>JAZHFQ010000380.1:600000-1145000 GCA_038387885.1 Spodoptera picta
ACCTGTAACACTAGAGATGTTACAAATGCGTTTGTTGGTGATTCAGGGATTGGGGAGATTAGGGAGGGTCAGAGGATAATTGGCCTTCGATAAACCTCACTCATACAACGAAACACAACGCAAGCGTTGCTTCGCGTCGGTTTTCTATGAGGCCGTGGTATCACTGCGGTCGAGCCGGCCCATTCGTGCCGAAGAATTAGAATTAGCATGACCATACAATCATATACTATATTGACTACCTAAATGAAATAAAACAATGTTCCATTCTCTATGACCGTGTGCCCCGATGCTACCACCCTTTTGTCCCCATCCCCTTAAATAATCTGTTCGACGATCGAAAAGATTTTTTCACAGTAAATTTA
This sequence comes from Spodoptera picta, assembly GCA_038387885.1. NCBI lineage: Eukaryota > Metazoa > Arthropoda > Insecta > Lepidoptera > Noctuidae > Spodoptera > Spodoptera picta. Next base: position 600,363 of record JAZHFQ010000380.1, read on the forward strand.
AAACGTTTTGATAAAGTAATATAGAGGTAGAGTGGCCAGACCTTTTCAGTAGCTAGTGTTATCAGGATTAAAAATGCTCGGGAATTTTTATTATTGCAACACTTTTGTGTATAATGGAATTTTATTTAAAATGGCAGCTTTGTCCTCCAGACGAAGGTGTCAATGAACGAGTGTTTGAAGTTATTACAATTTGATTTTATTGAAATATTGCGCCTATTTGTTATTAGGTTTTACGATATATGTCAAGCTTTCTATATGTTTTTTTGTTGTATAGTCCAATTTGTCTAGATTGTTTATCGGTAAAGTTTAGATCGGTTTATATTAGTTAAAGTTGGCGTTTAGATATGATAAGGTATTTATATTTTTTATTTTCCGAAGGAATGAAGTGATTAATGATTGACCCACGTATAGGCCCTATGTTTTCATCTTGGTTGCTATGGTAACGAGTATTTTATAATTGTATGTGTACGCATAAAGTATGACAGAAATATTTAGCATGACCATGCAGGTTGTATACCGTTACAGCCAGTAGCAATTCATCAATCATTAGTCATATCAGGCAATCAGCCAATCTGCATATTTATCAATCCGCTGGCCTCTGTCAATTTGTGGGCGATGGGTGAACATCACTGTGATTGATTGAATCGTTAGTTCCTGTACCGTTAGTTAGGACGTCGGAAATTAACTTTATCTTATCATGTTAGGTTCCTGTTTGTGCAAAGGGTTTGGCAGAGGTGTAAAACGAAAATATAGATGTGAAGCTAAATAAATTCGTTTTCTGTGTTTTATTTGGGAGATTATATCTAACAAGAAGATATAAATAAATACTACATCACGACGCAGTAACGGGATTTGACCGAAATTCCTTATATTTCTGTTATAAAAAGTTTTACGACAAAGTCAATCACATTCAACTAAATATTACCTAAATATTTTAGTATCTCCCCTCACAGATTACCCAATCACCTGGACATCTGCTACCCCAGGTTTCTATAAGCAGCACTAATAATAAGAATTGCCAGAAAATTCGTAATTCCATTAGGCGGGCGACAAGAGGGCGGAATGTATCGGTAGTTATCTTTCCAGTCGTGCGAGCTCAGCACGGAGGGTAGCTCCTAGCTCTAATGGTGCTTGTAAGGCTGCCCACACAACTTTGATGCTGCGATTATTAAGGCGATTTGTATTCGTTTATTCTGAGATATTGTCGGATATGTGCATTTTATATCTGTCTCTCTGTTGCCTGTTTAATTTTAAACAGTTTATCTATAAAATTGCGACTAGTTAGATACGTAGAGTCGAAAATGCTTTATTCTCTGATTTTTGGTGGACTAATTGGGAAATTACATGTGAATTTTGTTAAACAACTTGTTGCGAGGTCTTTGTTCATTAGATGTTAGTGATTTATTTTATACCACGACGGTGGCCAAAAAGCACACGGCCCACCTGATGAACATACATTTCACTTTCTAGTTTTAGCAACATCCTGTTTGTGAATTGACATGTCATTTCACTACTGACAAAAATAAAAGTGACACCGACTTTTTGTCGTCCAAGTCCAAACGACCTAAGGTGACGGTACCTGTATGTATGTTGCAGGAAAAGGTACGGGTATTAGTTCCGGTTGTAAGGGTGTAAATTGGGGAAACCGGTGCGTAGTGTTATTTAGTGCGGCTGATTTAAACGACTGCGGGTTTTATCTTGATTTCCCGACTGCCGTAATGGATTCTTAGATTTGTGTATGGATTTATGATTTTAAATTGCAGTGCGTAATATATGCCAGTAGGATTAGTTCTGTCGTTGAACTTATTAATGAAAAATGGGTCATAAAAATATGTTTATAATTCTGAATTCTCAATATATCTTTTTGAAGAATATACAGAAAAGAGATTGTCTTGTGTGAAAGATACATTGAAAGATTTCGCACAGTAATAAAACGAATAAATGAATGTAATAAAAATCCTAAAGGTAGCGAAAACCCAGAATTGTCACGTACATGGCGTGCCAATTCCAGTTTATATTTTCAAGAAAGAGTTCGGCGACTATTATTTAAAGTACAAAATAATTAGATTATCGGGCGCCATTCGTCTGAACTAATGGTCTTTTAAGCTAAATAATTACAGGGCACAAATTAACAGCCATTATAAGTTTTAACAAGGTTAATTCCTTTCCTCGAACAGGATACTTTGTGTCCTTTTATGCCTTCGTCAAACAAAACCAAAAACAAAATTAAGCCCATTATAGTCTGTGGACGCTATCAGCGCTGCCAACTTTAGCAACTTCATTACGATTGCGGTAATACCAACCTAACCACGAACAATGGCGCAATATTTTCAACGAATTTATGAAGTTTTTGACAAATTAATTTATCAGTTGCTTTGCTATTACCTGGCTTGATGGAGTCGTAAAGGATTTAATATTTTGTTGTTGTTACATATGATACGCTTACAGCGTTTTATGAACTTAGAAGTTACTTAAATGTATTAATGTATTCCTTTCTGTTGCAAGTAAGTGGAATTTTAGTGGCTTTAGTATCGCTACCGTACGTATTTATCTATTTAACGTAAAAGATAATAAAAATAAATCACTTTTCATGCTAATATTTTGCGTAATGCTTGGATCAAACCTAAGTCTTTGATCTTCAGTCGATACATAATACTAATGGTTAGATAAATGAGGCCCTTAACTTTCATCACACGTGTCCGCCAACCGCAGAAATCTCAAGACTTGAGACCCCAACTTTTAGCCCCGCTAACTAATTTACGTGACGACTTGACGAGATAGGATTAATAGAATTTGAGGACGAGCCGCAATACAGTTACGGCCGGTTACGGGCATCTCGGTAACCGGGTCCGACCCTCAGACGTGCCGGATTAAAGAAACCCCTGGTTTTTATATTTTAAGTGGCGACTTTTGTGGCAGAAAATTGGATATAAAAATGTTTTACCTCTAGAATGGCGGGGTCCTTAAGGCCAATGTAATGACATGATGTCGGTCGGTTTGAGTATGTAGAAAGTTTGAAATTTGAAAGGTTTTTAGTTAAAGTTAATACTGGTTAAATTCTTCTTCTAATCAGGCAATCGGTTGAATAAAGGCCTCCTTCAACGAGCTTTCCGTTGTAAGATAGTTTTCCACTTAGAATATTGCCTATTTACCTTTTTTGCTTCTGTTAACTTTAGCAACCCTATTTGAATAATGAAGGGAAGGCATCAAAGTAAAGGTTATTTATATAAACACTTAAAAACCTTCTTATATAAACACTAATCCATCAGTTCACGAAGGTTTCATTAAAAATATTTCTACAGGCAACTATGAAAGATCGATCTAATATTTTTCCAGTGTCGAGTTATCCTCGAATCGATCATTTTGTAATACCAACCGGTGCGCACTGAGCCGCCATATTAATTACACTTTGAGTACTGGCTGAGACGAATGAAGAACAGGGCCGTCGCGTGGGTAGAGGGCGCTTTTGTTGAAAATAGGGCGAAATCAAAGTGAGAAGCTGTTCAAATTAGAATAATAAAATGTGCTTATATTTGCATACATAATAAATGTAAGACTAGGTATTTACCTGATACTAGGACTGATTGGGTGACTAAAAATGCACGAAATAGGTTCACCTATAACGACGAGTTCACATGTCGTATGATCTAGCAAAATCATTAAAAAATATTCACATTATCTGTCTGCTCTCATGTTGATGAGATAATAAATCGAACAAATAACTTTGATTGAGAAAAAATACTTCTTCTGTGATAGAAGAAGTATTTTGTATCCTTTATTCATTACATTGAAAATGTAGTTCTAATTTCGACTGCGGCCCTGGCGATAGCGGCACGATTCTAGAATTTAATTTCTACTTAATTAATGCCCTGTAAATGGAATTGAAGCTTATAATAATATCACTAAGCACTAAATTAACTTGATTAATATACGTATACCTACGTATATATACCAACCGTGTCATTTTAGAAATATTTCGTAGAATTTTCTTTGGGATTTCAAATTATTGCTCTTAATTGCCTCGTTGGCTGGGTGTCGTGCACGAGCGTACACAAATAAAAGGCGGCGGGTTCGAATTTCTGAAAATTCTCATAGTATCGCGGTTTCTGAAATTGTGAATGGTATGTGGCAATATGGTACATACCTCTATATATAACAGGTAAAAGTGGATGTTAAAAACAACAATTACGTGCACTTCTACCTAACCATTCGTGGAACAAACGCCGTCGTGTTATGTTGTCTAAATTAATTTAGCCTAGTCATTATCAAAGCCACCAAACTGCATAACGAACAACTCTCTCCTCATCCCGTCAACTATAAAAATCTTACACAAAATACCTTCACCATAAGCACAAGATATACCAAACGAATAAGAGACAGTTGTAATAACTCGTCTGTGGTTGCAGCTTCTTACTTTAATAGGGGATTATCCCACCCTCGCTGCTTAGTCCACTTTGAGCCAGATTGATGATATTATTTACTCCCCGACTGTGACGTTTATTTGAGAGACAGGATAAAATAAAAAATGCCACGAGAGACTCTGTAAGCGTGTGTTGGGTCAAAGAGAATGCTGGTACCGTATGTAGAAAATAAACCGAATAATTTTGACTTACCGTAGGTGAGTTTATTAGATAAACATTATAAATATAGAATTCTAGAATTTAAAATTAAAAGAGATAATTAATTATGAAATTTATTGTTGCATAAATATTTTAAATAATTAATTGGAAATGAGTCGCCTGCAATCTGTCAATTGTATTCATTGGGTTTTCGACTTTATATTAACACAATAAAGTTGACCATGTATTAAAGAAATTTTACAGAAAAGGTTAGATTGACCTGCTGGCGACTGTATAATATTGTATTTCAACAAAATGTTTCAAGGCGCCTATTGAATTTATAGCATTCCCTCACATAGTAATTTTTTAGGATTTTCTCCTGTGACGTGGGTGCGTTTACAAACATACAAGATCACATACACAATGACACCCAGACCCGAAACAACAATTTGTGAATCACACAATGTGTTGTTCCGTGCGGGAATCGAACCCGCGATCACGTTGCTCGGCAGCCGGTTGCCCAGCCACCGCACCAACCGTGCAATCAATCATTATTAGAAATCAATAATTATCAAATTGTTAAACATTATTAGAAACTCATTTGATTTTCAATCTTAAAAAAAGTGAAGGTTTCATTTCACCTACTTAAAAATCACTATCGTTGTGGTTGGTAGTACACTGCTCAAAAATAGATAGGTATTACACACTATAAACTTCAATACTACGCAACGTGTTGATATTTAAACATAACTACAGAACCTTTAGACATGTCCCTGTTATTTTAGAGATAGCGTCCCGTTCTAGTTTCAAACACCACGGACGAATGGACCTTTTGTCGACGGAATCCTAAAATAATAAGATACAGGGTGTTGCGTTTAATTTCCGACGTTTGAGGTCGCCATTTTGAATGTTGAAAATAAATGGCGAGTATTTTTCCGGAGAGACGCGTCTCTTCAATGTTCATAAGGATAATAAGATAGTGGAAATGTTGGTTTGTTTGTAAAGCGTGTTGAGATTGCGATTTATAAGGAATTTTTTGAGAGGTTTCTTGAAGATTTTTTGTTGTTCTTTTCTTAGTGAGGTTAAGATAGGAGTTTGGAATAGATGGGTAGGTTTATTTATTTATTTATAAAGTGACAAGATTGTTTATGATTGTCCTCTTTTGGAAGCTCTAGATGTAGTCGGTTGGCCAAGGAAAGTGTATAATTTTGTTTTTTATATTGTTTTGTTATGTTTTTTGTTTTTATTATTTTTTACTGTTATTTTATGTTTTTATTGTTTTTTAATGTTGTTTTCATTGTAATTTTACTATTGCGTAAATGGTGCACTATGCCTAATGAAAAATAAATTATTATTTCTTTCTAATTATGAACTTAGCCCATCACAACGATTGATATCGCAAATTACCCATAAAAAATAATTGAGACTTGATCTATTTTTTATCTTTTAATATCTCATCTCAGACACAGCTGATGTAAATATCCCATTCAGCCAGAGTCCACACTCACAGTTCTATTATTTGCCAACAGCTATACAAGTTATTCCCCCGGCGCCGTACGTTTTGCATTCGAAGCGCAAGCTATCCGGACTCGTAATCAGCGGCTGTTGCCTTAAATAAATATTTAAACTGTCTCAATGGCCCCTGGTTGGTACATAGCAGGTCAACCTACCACAATCGGCCAATTTCTTTCAGTGGACTTTCGACTTTGTATTAAAACGTTAAAGTTGAAAATCGAATGAGTAACTTTTACAGATACTGAGGTTCACTTGCTGGCCGATATTCTACAGAGTACTGGCTTGGAGTATACAGGAATGGAGTGTTATGTATTTTGTGTTGTGTCAATAGATAGATGAAGAAGAAAATGTTTGGTTGGGGAACAAATTTCCGTGTCAACTGTTTCGTTTGTTGATTTGTGAGTGCTAATAATAAGGATTGTCATAAATAATATTGTTGGGTATTACTTAGGTTAAGAGTGGGGTTAGGATGACAGTTACTATACCTCTATAAGCGACAGAATACCCCTCTTGCCCTATTCGGTCACCATCCGTCGTGCAACATACATTCAGGTTTTATTTGTAATTTTGCATATTTAGCGAGGGTAGATTGTTTTCATTTTGTTTATTTAAGAATTTGTTCTTTTTGATGATTGTGTCATTAATTTTTGGATAATTGTGTAATAATTTTAATTTTAGTTTTAAGGTAATAAATTGTCCTTTTTAAAAATTCAACCTACTTCTGATTTCTAATAATATCTTAATTTTTTTTCTTTTTTTTTCAATTCAAATATTGCCCTTCTCTAAGATTATCTCCTTTGTCGTGAATACTTTCGAAACATACAAATTCACATAAACATTGTGATGTATATGTGAATTTTCCCATACCCGAAACAACAGTTTGTGTGAATCAAGCTCGTGACACGCTGCATGGCAGCCCGTTGCCCAGCCACACGCACCAACCATACAGTTTGGCATACATATCTATTTACAAGTTTTGAATGTAATTCAGCATTAGTACATACCAATCATTAATATTTATATTTGATACCTGTAACAAGTAAAATCTATTTATACTTATTTGAACCGGACATCTCATCAAGAAAAAATAAACAAAAAAGAAAGAAAGTAAATGGAATAATTTACCTGAGTACGTATTATATTCCATTTCCTTATAAATCTATGGACGACTATATTGAAAGGTCGCCGTGTCGTGTTACGAAACATAATTTTTTGTTACAGTAATCGTTGTTCATTTTACAGGTGGGTTTTTATCTGTACTTTAGTAGAACATAATATAACATAACATCACGCCTTTTTATCCCCGAAGGGGTAGGCAGAGGTGCACATTACGCCACTTAATGCCACTGTACAATGTAACACCCACTTTTCACTATTTATGTTACGAGTCCCATGTAATAGGGGGTGAGCCTATTGCCATATACCGGGCACATTTCCAGACTCCGTGCTACTACTGAGAATTTTTTAAAAACCCAGTAATGCTTTGCCCGACCCGGGATTCGAACCCGAGACCCCTTGCCCGGCAGTCGCACTTGCGACCACTCGGCCAACGAGGCAGTACTAAAGCAGCAGAGCAGCTTTAGTAGAACATATCTTTTTTATTTCATTATTATCGTAGGCAGTTTAAATTTTCTTTTTCTTCTCTTATAATATTTCTGATTCACTTCGTTGCGGGAACCAAGACAGTTATTCATATCCCTGGGACTCGGCAGACTTCAGTATTCCGGTGTTTTCATGGTTATATCTACCGTAGATCCTGGCTTTCAGGAGTTGCAGCATTTTGGGAGGTTGTGGCAGGCCCAGGCCAGGTCCCAATAAAAAGGCAGTTTAAAATGGTTAGTCTTCTGGTTTATAATACTACGCATATGTATATTTTTACCCAAAGTATCCTAAACTTTTCTAATCAATCAATCAAAAAGGTTAAAAGTAACATTGACTTCTTGTATTCCTATATATGATCGTCATATTGTCAAATTCCCAACTCTAAATAGTGCAAAGGCAGCATACTTGTTTTAAATTAAAACTAAACGAAATTAAAAAGAAAATCGTAGCACTTCGACCCAAGAAAACAAAATTATAATGTAATTTCCATGATTGAATCTTGGAGGCGTTTCATCACTCGACTTGATTGCGTTCACCTCCGTAATTGTTGACATTGATACCTCACCTACCCACTGCAAGAGGAAAGAGGAAGTCAATCTTAATTTGTGATTACGGAGGGATTAAAAGCCCTCCCTGTTTTGGGAACTGAATTCTACCTTTTGGCATATTTATTAGTAGGCCAAAAGTTTAGTACGTCTGTGCGTCAAATTAAGTGTCTTTGCACACATTTAGCACTTTTTTTTAAGCGGGGAAAATCATCGAATCTTACTGGCTAAAAACCACCCCGTTCCTACTCCTGCGCTTGGACCCGGAGCCTCGGTAATCCGTTTAGTCCTCTGCGGTTCCGTATCGGCATCAGCCCTATTGGGCCCCGTCTGTGGTGGTCTGTTGGCTCTTTAAAGCGCGCATGATACGCGACGCACCGTACGCTCGAGTCTGGTTCTGGTCAGGCGGCGAGTCGGATTTCCTGACTTAGCAGGTGAATCAAGATATCCTTAGGAGGTAGCCTATTTAGTCACCAAAGATTAATTATTATTGTAAATGTTAAATTAATCTTACAAGAAATCATAGATTCTTGAAGTCTGTTATAATTATTTAATAGATTATTTATTAATTAATTATTAATAGATTTTCAACCTAATCTTTTAGTGATAAAAGTATTAATCGATTAGAGAAGCTTATTGATTCAGGGTAGCTTGACGTGCAGCCGTTTATACGTTTTTTCTTTCTTGTTATCTTTCACGCAATCGCGGGTCGTTATATTTTTGCAAACAGGGGAAATGAAGCAGACGCTCGAAGGTAGACAGCGGTTCTCAAACTTTGTTTTCTTTTTCTTTTTGTCGTTTGTACAGTTCAAATACCTTTGAATTGGTTCTTTTGTAAAGTGAATGAGGATGAGGATTTGTATGATTTCGATACGGTTAGTTATTAAGTATTTCATGAACCAGCAAGGTGTTTGAAAAATTCATCGCTCTGATTACAATGAATAAGAATACTAAAATCGCAGATACAGTAATTAGGTAGATTGTAAAATAAGGTGAAGAATATATATCAAACATGTAGATGAAATGTAGTATAAAGTATAGGATATTATAATAATCTTTATTTCGTTTATCATTAAAATAACAGGCAATCTATTGAACTATTAACTTTGAGCTCCACTGGGTCAGACGATGAAATAAAAATATGAAATACCTTTATTGAAGCGACTCCGGTTACATCGTTTGTGGGTGAAGCGTTTTTATTGGATCTATATAGGTATGTAAATACAGACCCTGATATATACCTCTAGATTTAATCCATGATCGTTGTCTTTTGTCGAATGAATGAGTTTTGCTGAGTTGGTATTAACGTGATACAGGATTTATATTATAATGGATGCAAGTGTGACTGCTAAGAAAAGAATTCTGGATTCGATTCCTGGGTCCAACAAATTTACTGGGATTGGGGCTTAATATGATATCTTACCCGGTATATGATCATAGAATACGTGGAATTCAAAACGTAACAAGTGAAAGTGGGTGTGACATGGCCTTGCCTATCCCTTCGGGTATTAAATGTCAAACGTATCATCCAATTATACTTTTGGACACATATGCTAGTAAAATCTAACCTAAATCTATTAACAAATCATCACCCCTACTATCAAATATAAATCTAGGGCCACTGAATTTAATGTAACAGCTCCCCCTAGCGTACACCGTCCGCAACATTTATTTTTCACTCGTTCCATCTCAGTATAATCTGGCCCTTCAACCCTTAAGGTCGCTAAACAAAGTAATTTATTTAACAGCTGTTTGCGGATGGAATAAGAAAAGCAATGTTTCATTTAGAGCCGCCGCTGGCTGTTTTGGAATATTAACTTTTTCAACCACTTCCTTATCGCAATTATTATTATGATGCTTTATGTATTAGGTATTTTGAGAATTTTTTTTGGAGAATAAGCGTTCTGTATCGTGGTTCATAATTATTGTAATATATTCTGTGATAGATAATTTGTTGAAAAAGACTCCTAATAAATAAATGCAAATAAGATTTTGGAAGAACTTCTTAAACTAATTATTAACCGATATGAATCTGCGTATAATTTATGTAATTTTAATGAATTTGTGATTTAATGATATAATGATATTTTTGAATTTAACTCGTTGAGTACCGTCATTATAGACACAATTATAGAACAATAGGTTGCGGTCACTGGTGACCGCTTGGTGTATGACAGTTTAATGATAAATTAAAAATGGTTTATGATAGCATCACATCTTTTATCCCCGAAGGAGTAGGCAGAGGTGCACATTACGGCACTTCATGCCACTGTACAATGTAACACCCACTTTTCACTATTTGTGTTATGATTCCCATGTAATAGGGGATGAGCCTATTGCCATATATGTCGGGCACAATTCCAGACTCCGTGCTGCTACTGAGATATTTTTTACATTAATTAAGTTGCTATTTTATTTCAACCTTTTTATTTCACATTTCCAGATTCCGTGCTGCTACTAAGATTTTTTTAAAAAACGAACCCGGCCGTCGCACTTTCGACCACTCGGCTAACGAGGCAAGCCAATGGTTTAACATATTGGTACAAATTACATTGAATGAGAGGTCAAGTTGACGCGACACTATGATCATAAGAAATAATTATGCACCTAATTATTTGACATGCAATATCAAAGAGTATAATAAGTATAGGTGCAATATCCAATCAGTGCTAAACAAAGGTGAACTCCCAGCTAATGAATAACCAACAAACTTCAGTTTTATGAACACTTAGTAAGTAAAACATCAAGGTAAAGGATGGTACTGCAAAACGCTGAAAGGTGAAGCTTGTAAAGTAATTAGCTTGGGTTTGGCGCCGTGCCAGGACCCGGCTGTGGTGCAGTAGGATAGCGTTACTGGTATTTGATTATAAGAACACGAAACATCGAGGAAAAACTGCGAAATTATGAAAATTAGGGGAGTGTATTATTTTGTGATTGGTTGTACAGGGTGTTTGGGGTAACTGAGATCTATACGATATTTTTGTAGAGGTATAGTTTTAATTAAAGAAATTGACTGCCTCGTTCTCGGATTCGACCTTCCGTGACCCGGGTTACTGGGTTTTTAAAAAAATATCTCAGTGGTATCACGGAGTCTTGAAATGTGTCCGGTATAATATGGCAATATGGTCACCCCCTATTACACGGGACTCATATATATGTAGTAAAAAGAGGGCACTTAATGCGTCTGTACTGTGTACTATGTACTATGTACAGACGCATTAAGTGCCCTCTGCCTAGTAATCTTGATGAAAAGACTTACACACCTAGTTCGAAAAAATAAATGTCTTAATTTGAGCTAGACATAAACCTCAACCCTCCTTTTTGGGAAGTCGGTTAGAAAATCCAGTTAACTACTTCATTGTCAGCTCTTAGAAAAAGAACATGACATTAAAGCTAGGCTTTACAACTAGACTCCCGTTAGTTCTAACAGTGCTAGACTTCACAGAAGCATTATAGGGATCTAGATAAAAATCTATGCGGACCTAAACAAGCCTATATGTTTATTGTGTACTTGGCTGCTCGCCAGAGTGCGGTCGCAGGTTCGGTCTTTGTCTGGTTCTATTAAATCAACATTTTGCTTTGCGTATGTCTTTGGAACAGCCTGTAGTTATGGGCGGAGCGGTTTCAGCCAGTTTTTGGGGAAATTATAGCATTTTTTTTGTTAAACTTTTTGTCGTTTTTTTAGTTTGGTAAATTGGAAATAGGTTTTTAAATTATAGGGAAATTGGGTACACTGCTGTTCCTGAAAACTTGAAATGGTGTTTCAGTACTAAACTGAACGGATTACAATTACGTATGACAGGGTAGTTGCCAGGGTATGATAATTAAAAACCTACTTAGTCCGTAAGTTAGATAATAAAAAAAATTAGACACGTATTTTTTTATTTGCTCGTATAAAGTTGCAATACTTTGCGTCAGGAATCAAAGTCAACGGAACGATCTGGTCAATGAATTCCAGCTAAATATACAAGAGGTAGGGTTGATACAATCTATTTTAGCTCAGCCAAATTCTGAATTAGCAAAACGATTGTGTCAGTTGATGTATTTCGTTGACTAAGTTAATTAGGAACTTTCATGTTTAATTTTAAGGTTTTGTTTATTTTGTTTATATAATGGTTGTAGGTTTTGTTTATATAATGGTTGTAGGTAGTATTAGGTACGATGGGGTTGGCGTATCCTCATGGATAAAAACCCTGTATTAATTACATGTAGAATAAAAAAAAAAAAAAGTTGCAATACTTAGATGAAATGTCGTTAAGTTTCGGAGTGGGAGGTCGTTACGTCATAAGCGCTACAAAAATGTAGTGTTTTGTCGTCACAAAACACTACATTTTTGTAGCGCTCACACGATATTTTAAATTAATATATCGTCGTAAGTATTCAACACACACATAACATCACGCCTTTTATCCCCGAAGGGGTAAGCAGAGAGTTGCACATTACGCCACTTAATGCCACTATACAATGTAACACCCACGTTTCACTATTTATGTTATGAGTCCCATGTAATTGGGGGTGAGCCATAAATATTTAATTTTGTGAGAATAACGAGAAATTACAGTAGCAAATGTAATGATTTTTAGGGTCATCCTTAGTAAGTCTTTGCTATGAAAATATAAAGTCTCTCCAAAATATTTGTGAAGAAACAGATAGCATTCTGTGACAAATAGACGGTCAGATAAAAGAGTCTTCGTAAAGTTCTTATCCGTTCAACAACTTATGGCCACGGAACCCTAATAAAAATATACTTACGAAAATAATTTAGTAAGTTGAATTCTTTAGGGATTTTTTTTTTTTTTTTAAGGGGGGAAAATCATCGAATGACTGCTCCCGCCTGGGTGAGGCGGGAGGGAGTGTCAGACTCTTACTGACTAAAAACCACCCCGTTCCTTCTCCTGCACGTCGAGCCGGAGCCCCGGTTACCCGTTAGGTTCTCCGCGGCTCCGAATCGGCATCGGCCGTATTGGGCCCCATCTGTGGTGGTCTGATGGCTCTTTGAGGCGCGCGCGGAACGCGACGCGCCGTACGCTCGGGTCTGTTTCTGGTCGGACGGGGAGCCACCCATGCTCGCCGTCCGCAGGCCCGCGCTTACGGTGGCCGGAGATCGTCTCGCGATCCCCGACGCCCGGTGTGTCCTTCGCGATGGCTGGGTTGCGAGGAGGCAGCGCTTCGCTGCCTCACGCGTCCCGCCTCCTCCTTAGCTAGCATGACTGCTTCGCAAAAGGAGGAGACGGCATCCCAGTCCCCCTCGCTCCGCATCATGGCCTGCACTAGGCCCGGACGCGAGAGGTCGCCATCGCCGATCACTTCCCTGAGGACACGGCGGTGCTCAGCCCACGAAGGGCATTCTACCACCGTGTGTTCCACCGTGTCCTCAGGGTGGTCCTCGCAGTGATGACACCCGGGCGTTTCCTCCCACCCCATCAGACACAGGTACCTCCCGAAACTTCCATGTCCGGTGAGGACCTGCGTCAGGCGGTAGGTGAGGACGCCGTAGCGTCTCTCAAGTCACTCCTCAAAGAGGGGACTTACCGCTGCGATGGCAGCGAGCCCAAATTCTTTAGGGATAAGGTTATACTATAAAACCTAGTATTGTTTTACTGCCTCATTGGTTGAGTGGTCGCAAGTGCGACTGTCGGGCAAAGTACTACTGGGTTTTTGAAAAATCTCAGTAGTAGCACGTAGTCTGGAAATGTACCCGATATATGGCATTAGGCTTACCCCCTATTACATGGGAAAAGTGGGTGTTACACTGTACAGTGGCATTAAGTACCGTAATGTGCACCTCTGCCTACCCTATAAAAAGGCGTGATGTGATGTTATGTTATGTTATGTTGTATTGTTTAACTTGTGATAATATTTTGTGAGAGTTGAGTTGTTTGTGTACTTGATGCTACTTGTTTTGTATCTACAGCTATATTTTCTTTATACTAAAATGATCCAAATAACATTAGTTTTTGTAATAGGTAACTTCCTGGGTAAAATGAACACAAGTATAAAACATGCCTTCTTAAAAAAAATATTAAAAAAAATATAAAAAAGGATTTTCTATCCGTATATAAACTTCACATGCGCAATGTAGGATTTTGCGACGTCATCCTTTGATTTGTTTTATGATTTGATTGATTTTATATTTTTATCGATATTTTAGGGTAAATCAATTAATATGGCAATATTTGATTTTATAAGGGGCGTCATAAAGCATGTAGATGAACATAAACCGGTATGTGCCATTTACTGCGACATGACTCAAGCGTTTGATTATGTACACTTTGATACACTCGTGAATAAACTTGAAGCCTATGGTATTAGAGGGAACACTCTAAGCTTAATAGAATCTTATTTACGTAACAGAAAACAAATAACTGAAATATGTAGAATGAATGAAAATAATTACGAAGAAACTTTTCGGTCGTCTGAACGTGAAGTTAGATATGGAGTACCACAGGGGAGCGTTCTGGGGCCGTTACTTTTTACGTATATATTGTATATAAATGACCTTCCGAAACACGTTGGTCAACCATTAACTCTGTTTGCCGACGATAGTACCATAACTATACCCTGCATTGATCCTAAATTATATGAAAATGATATTAATAATGCTCTAGCGACAGTCATAACATGGTTAAATAACAATAACTTAAAAATTAATCTAACAAAAACAAGCGTAATGCATTTTAGCCAAAGAATACCCAGTAAAAAACTCAACGTGAATTATAACAAATAAAGTAGTGGATAAAGTTGCAAGAACTAAATTTTTGGGTTTGAAAATAGATCAAAATCTGAACTGGAAATCATATTTAGTCAAGGTTTGCAAGAAACTAAGTAAATCCGCATATGCCTTACATGCATTATCGTTGAAGGTTTCTAAGGAAGCGCTTCTTACCGCCTACTACGGTTTAGCTGAATCCCATCTTCGTTACGGGGTTATATTCTGGGGTAATTCAACCGACAAAGATATGGCATTCAAGGCCCAAAAAAGGTGCATTCGGTCAATGTATAAACTAAACACTACAGATAGTTGTTACCCGTATTTTAAAGAACTTAACATTTTAACATTACCGTGTATTTATATAATGGAAATGGCTATGTTTGTCAAGTCAAATCCACATTATTTTAAGAAAATGAACGACGTAGTAGCACGAAGTATACGAGACGATAGTCAACTATGTCTTCAAAGAGCGAAGACAACACTAATGAACAAAAGTGTCTGTTGCATGGCACCTAAAATCTTTAATAAATTACCTAAATCCTGGAGAGATTTGAGTATGTCAATATTAAAAAACAAATTGAGAAAATTATTAGTTGACAAAGCATATTACAATGTTGCAGATTTTCTAATGGACAATGGAATAGAATAATATTTTCAATACTAAATAACTTGGACATTTCATCTATTTTACTATGACATTTCTTAACTATAATTTTACTATGACATTGTACCTATATTTTGTTAATGCGACTATTTTAATTTCTGTAATCAATTTAATAAGTACATAGCATAATATTGATTTTATTTTATATAATTTTATTCTTTTAATCTGTTAATTCATATTTGCATGCCTCCTGGTAAAATATGGTTGAGCTTGCAATGTACCTAAACACCACATATTGTATTACCCATATTTGCAAATAAACTATCTTTATCTTTATCTTTAACTCTTTATCTTTATGTGCGTAAACTGTCATTTGACGTGTCACATGTCACATACTACACGTGTCGCTGTAACAGCATCCTTAGTTACCTTATCCTTATTACGTCTCACGATCAGATTCACTTCTAAACTTGCAATCTCATTAAAATAAAGAAGTAGTTTGTTAATGATATCACTCAATAAATTCTCTACTTTACGAGATTCGGTGCGTCTGTTTGTTTGTACAGCTTCCGAAGGAAACCGTTGTATAAAGCAGATCTCATCTCGTACATTATTTGTATGATTAAGTCATACAGGAAGATTTATTTGGATTTTAAGTGGGTTAACATAGTAGGTACAGTTGTGTGGTCTTGTGTGAAGTGATTTTGGTGTTTTGGTTTTTTTTATGTCATAAGCCGATAAACGAGCAGACGGATCACCTGATCGTAAGCAATCGGCGTCGCCCATGGACACCTGGAACACCACAGGCGTTACAAGTGCGTTACCGGCCTTTTGGGGATTAGGAGTTTGAGGATCGTTGGGGATTCAGGAATTGGGGAGATTGGATAAGTGGAGGGTAATTGGGCCTCCGGTAACCTCACTCACACGACGAAACACAACGCAAGCGTTGCTTCACGTCGGTTTTCTGTGAGGCCGTGGTATTACTCCGGTCGAGCCGGCCCATTCGTCCCGAAGCATGGCTCTCCCACACTTGTTATATTAAGGCAACACGTAACAAAAAGCAACTGCATACGCAGCTGTGTTCAGGAGTTTGCATTCTTAAAATTTTTGGTTGTAACACTTCCCCTAAAAAGATTTTGCCAAATTACTTAGTCTATGATTACCATCCCATGCATCCACTGACAGTTTAAATGAATTAAATGATTGATCCATCCATCACCAATTCGACATTTACTAATGAACAAAGCGTTCTTCTTAAACCGTTCCAAACTAAATTACATTAACCCTGCAATTGATATTCTAAAATAATTCTACTTATTCCAAAAGTCATACATCAATATAAAACCCTTACAGTTAACTGTACCAATTAAACCTTGCTTTCAACCTCGATTCGTGGTCAATTCAACGTCTGCAGAGAAATTAATTTTCCGCTCCGAAGGATCACGAAGTAAGCCGAGGTTTCCCGAAGCGTTTCCTCAAGTTAAGGCAACAATGGCTTCAGAAATACACGATTATAATTGAATGTATATTTATTAATTTGGTCTTTTGAATAAATATGGAATATTTTATTAAACCTATTGGAAAAATGTAGACTATAATCTTAGTTTTCTTTTATAACCGCTTGCTTATCAGAATCTTTCCTAAAGTGAAATATTTAAATAATGTATAATAAGGCGAAATTACTGCCTCGTTGGTTAAGTGGTCGCAAGTGTGACTGCCGGGCAAAGGGTCTCAGGTTCAAAGCAATACTGGTTTATTTTAAAACTGCAGTAGCACGGAGGCTGGAACTGTACCCGGTATATGGTAATAGGCTCAACCCCTATTACCCGGGACTTGTAACATAAATAGTGATAAGTGGGTGTTACATTGCACAGTGGCATTAAGTGCCGTAACATGCTCTACCTACCCCTTAGGTAAAGGCGTGATGTTATGTTATATCAATAAATACATTACCTATTTACTCTATTTCGTAAAGGCAACTCGTACACAGTTCTTTATAGCAGTAGACAGAATCTGAAACTATATGTACTGACATACAAAGTAATTCTATAAAACGCCTGCGGGGATCCAACTTACATTGAACTCCCGAAAGAAATTAAAAAGGCATTTTCATACAAATTAGGTCTTCATCTGTATTACACGAGGTAGGATGTATGTACGATTGATGTCTAGACAATTTCGGATCAATATTATTATAAAATATTATCGGACAAGTGGAATCTTTTCGAACAAGGCGAAGGAATTTACTTATTAGATTTATTAGACGTTAAAACTTAGCTTCAGAATGGTGATTAATGTATTTTCTAGTATTCCTATTTTTCTTTAAAAAAGAACGTTGTTCCACATTAGGATTTTCTCCTGTGACGTGGGTGCGTTTACAAACATACAAGTTCACATACACAATGACACCCAGACCCGGAACAATAATTTGTTGATCACATAAAGTATTGTTCCGTGCGGGAATCGAACACGCGACACGTTGCGCGGGAGCCGGTTGCCCAGCCACCGCACCAACCGTGCAGTCATGTCTTATATAATCTTATAGAACACCCCCTTTTCTCTAACTGCTTTAATTTCATTTAACACTATTTTTTAAGGTGTGTTGCGATAAACATCTAATTGTATAAAATTATATAAAGAGGATAATATTAAAATTATATGAAGAGGATTTTCAGAACTGCTTCGTTGGCCGAGTGGTCTGCCGGGTCTCCGGTTCGATTCCAGGGTCGGGCAAAGTATTACTGGGTTTTTTTAAATCTCAGTAGTAGCACGGAATCTGGAAATGTGTCCGGTATATGGCAATAGGCTCTACCCATATTACATGGGACTCATAACATAAATAGTGAAAAGTGGGTGTTACATTATACCTCTATAGGGGCACTAAGTGCCGTAATGTGCACTTCTGCCTACCCCTTCGGGACTAAAAGGCGTAATGTTATGTTATGTTAGGATTTTTATCTAGTAAAATTGAGTAGTAATCAAATAAGCTTCAGACTTCACCTTATAGTTTTCGACTAAGAAAACTTTTTTCTCTAGTCTAGTTATTTCCTATTCTCTATCTCCTATTAAAACATAGAAGTCTTATACCAATACGCCATACATAGTCCAATGTACACAATACGATCGGGACTTCTCCAACATCGATACGCGCTGTGCACTCGAGTATATTCGCTAGCGTTTGCAGGTACACTCACAAACAACATGTAGTACCTTACGGAACCGGAACCTAGATCTGCACGAGTCTGTGTAAACATTGATTCTTGTGCATTATTTGTGCTCTGACGTGGATTCCAATAGTGATTGTTGAAGTTGAGAAAAATGGAGAAAATATGTTTTAAAGTGTGGGTTGGATATCGATATGGGTGGCATTTGGATGCGAGTGGGTTTTCGTTTGGAGATGGAAGAGGTTTACCTGATGATGGTGATGATGATAACAATTATAGAAATGTGCATTTCATTTTAAACTGAAAAAATTGAGCTACGACCGGTTTATAATCAGATTGTATTGATTCGTTTAATAAATGTATTGAAAATTGTCTGTGTTTGAAGTGGCTCTGATATTGATATTGATTTGTTGTTACCTATTTGTTGCTAAAATGTTAACCATTTTTGACATTACCCTCGTGTTTTCTTTTTTAACGTTGACTCCTGTGTCGTGGGTGCGTTTACAAACATATACGTTCACATACACATGACACCCAGACCCGAAAAATTTGTGGATCACATAAATAGTGGCTCTGTGCGGGAATCGAACCCACGACGCATTGCGCTGCAGTCGCTGCAGCCGCCGCA
This sequence comes from Spodoptera picta, assembly GCA_038387885.1. Classification (NCBI taxonomy): domain Eukaryota; kingdom Metazoa; phylum Arthropoda; class Insecta; order Lepidoptera; family Noctuidae; genus Spodoptera; species Spodoptera picta. The sequence goes on from JAZHFQ010000380.1 coordinate 619,692, forward strand.
CCAATCGTGCCGTCAAATTTTATCGAGCCGTCTAAGTATTTAATTCAATTTCTGTTTTCACAATGGCCGTGTGTTAAGTTAGTATTAATACGTGAGTCTCGCTCAGTGATGAAAAGGTAATTCATTCGTCTCTAGTAAAATTTATATGTAGGTACAATTTGAAATTATTCTACAATATAACTTTACTTTAATAATTCTAGAAAGGGCAACCGTTCCACGTGTCGGTCCAGTGTTCGTGTCGGTCTCGTCACGTGGTCGCCACGTGCGACACGACCCTTGTAATACTCTTACGTTACCGATGCTGAACTTTATACAAAGTGTAGGATTAGTTTTAGGTCTAATTGTTTAATCTGAGGTTTTCCGTTAGGTATCGTTGTTTTAGTTGCTTTAGTACCTTATCTATAGAAGACGAGATCTCGAGTTTTTAAGTATCAAATGGCAAGCGTATGTTTCGATACGTTCGATTTGTGAAAGGATCAAACACTATTTCATTGATGACACGATGCTTTTTCTTCTTTGATATTACAGATATGCGAGATTTTCTCCTTCCTGTGGTCCTATCTTATTTCTAAAGCGTGAAGCCTGTAGAAAAAGCTGATGAGTAATCATCAGCTGTTTAAATTCGCTTTTAGATATCATTGATCAAGTAGTAAAATTATCCAACAAAGGTCATAGAGCTGGACGACGGGACGAATATAACTAATTTGTATGATATCACAGATATGAGAGATTTTATCTTGTGGTGCTATTTAAACACGTAGCTGATGGGTAATCATCAGCTGTTTAGGTAAATTCGCTAAAGTAGTAAAGTTATTTAACAAAGGTCATAGAGCTGGGTGACTAGACATACATTCAACTCATTTCCTATTATATTATGACAGACCTTAGACTTTTCGAATATCTACACACAACTTCTAACCAAGACAATATTTCCATCTTGACACACATAACATATTATAGTCAAAGCAATCCCACACCCTGATCCGGCACAATATTGTATAAACTATGTGCCTGCAGAGCGCGGTCCAGTTGGGCAAGTATTCCAATCTGATGCTCTGGAATGTTACCCAACTGTTGGGTATGAGCACCGTTCTATTCTCTGGAGTATAGGATAGGGGTATGGAGTTGATTTCATTATTAAAACCAAGATATCATTGTGTTGAATCATGAATATGAGCCTCTAACATGGCTTGAAACTAGTCAAATTGCTCGTCAATCAGTTACGTGGGTAAGCCGGAAACATAATAATAATGTTTGTAGTTTTCGACAAAATATGAATAAAATGGAACTACCTAAAAGAACTGAAAACTTCGTAGAATTATTATTGAATTCATAGGTGTACAATTTATTTTTACATACATACATAACATCACGCCTTTTATCCCCGAAGGGGTAGGCAGAGGTGCACATTCTACCACAGTACAATGTAACACCCACTTTTCACTAGTTGTTATGAGTCCCATGTAATAGGGGGTGAGCCTATTGCCATATACCGGGCACATTTCCAGACTCCGTGCTACTACTGAGAATTTTAAAAAACCCAGTAATACTTTGCCCGACCCGGGAATCGAACCCGAGACCCTTTGCCCGGCAGTCGCACTTGCGAATACTCGGCCAACGAGGCAGTCTGTACAATGGACATCAATTTGTGGTTAATGAATTTTTTCCTACTATACATAAGTGTAATATGACGATATTATTATAAATCAAATAGTCTAGAAATTATGGAAAAAAATTGCCATGTGAAAACCAACATAACTGTTTCACTATCTTCACTTGAAATTGAACCGTAAGCTACCATTTTTACAGTCCAAAATCTACATATACTTAAGGCAATCAGTGTTAAAATTACAATAGCTAAGGTATACTTAAGTAAGTGAAAGTAGTTTTATTAAATACTAGCGACCTGCCCCAGCTTCGTACAGGTGCAATATGCATGTGTTATACATATAAACTTTCCTTAAGAATCACTCTATCTATTAAAAAAATACCACATCAAAATCCGTTGCGTAGTTTTAAAGATCTAACCATACATAGGGACAGACATACGGCAGACATACTTTGTTTTATACTATGTAGTGACAATCTCAAAACTCTTTGGAACTGTGTTTTTATAATAACTATCGTGAGACATACTAAATTAAGTAAAAACGCGTGTTACTCACGTGAATATACTGAGAAAAGCTCTACTAGTTTCGAACCACAGAGGGGTTCTTCCTCATGAGCAACGTGCACGGTCGCGGCGACGTCGCGCAGCTCACTCTTTGGAACTGATTTCAATTATAATTATAAATTGCAAATGCTATCTATTAAATTTAAGTCGGGTTATATACTCTGTGTATGTCTGTGTAGTATGGGCCTAACACGTGGTTCTACATAATGTTAATTATTATTTTAATTAATTTTATCGACAACTCCTTCATAATGTCTATAAGATAATTAGAATTTTCAATTAGGACCTGCCTAATTGTGAACTCTGAGTCTAGTTAGCCAAAATCTTGTAGATACAGACTATAAGGCTATGCAAACATCAAAAAATAAATAAACTGTTCTGTTATTTTTTAGAGGAATTCACAGTTTGGAAAATCGACATGTCTAATTTATCTCAACATTTAATTACTAATTGACTAAAAACTTACTAAACTGCTTAAGAGAAAATAATGCATGATTTTAAACTCAATGACTTTCACTTACCTAGGTATTAATTAAACTCTGTCCCATGCTCGACAATATTACACAATAAAGAATTCATAAATGTGCATTGATCCAAAATGTACTGAAATAAGCGTTGATGCTGGAATTGGGAGATTCCCAGTGACCCGTGGCCGGCCGTTGAGCTGATCTCAATTCCAGATAACTGCGATTACAACTGGACGGATGACTGTCCGGTGTCCGGCATATGTCCGGCCGTCCGGGACGGCCGCGGAAAATATTCCGCAGAAAATATGGAGACAGAAGTATCAGAAATTTTGTCAAAGCAATGTGTGTATTGAATATTTAATGAAAAAAATGTAGTATAAATGTTTTAAGGTCGTAAACGTTATACTTATTATCCAGTCCTATCCTATCCAGTCCAATGGCTGTTTAGGGTTAGTCCAATCTTTTTCCTCAAAGGCTAGCAACGCACTAGTAACTGTTCTGGTATTTCGGGTGTCTAATCTTAATGGACGACATTGACCACCCACCAGCAGGTGATCTGTTTGCTCGTGTGCATAACTTCATTAAAAAGTAAGCAGGAGCCTAACAATCAACCTAAATATTGATGTTTAACCAAAGTTATGATTATACAAAAATGGCAATAAACTTTTGATTTGTTAATTTTTACCTAATATGTATCTTATTTAACTTTAACTCACTTTACGTAACGAATGGGACTACTGAACCAATAATTCTAGTGGCCTGCAATACTAATGGACCGCGGGGAATCTTTATAGATTTGACCTGCGCTTCCGATAGAGGGCGCCGGTTAGGAGATTTGATGAATTGGCCGGCTCGTCACTCCGTGCTGATGTTCTGATAAAATACAACATGTTCTGGGTAGTTTGAAGCAAATTTTCTGCCATAAATATCTTGATTTGAGATCCATAATAAAGTGGTTTTTAAACTATTGACAAATGACATGTAAGCCAGCCATTTTGTAGTTTATATCAGTTACTGAATGACTATTTCTTTATCTATATAATCCCTTATTACAATTAATATAGGAATGGGATCATAAAACGCGACAATTATTTCTAACTTTGATGATTATCATTCATTAATGCCGATCATTATGTTATTTCTATTCATTTCTAGATACAAGGTACTACATCAGCACGCCATGTTGTTTAGCTCTTTGCATCGAACCACCGCCAGCTACATTGCAAATATCATCACTCCACCTAGCGGGAGGGCGCTCTAATTAACCTAACTATGTTATTTCTCTAAGCGTGGTCTCCACTCACACATCTACTTCAAAGGTCCATATGACAAAGAGAATTATGCATTACTGTCTATGTTTATTAAATAACCACATAATGTATAATTCTTTATTTATAGGTATTCTTTTTCTCCTTGGAATTCTATTGGTAACATCTTAAGTACTAGTTTAGCCTAGTCCCTAAGTAAACGTCTATTGTCTAGCACTAATGGACCGCCGGATAGGCGGATATATTCCTTGATTCAACAGAGATTCGAACTAAGAGTCTCTGAGTAGATAGATTAAGGAACTTGTCTACGGATTTGTAGATAGGGATATCGATTTTTAAAGGAGATACTTGATTTTTTTTTCATGGGTAGGAACGGGGTGGTTTTTAGTCAGTAAGAGTCTGACACTCACTCTCACCTCACCCGGGCGGGAGAAGTCATTCAATGATTTTTCCCCTTAAAAAAAAGTACTTGAATTCTTATATTGTGATATTAAAGTACATTTATGTTGAATGGTTTTAGAAGTTTGATTTTTTATAAAGGGTGTAGCTGAAATAGATAAATAAAATTATTTTTGCTAAAACTGTCTGGAACTGTGCATATGATTTACAGGTTTTTCCTTGCCCACAGATTTGTATTCATAGTCTCCAGCATTTCTTATTAAATTCTTAGGTAACTGAATAATGGCTCTTATTTCATAGCAACCTTTTACTTTCTTTATTTTTTACGTCATGAAATAATGTTGCAGTAATAATAAAGTCGTTCTGTACATCAATAGATGGCGTGCCTGAGCCAATTTCGTTGTTAAACAACTTTAGAGTGAGATGCAACGTGTCAGGTAACTAGTGATGGGTTGTATCTATTTGTGAATCAATATCGATAATGAGCATAAATTATTTTATACGTTCATTGGTGTAAAATATTTATGTAAGTATTATCTATCTTCAATTAAGTTTAAGTAATGAAATAATACGTTTTTAGACAATTAATGTAGACAATCATAAAAAGAACGATTAAAACAGGTTATTGGACTTTGAAGTCTAGATTTTGCGATCCATATGCACGATACCAAACGTAATAATACATTTTATGACTTCAATTAAAGTACTGTAATAAAATTCTACACTTTCTGTCTAGACGATTAAATATGACAAACTAAGCACTATTAAAGTAAAGTGCACGTACAGATCAGTTCGATGGCGATTTAATCGAAAACCAATGGGTGCAAGGAGTCGATGTATTTATTGGTAAAGTTTTACCGCCTAGAGCCGCCGTTAGAACTGCGACGTAAATTATGTATGGAGCTTGAGTTATGCTCTATTTAAGCGAAATTTTCTATGACTAATGTGAATATTTAAATTATTAGTTTGATAGCTTGCAGTATTTGTAAGGATCAGCGTATTTCATGGTTAGGTTTTTGAATTTTAACGGTTTTTCTCTACAGTTTGTTATACAATGAAATGAATATCTGACGTTATTATCGTGATCATCAAACCAATGCACATTTTAATAATTAGGTAAAAATGAGATTAATTTTACCAGGAAATAATTAACTAGTTGCTTATTTACAGAATAAAGCCTCACATGTTGGCATGTAATAAATAATTTGTCGATACATCAAAATATCGACTGTTCCCATCCTTATACCAGAGCAGACAGTCAAGTATTTAGCAGAGTGAAGTAGTGCGCGTCGCTTCTCGACAGTATTTGAAGTACTTCATTGCAACTTCATCCCTTTATACAGAGAGTAAGTGCGCAGACAGGGTGCTTTAGTCTTTCTTTTCACAGCATAGGATAAGCAGGACGTATTTTATCAACCTCTTCTAAATTTTAAGGATCCACTAAGCAAAGGTAAGTGACATTTTACACCAACCTATAAGTGGTGTTATTCCTAATCCCTAAAAGGTAATGAACTTGTAATGCCTCTGGTACTCCGGGTAGCCATGGGTAATGCCGATTGCTTACCATCAGGTAAGTATCGTTCTGCTCGTTTACCGGCTTATTCCATAAAAATGAAAGTGACATCTAACAGTAAAAGTAAGGGGTTAGTTAAGGTGTTGTACCTGTTAGTTATGCTAAGTAACTCTTAGCTAAAGCATGGTTTAGGGGTGGTTGATGAAAACTGCCATAGATAAGTACCTAACTACCTTGGAGCAGATAATTATTCTTTATTTGTTTTAACTTAATAGCAAAATAATACGATTGCAAATCCAAAGAATTTGTCAAATTAACAATATTTATATTTGGTTAATGTTTAATAGAAAATAATTCTTAAAAATAATTGAATAAAGATTAGTTTAGTAGTAAATAGATTGTAGAATATCCAGGAGTATGCTAGAAGTTATAAATTCGGTATAAAAAGGACGTGTGAGCGAGTCTTTAAATCCACCTGTTGAGTCAACTGTCCGGCTTAATCTTTTGTGTCAGACCATAAAATAGAGTGATCCTACCCCTCCGAGGAAGCGACAATCAAAATTGATACTTGAGCGTATGATTTTGAATCTATTTTTTTATAACGATTGACGTTGAAGAGAGTATAGTAGTCTAATGTCTTTTGATGTTCATGATTGTTTCACAAGTCAAAATATATGATGGACGTTAGCATCTGAACTATCACATCATGAATTGTAATTTGATTCGAATGTGAATGACTATAAAAAGGTAATGGTTTCTCAGTGATGCCGTTGTCTAGGTATTCAGGCTTCTGTTTGAAGTAACTTCAGTCAGAAATGTCTGCGGCAATGTGTCTGCTACTTCGCAATTATATTCTAGTCATTTATCTAAGTATTATTGGCATGACTATGTACAGTCAACGGGCAAAAGTCCACTGCCACCGTGAGTGATGTTCACACGGCAATGCGTAAGTAATTTCATATTAATAAGCATATAAACGCGTGCCTACGCATAAACACAAGCACGCGTACGCACACGGATAAAAATATGCGTGTGCATATTTGCATAAGCGCTGCAGCGCAACCGATAGTAGTCTTACGGGGGCAGTGGACTTTTGAGCTTTGACCGTACATATACTCGATGTGGTTGTGCGATTACTTAGTTGCTGATAGTGCAGCCACAAACTGCAAAAAGAGATTGTCTATTCAGAAGCATCTTATCGGACCTCAGTTATACAACAGTTCAGTCAGAACCAAAACTGATGGTTTTCAAATACCTAAAGTTTGAATAGAAACCGTATTTCATCGAAAATTCCCATGATAAGGGTGCAATTAAAATTCTGGCCGCGTTTACGATTGTCGAATGAAAATAATCTGGTGCCGTGCTATCGTAAAGTATAGAGGTAAAATCGGTGTAAATGTGGAACGGTTTTACGGTCCCTATAGTACCATAGAATTGAGAATATTGTTACTCGCGTTTTGAATGACTTGCAATCTTTGTTTTGAAGTAAAACGTTTATAAATGTGCTCTACAATATTCAGTATTTAAGTGGAATTACAATTCTTGATTTTGACGTCAACTAGGGAATTAGTCCGCCATTTCATTGGTCGAGATTATTCGATATGGTGGACCGTGATCCAGCTCACTTCGGGAGTTCGAATTGACATGTTATAGAATTATTTTTTTTAAGGGGGGAAAATCATCGAATGACTGCTCCCGCCTGGGTGAGGCGGGAGTGAGTGTCAGACTCTTACTGACTAAAAACCACCCTGTTGCACGTCGAGCCGGAGCCCCGGTTACCCGTTAGGTTCTCCGCGACACATGTTATAGAATAGCCTAGTTATTGAGATAAAAAGACCTATCGTTTCTGTCTCTGTAATACCTATGGTTATCGGAATTGCCGCCGAGGATTGTATCTTTTTCAATGTTTGTGATGACTAATTAAAGAGATTTCTAAGGATAATAGGACTCTGCTTATCATAGACTTAAGATTAGTTCTGTTTCATAAGACTTAGTGTAGAATAACTTATGAATCGTACTGTAAATGATATAATAGGTAGATGGGACTTACTTAGCTTTTAAGGGAACCATATAACATAGCATCACGCTTTTTACCCCCGAAGAGGTAGGCAGAGGTGCACATTATACCACTGTACAATTTAAAACCTTTTCACTATTTAGTCCCATGTAATAGGGGGTGAGCCTATTGCCATATACCGGGCACAATTCCAGACTCTGTGCTACTACTGAAAATTTTTTAAAAACCCACTAATCCTTTGCCCGACCCGATAATCGAACCCAAGACCTCTTGCCCGGCAGTCGCACTTGCGACACTCAGCCAACGAGGCAGTCAAGTCAGTCTTTTAAGGGAAGGAATAGAAATAATGTTTCTCGAAAGAGATATTTTAATTCTGAGCGTAAAATTCTGAAATACCAACAATATTCTTATTCAGAAGCCTTCGATGAAGTTTAATAGTCCCAAAGAGGACGTAACATTTTAAATTGAGTACCCTCTTTATGATCGAGACCGCCTGGCAATTATTTCTGAATGAAAATCACATAAACGTTAGTATCTTGTGTTTATTTTACTGTGTCATCGATATGACACATCACGATTGATGTGGTGGTTAAATGCATTAGTTTTCATCGCTGACCGTACTAATTTATCTCATCACACATTAATATAACTGCATTTTTGTTTTCGTTTGCCGGTACATCGATAATTTCAATTTGTTTTGTTGTTTTGCTAATTTGCTTTTATCTTGTTGTCACTAATGTCACTAATCATAATTGTCATCTGTCATTAATGTCATTTTATCTGTCAAACGTCATGCTCCATTCCATTTCATTTCATGCTTTATGGTGGGTTTATGGATCAATGATGCGTTTTATTATAGCAAATATCAATTTTTATCATTTATTTCTGTGGTACACTTCTTATCATTCTTTTTCAATTTATTTTGCATTTTTTTTTTTATTTACATACACATTTGGTACTCTAGCAAGTGGGGGAGGTTGCTTTTATTGTATTTGTAAGCAGCCACCGCTTTTTATTTATTTATTTTTTTTGTAATATCTATTGATTTTAGTATTTATAGTTATCCGTTTCTTCATTATTGTTATTTTTCTTTTTTTATGGATGATTTTATCGGTTTTGCTGATTGTTTTCTCACTTGCTCTCCGGCGTCCAGTCTTGCTAGTGCGGACAGTGATGCTTCCCAGCCACTTACCTTGCATGACGATTTATCCAATCGCTTTTCACTCTTCCCGAAAAACCTCAATATCGCTCATATTAATGCTCAGAGTGTTCCTGGACACTACTCCGACCTTCTGGCTACCTTTAGCAATGTGCATCTCGACGTCCTATTGATTTCCGAGTCATTTCTTAAACCTTCCCTCTTATCCACGCACTATGCCCTCCCTGGTTTTGTTTTGGTCCGCAATGACAGGACGGGTCGGGGTGGGGGCGGGGTTGCCATGTACATACGGTCTGGCCTTGGTCCGTTACGTTTGAATGGCACACACATTCCATTCACTGATACTGCGAAAAACTTGGGGGTACATATCGACTCGAACCTGTCGTGGGCCTTTCAGGTGAACGAGGTTAGTCGGAAAGTTCATTTCTCCATCCACTCGCTGAGGCGCCTCCAGACCCTGCTTCCGATGACGACTAAGATTCACCTCGTCCAGGCGCTGATCTTGCCTCTCATTGACTATGCGGATGCTTGCTATTTGGACGCCACAGAGGAGCTATTAAATAAACTTGAGCGTTTACAAAATGTATGTATCCGTTTCGTCTTTGGTCTTAGGAAGTTCGATCATATTTCTGAATATTGTAACAGGCTCAAGTGGCTCCCAATCCGTCTTCGCAGGAACACTCGCATATTATGTCTCCTCTATAACATCCTGTTCAACCCAGCCTATCCTACTTATCTCCGAGACCGTTTCTCCTTGGTGCGTCCTCCTGAAGTCCTTACTCGCTCTCATCTTAAATCCTATCTTAAAATTGTGCCCCATAATACTAACTTCTACTCCTACTCCTTCTCCGTTCATGCAGTGAGACTATGGAACTCACTCCCGCCGAACATTCGGGATGCCAAGTCAATCTCTATCTTTAAGAGACAAGTGAGAGAACATTATCTTTCCTCCTGAAATATAGATCTTTTTGTTTATATTTATATATATATATATATATATGTAGGTATAAGGGTTATTTTTTTTTTACTTCTTTTTATATAATAGCCTTGTATTAGTTGGTTTTATTGTTTATTATTGTTATTTCTATCGGTTTCTTCGTTATTATTATCCATTTTTATTATTATTATTTTTTTTTTTATTGTTTGTGTAACACACTATGTGTCTCAGTGTTATTATATCTTTTCCTGCCACAGGCCCACAGGAAGAGATTCCAGTTGGAATATGTGGGGCCTATGTACTCTGTTTTTATATATGTGTTGTCCTCTGTGTTGAATGTGTGTGCATAAATAATTAATAAATAATAAATAAATAAAAAATAAACTGTGAATTGGTTACGCGTGACGGTACTCATGTTTTGTTGAATAATGCCTCAGATATTATTTAAATTCATATTATGATTGTGTTGTTGAAGGTATCGGTAGGATTGTTAGAATATTGTAGTTTTAGAATTTAGCTTTTTGTTTAATGTCTTTCTATAGACAAGGTTTGCAATAGGGATTTTTTTTATGGAATGTTAAGCGCTGTTGGTAAGCGATCAACGCTGCCCATTGACATTGGACACCCGCAACAACAGGAGTCAGACATTTTACATTACAATATATATCAATTTAAATTACATAAACAATTTATGCGTACCATAATCACACGATCGAAAACCAACGTCGAAAAGTCATCATAGAGGTTCCGATTTTATAACTTTCACTAATTGCACACTTTCACTAACACGTTAACTGCCACGTAGTTCGCCGATCACCGGTGTTTGGTGGAGGATTAACCTTCAACAGTTCAGTTCAGTTTTCTGATGGCAGTCAAAGGTTTAACAACAATAATCACGTTTCCTTAAACGAAACTTAGTAATTAGACACTTATTACACAAAATTAAACACAATTTAGTATACTTAATTGTGTTTAAGTATAAATTATTATGTTCGTCGTCAGTCGCCGCGTCGCGGGTCGCGAAATGCTGCTCATGAATATGAGCCTCTAGCATGGCTTGAAAGTAGTCGAGTTCCTCGTTACAATACATATATAGACATTTATAGACATTGCTATTCCTAAAACACAAAAAAACAATAACTCTTTTCTACATTCCTTCCACTGTCAAAATGTCCCCGGTCCCCGCTCACATCGCATAGCTTGCACCACTTTCAAAGCATATAGCAGCATAATATACCCCCTCTCATACCTCACTGAAACGTTCTTTCAGCCAGCAAAAGGCTTCTGTAGGCTGTAATGAATAGAGTTCAGTGGCTAATGATGAAGCAAATTAATGTTGTGTGGTGTATGGCTTTTGTGTGAATGGAAGCCTCCTAAATTATGTGGTAGGGAGGTTGGTAGGCCGTTGTCTTTTTTGTAGTGACATGCTTTGACTTGCCTTTGAAGGGTGGAAGCTTGAACTTAATAGCTTGAGTTTATTGTTGCGTGCTTTGTTATTTTCTTTGGTTTTTGGAATATGAAGGTATCTATGTTGTCGGTTGTATTGTTGCAAATGTGTAGTTTTTTAATTCGATCTTAGTTATTGTACAATAATGGTTTTATAGTACTTCATAGATGTGAGAATCTTTTAAGTAATACCAGTAACAAAGTTTGAGAGTTTCTTTTCAGTAATTAATTGTACCTACCTATGCAAAATCGTATGTAGCTGTATGGCTGTACTGTGATGACTTTCAAATGATTTTCACATTGTTCTGGCATTTATTACGAACAAAGCAAGTTTAAAAAATGTACGCGTCATTGTAAAAAATATATTTGTAACGAAACCAAAACCTTTCTCTCAGCTTTCAGCCTGAAATACATCATTTAGGAAACCTTCACCAGTTCATTTAGACTCGTGAAATATTCATGAAAGTTCACAAACTTCTGTTTCCTATTGAAACAGTTGAGGAATGGAGTTTCGTTTGTTTCATTAAGATGGAGTTATTTTTCGCGGGCTGGCTGTTCAGATATTCACAGAAAAATGTTTGACACGTTTTTGTTAAAAGGGGGTTAATAAGTAATGGGTTTATTTCCGGAAACTTTTTGCGGCGTTACATACAATATTTTTATATCTAAATATAAATATTCAAAATGTACAAGTCGTTGTTTAACCACATAAAACATAATATTGATGATTGCACATTAGTTATTGTTTAAAATAATTATATGAGGTATCTTAATAGCAAATATGAATATATACGTGGCAATGCTGCCAGCCTTCTGGGTACTTTCCCCACTTACGTCGATGCGGACGAATTCTTCGATGCTTTATGTAAATAGTTGTTTTTAGTTTTATTTTAATTAATTTTTATCTTAAGTTGTATATATTTAATTTAGTAATAGTATTAATTTTATTTAAGTTTTTGTTTATATAGATATATTTTTAATACATAATTATTTTTTCATTTTTCCAGGTAAGTTCCAGTCCAATCTACTCATTCACAACCTCATTATTCAATATAAGGGTAAGTAAGTATTACACAACAATAACTTTATTTGAAAAATTATTGAGTTGGGCCAACATTCATACTGACATTGTATTAATTCCACGGGTTTTTATAAATTCCCCTCAACATCCCCAATTTTCGCCTGGGGATTAATACCCGTTCATTTTTATCCTCGTCCGGTTTTTTAACCGGCAGCAGTGACCCGGATAAATTATCGCTCTCGCTGGTACTAAAACGGTATTTTTAATTATTTTTTCGAAAGCCCTATAATGTTGAGGCGTTGTAATGGCTAATTTTGAGGACTTTTAGTTGTGACGATTTATTTTTTGTTATTTAAGAAAGTTGTTTAGCGACGGGGTATTAGGTTGGAAGCATGTATAGTTAAGAGAGTAATAGAAACTTCAACTTCAAGGTCGTGTAAAATATAAAAAATAGAAATACGGTGCTTAAAACAAAAATTATTAACATTTGATTTCAATTTATTTATCAATAAAATTCAATGCTTACTGCTAATTAAAACTGAAACTAGAATTAACGTCATTTATAAAAGTACATAAGTTTAACTTAAATACATAAGTAAGTAATTTTTACTACAGTTCAAAAAATACAAATTTTATTTCGTCTTAACAATAAAATAACAAAATTTTGTAACTGCTGTAAAAGTGACATATAAACATACACAATACAAAAACATATTTATACGTAAAAATAAAAATATGCATTACTTTTTCTGTGTCGTGTCGTGGTCGTATCGTAAACGGTAAATAGTATTTTTACCTATTAAATCTGCTTAATAATTTCGAGAATACTCGGTATTAGCTTATGAACAATTTATAATTCCCTTTATTACAAAAATGGCCAATATTTTACTTTTTTTAACATCAGTTAAAAATATTACAAAATTAAAGTACGTAATATTAAAAACAATAATTTTCTAGCTTTTAATTTTGTGGCAACGTTTAATTTTTAGTATTTCAATTAATTATTTTCTTTTTTGAACGTTCGATGTTTAAAAGTGATAGCTGTCAAATGATATTTTATGTCATAGATAATATAATTTTATTTTATTGAATTGTGTTTGATTGGATCGGATAGAATTCGAACTTTTTAAACAAGATGTTGTCTAATTTAAGGATTGGTAGCAACTGTTGCTTCTGAATATGAGAATTGTAAGTCCTCGTATTCTTCTTCTGGGTAAAGCATGATGAACCTGAAACAAAATTAACGTTATTCACACAAAATGCTGACTATTATAATTAATGCAATGAACAAAATAGAAAATCGTTTTGACACACTTAAAAAGCCTAACCTACTTAGGAATAGCCTCCAGATAGCTTGTTTTAGTGACTTTTTTGAAATGAAATGCTGTTATTATCAAGATTGACTCTATAAACGTTCTTTTACGGCTTGTAAACTAGGTACCTATTGAATGAATTACCCTCTCAGTCAAAAATATATTTCTAACAATAATCTTGAATATCAGTTTCCAAAAACACGTGAAAGCTGACACTGTTACATCAGCTCCAGAAGATCAGATATTGTAATATAATGGTCTTTCAGAGATAACATCAAAACTTCGCCATTGTTATAGACAATGTAATCTATTTTAATCGAGCTTGCCAAACGTTTTATAGTTATGACCTTTAGGTACAGGTCTGCGAAATTTAGGGTCGCTCTAAACCTAGTTTGGTAAAGCGGTTTGTGATTAAACCTTGAAGTTCTAGAGTTTTAATACCTAAGCTAATAAATTCCTAAAAGATTTGAAGAATATGGCTGTAAGATGTAATAAGTATTCTTTCTGTTCTATGTATAAACATCACTAGTTTAGTAAGTGATAGCCCCCCTCACTATATTGTGCTATTTAAGATCAACAGATGTCAAGGAGCGCGCTGTCTATCTGTCATATTTTGGCACGTCGTTTGTTCTGTCCTCAAATCCATTTGAAATAAAGTCAAAAACCAACCTTTCCTGTTTTTCTACTTCATCTAATGGGTCCTTATGTATCTTTATTTTTCATTCTGTCTAAATTAAACTGAATCAAAAAAAAGGTTTTACCTGTATAAAGGTAGATGGTCCATTAAGGTCCGTAGCTGGGAGGTATACGGGAGTGCGAAGTACTCCGCAGCGTCCACGTGTTGGACCACCTCGTAAGCCCACTCCGACCATTCGTACAACTTGGCTGAAGACATAATTAGAAAAAAATTAAACTTAATCTTGTTACTTTTAATAAATAAATCATAGTTCAAGGTCTGTGTCAACAACTCCAAACTAATAAAATATGAAAATCAGAAAAAATCTACATCCCACGCGAAGGAAGCCGTGTGTCGAAAGCAAACAAAAGCAATTGAATAGCCAAATTCATAAAAATGCCAGATTATTTTTAGATCTACACATAAAATAAGGTTTTCGAATGGGAGAATCATTTTTCGGCAGGAATGACCCGGTTCGACCAGACACCACGACTCCACAGAAAAACCAGCTTGATAGAGGTATAGCGCTTGTGTTGCACACACCTCTTTGTTTCGTGAGTGGATAATCTTCTAATGACTTCTCCCGCCCGGGTGAGGCGAGAGCGAGTGTCAGACTGTTCCTGTCTAAAAACCACCCCATTCCTACTCCTGCACTAAGAGCCGAAGCCTCGGCAACCCGTTAAGTTCTCCACGGTTCCGTATCGGTGTCAGCTCTATTGCGCTCCATCTGTGGTGCACACACTAGAAGACCGGCAACGCACTAGTGACTTAAGGTTTTCATGGGTGATTGCTTGCCGTCAGGTGATCCGTCGTTTACCCCCTTATTCCATAAAAAACAAATAGGTATAAAATATAATTCCTGTAATAACCTTCAACTTCACTGTTGAGATGGAAGTGGCTCAGGTCCGGGATGTCGAGGATCACGTCCAGGTTCTCGTCTTCCAGCTGCAGGTATACCATGCCCTTCTTCTTCTTTAGCTTATATGGATATGTTATTCCTATAGTTGCTGTAAAAAGAAAGCAAGATTTCTTAGATTTATTTTCATTTATTTATTTATTTAATATGCTTCATGCACAAAGGTGCATAGATATACTTAATACCGCAGGTATTTTTTACCAGTCTGATAGGTGATGCAGAGATGAGTAAATGGTAGGTGCAAGAGGCAAGTAATGATTCTATTCAACTAAAGGAAGATTAACTTTTATATTTCAGAGATAATTTATATAAATAGATATAATTGGGATAATGACAGGGTATGAAACTTAAAAATCTAATTAGTCCGTAAGTTAGGTATTGAAAAGATATTAGACACGTATTTTTTTATTTTGTCGTATAATAAAACAATACTTAGATAAAACGAATCAAAGTTTAGGAGTGGGGGCCAAAACGTCATTTCTACGTAAAAAATGTACACAGAAATGACGTCACGCGACATTTCAAATCAATATATCGTTGAAAGTATTCGTTTCTGTAACAAAATAAAAAATACAATATGTCTAATAGACATCTACCTTAATATAACAGATATATAATATAGATTTAATGCATACAATCACATACCTGTTGAATCATAACTAGGACCATGACTATAAAAGCTATATATCATATTTTTTCTCTTTTACTAATTACAATTTAGCTAAGTAATAAGACCTATTGTAGACTAAATAAACAGACAGAATTATGCTCAAGGAACTCCTTATTTTATAACCTAACTCTATTTTGAAATTTCCACTGAATTAATAATAAAATTGTCACGGAAGACATGACCATTATACATTCCTTTAGGAGATTCTGAATAACAGTTTTCATTTTATATTATTAACACTGATTATACCTATTATAAAATTGCAATAATAAAAAACTAATACGTTAGTTAATAGTCTAAATAATCTAGTGGATCATAAAACACAAATTAATATCGAATTTTGTACTGCCTAATTCTGATATGACAATTTACACACAATACATAACATACTACACAAATATTAGCATTACATTCCCAATAATTTTAGCTCTGTGACAGTGTGGATAGTTGATTCTGTTAATTAAGAGTAAATGAAATATTGACAATGGCGATCCGACTGGAATAATTGTCGCTTCGTAAACAAATGTTCTATGTTGGAGTTTTCAATAAATATGCAGTTCATCGCATTCTATTAGGAGCTGTAATTTATTTATTTACTTGTGTTGTTGTACATGCACTATTTGTTTTTGAGCTTTTAATTTATCAATGGTAGGATTAGACAGTTAATTTACTTCTTCTAGGTACCATTTCTACTCAAAGAAATGTATGTGTCTATAAGATTTTTTATTTTTATTTTTTTACTTTTTAGCGAAAATCATGAACGGGAACTAGAAGAAACGAGATTGCGCACGTACGAATTGGGGGCAGAAGCTAGATTATGATTAAGTCCAGTTTAATAATAGGGGATGTGTTTATTTATTGATTTAAAACTAATAAAAATACTGAGGTAGGTATACTAGTTGAGCTTTACTCAAAGATTGTATGTAGCTGCTCTTTTCCACAAACCATGTAATCAAACACCCCTAACATCCTCAAAAGATCAAGGATGTAACTTTGGAGGACCTCAACATGACTATAGGTAGACCCTTAAACACTGCTCTTCGTATCACGTCTTATATCAAGAGGTAATCTTTACAAATTGGCTGAAGGACTGGTCCAAACAATGGGTTATTTAACAATGACCCTGGAGAGCTCTTCGAGCTGTGCTGGGTATTGAACGGTCGTGGTGACCAATTATTTTAGGTTCACGTGTACTGGAGGTGGGTGTAATGGTGTATAATGTATGTATGTTCTTTGTGTGTATGTATGTAGAATATAGGCATTGTATGAGCTGCAGGATTGGTTGAATAGTTGTGGATAAGATTCGAAACTAGAGGTATAGTATTTTTTATGTATTCTATAGACCGACGTTTGGCCACTATTAGCGATTAAACTAGATTATGTATTTTCTTTCTAATAATGATTCTTGTAAATTATAGAACTGTATTATCAAAAAGTGAAGTTTGTAGAAGTTTTAAAACAAAGTGCGACTGGTTTGTTAGAAGTAAACATATTTAATGTTAGATATAAATAATGTTAAGTATCAATCAACAGCACTTACCATTTCCAGTAAATCTCATCAGAGGACCTGAAAATACATTAAATAGTGATCGAACATCTATGTTATGTTTTTTTTTACCGACTTCAAAAAGGAAGTTCTCTATTCTACTTGTATATTTGTGCGCGATTATCTCGCAGTTACCTGAACCGATTTTGATGCGGTGTTCAGCAAAGTGTTTGTTATAAACTTGGGAGAAAAACAGATGGGGTGGGGTTGAAGTCGGTCTTTTTAAACGTAGTTTATAACAGAAATATTAATAGATATCTTCATAATAAACTGTTTTGGTATGTACATATTGTACATATACCTCTACAAGTTATTTGTTAGTTCGCTGTTTGTTTTCTTTTTTTTTTAAAAACGTTGCCCCACACTAGAATTTTATCCTATGTTGTGGGTGCATTTACAAACATACAAGTTCACATACACAATACACCCAGACCCGGAACAACAATATTTGAATTCTTGATATCTGAATGAATGATATATTTCTATTTCTAAATAGCATATAAACAAAACAAACTCACTCTTTTGCGGCTGAACGATGTTGAATTCTGAAACAATAAATATTTATACCGAATTATATTATTATAAATAAATTATAATAAATATTTATAAGTTAACAACACAATATTATTATTTTACTTTCATCTGAAATCAGCTTGTAGACAATACGGGTTATTTATTTATCTTCTCTTATAGTTTATTTAATACATTATATAAGGTAGGTAGATAATTGAATCAAAAGTAAGGTTGACGATACTTAAAATTTGTAATTAAAAATAGCAACATTATATTCCACTTTTGTCGCGGAGAACCTAACGTGTAACCGGGGCTCCGACTCGACGTGCAGGAGAAGGAACGGGGTGGTTTTTAGTCAGTAAGAGTCTGACACTCCCTCCCGCCTCACCCAGGCGGGAGCAGTCATTCGATGATTTTCCCCCCTTAATAATAAAAAAAAAATCCACTTTTCGTAGAACTTCTTTTGTCAGTCATAAGACGATTGTCACTTATTTTTTAAGATAAGACAATATTTTTTATTTTAGTCTTAAAGTAGTAGAGAAGTACTATAAAATGCACTTTGAGTCTTTCAAGTTAAGTCTTACTTTACACATAGTATTACAGAAAAATAAAGGCTTAAAAACTATGTTACTCCAAATATTAAGGATTTTTTTGGACAAGTATGTGACTTACCTCGATCAGGTCTGGCACACATTTTGATAGTGTCCTTCACCTGTTGGATCCTCAGTGGCAGTTCCAGCACCAGCGTCAATTTCTTCTGCTCGCTTTCAAATCTGAAACATTTAATAATATTTAATGGGGATGTGTAAAAAATGAAGTAATTCTTTCAATGACAAATTAATAATTTCTTTACACTACTTTTACAGTGGGATTTTTTTTAAGGGGGGAAAATCATCGAATGACTGCTCCCGCCTGGGTGAGGCGGGAGGGAGTGTCAGACTCTTACTGACTAAAAAACACCCCGTTCCTTCTCTTGCACTTCGAGCTGGAGCCCCGGTAACCCGTTAGGTTCTCCGCGACGTGGGCTTAAATTATTTAATTTGGGACTATACACTCACCCTCTACTAAATTTTGGCAACGCACGTTGAAATTTGGTGCTACAAACGGCGAATCTGATTACTTACCATCAGGGTGCTTACTCTTGAAACCAATCTCAATATCAATGCAATTTCAATTCAATAAAATCTCAATAATTATCCAATGTCAAAACTATACAACCCTATCGTAGCTGTCAAAGTAACATTCAGAGTATTCAGTAACATTCAGAATATAGCCAAACTCAATATTATTTAGTTCATGAAATATCCACGCAATATGGATGAAATGGGCGCTAGTGTTGCAACTCAATTTGCAACTTACGAAATTTCACAATCGCAATGTCGATCTATCGGAATTGAATTCAAGAGCCCAGGGTGCTTACTGCTTACTCTTGAAACCAATCTCAATGTCAATGCAATTTCAATCCAATAAAATCTCAATAATTATTCAATGTCAAATCTATACAACCGTCTCTATATCGTAGCTGTTAAAATAGCATGCAGAGTACGGAATAGAAAACAAAACTCAATACCAGTTAGTTCATTAAATATTCACGCAATACGGATGCAATGGGCGCTAGTGTTACAACTCAAGAGTAAGAAATGTCACAATACCAATGGATCGGAATTGGATTCAAGAGTAAGCCTCCTGGTAACCCATAAAAACAAAAGAGTATCAACATTATTTCTTCAACTCACTTGATGGCAGCCAATTCACTTTCTTCTAAGCCTGTCAGCTTGACACAAGTGCCTCCTCCATAAGCAAAGACATAATGTTCATAAGTGGGAATGCCCAGCCTGTCGTTGCCCAGTAACACATTGTCCCGCAGCGCCTTGTACTGCCGCTTGAAGCACTCGAAGTCCGTCGTGTGACAGGATATTATGTAGCGGTCTGGAAGTAACAGAAATGAGGGTTCCATTATTTAAGGGTAACCGTAAATTCATTACTAGGTACTCGGTATTGCTTGTGGAATCAGAAAATGAAGCACTTTAACTTAATTTTTGAATTATTGTATTTCGTTTTGCTCACAAAGCTTAATGATT
The DNA here is from genome assembly GCA_038387885.1 of Spodoptera picta. Taxonomy (NCBI): domain Eukaryota; kingdom Metazoa; phylum Arthropoda; class Insecta; order Lepidoptera; family Noctuidae; genus Spodoptera; species Spodoptera picta. The sequence continues at coordinate 639,807 of JAZHFQ010000380.1, forward strand.
CATAGCTACGAATCTGCTGATATATGTAAATAGACTGAATTAGTTTTAAATTAATAAAATGTCAAGAAATGCAATAAAATTGATAAAAATGCATTTAATAGTGCGTCCACAGATGCGCGACTGGTCCATTCGCCAGATATGATCTGTAAGTGGACGTGCTGTAGCGAAAGTCTATCTATGGGCAATTATTTCATTTTAAGTTTCAATTAATTAAAAATATCACCCGCTCAACACTATACCTATTAATACAGCATTCTTCTAACCTCGTACACGAGCACCGCACTTTATTTATTACTCAACGTATATTTAATAATATCTTCAGAGTTGACACAAGACTTTAATAATAGTGTGGAGATTTATTTTGGGATATCTAATCCTGGACTAAAATTAACTTGTCTAGACGCTTTGGGGACAATAGAAGTAGAGGGAGGGAGGGAGGTCTCAGGTTAACGACTGTATCGAATACTTTTATACTGTATAAATAAGTATATTGTGACTGGATTCTTGTATATATTAGAGGTATGTATTTGTGGTATAAATAGAAGAAGGTTATCCTTTTTATCGGTTAATCTGCTCTAGTAGGAATTAGAGGCTGAGCATCGAGGTCACTGCTATGCCATCCTAGCCGAAGTTGCTATGTAATCTAATAAATATTATATTAACATAACATACCATCACACCTTTTATCTCCGGAGGGGTAGGCAGAGGTGCACATTATAGCACTTAATACCACTGTACAAAGTAACACTCACTTTTCACTATTTATGTTACGAGTCCCATGTTCCCATGTAGATTTTTTTTTATATTAATTGAGTTGCTATTTTATTTCAACCTTTTTGTTGTCTGTGCCAAAAAGGCCACTGATTGAGAAACCGACTAATGCATCGGAAAGGAGATAAAGTTTTAATCTCATGGTGCTATTTTAGAAGCTATGCTATCGAGATGGACGACGTTATGAATATTAGTAATAGTTATGGCTAGATTTCAGACAGCATTCTAATATGATTGACGATATTTTTTAAATTAGTCGGTTAACATTGCTAGCTGAATATGCGCTGACTTCCAACAGGTAGAGTAGCCTGTCAAAATCTAAATGTTACCCACGAATACTATAGACCAGAGAAGATCGTCATTAACAGTCGGAAACGTTGTTAAATAGTAGTAGAATGAAACCCATTGCATGTTGTAGATCTTTTTAGTATTCTTTTTTTTAAACTTGGCCCCAAGGATATTATCCTGTGTCGTGGGTGCGTTTACAAACATACCAAGTTCATATACACATCACCCAGACTCGGAACAACAATGTGTCGATCACACAAAGAGTTGTTCGGTACGGGAATCGAATCCGCAACACGTTGCGTGGTAGCCAGTTGCTATCTACAACTTTGGCATTTTTTCTGCAGAACATTCTGTAGTTCTTCCGATAATCTCGAAAAATTGATTTTAACTTCGAACAGTCACCCATTTTTTTCACGACCTCAGATCACCCGTCATTAATTTTTCCATGTTTTGGGTACTTTCTCTTCCCTTTCCAATGGGTTTTATTCTACTACTATTTAATGTTGTTTCATGCATTAAAGCATCCTGCGGTGTGGCTTTAAGTTAAAATTTAAGCTGTTAATTACGAACGATACGATTGTGGCTACTGTAACTTCTGGGTAATATTGCTGGTTTAGTAATTTTATTAAATTATTAAATTGAATTTGTCAAAATTAAGAACTTTACCTAGACTTCTTACATTTAGATGTAAAATCTTAAAGCCACCCGTAGTATTGCCGAGACGTGTACCACATTCTTCAGAGGAGCAAAAATTTGATTCTGAAATTGAGGGATCTTCTCTATATCATATAAAAAGGGGTTAAGAAAATTATGCTTGACTCAAATAGGTACTGGCGGTGATGCGGTTCGGTTAATCGGTTGTTTCTTAAGTTTTGTTTAAGTACCTACTTATTGTTTCGTGGTTTGTGTTTCGGATTGACTCGTGAAGATTGAGAGAAGTCGTGTTAATAATGAGTATATTAACACATTACAAAGACTTTATATTGAAATCTGTTGAGACTCAAAAAACATATCATGTGATTCGAAGGAAATCAACGACTTTTTGCTTCGAGAGTGGCAATTACTATATCAGTAGGTAATAGCTATCATAACAAAAAAGGTCAAATACACATCCAATATAAAATTGAATTTTCTTTAACAAAAAAAAAGATTCCTTTTTTAAAAACGAAAATTTAACAAAAGGAATGTGTGTGTGTACACACACCAAGAAAGCTATCTACAAGAAATGAAAGTAGGTAATAACGATGAAAGTATTAAAAAATGTCAACACAACATCGCTGTATAAGTATACAGGTTGTCCCAAAAGGAGTCGTGCAAAGAATAATTTCGAATAGAAGGTCAAATTTGCTTCTAATAACTTGGAGATTGGTTTTCTGTTTGTTGAGTTTCTTTTTGCATTTTATTTAAATTTTATAATAGGGCTGATACTGTTGTTTTAAGGTAACTGAGGCGTATGTTAGAATGAATTCAAAAAAGTCTTATATAGAAAATAATTATATTGTTGTACCAATTAAAGTTAATCTTATTACCACTGCATCTAGATCTGCTTTGTCCACCCCAAAGTCCTAATAGTGACACCTACCTTTTGTTCTGAGTACTTACTCAGAATCTCCCAAAAACTAAAACCATCCACATATAAGAAATCTCTAATAGTATATACAATACAACACCTATCAAAGGGGTCAAATGATCGCTTACAACAAACAATCTATTGAGCTATCGAATTGCGAACACTCTGTATAAATTGTATACATATTGTAACCGCCTGTAGATGGGCAGGGAGAGAGGGGGGCCATTGTACCGTCGTACTGTTGCGTCTCTTATTTGTTATAGGAAACGGATGTGCTTACAAACGGATGATGATATTCATTCTGAGTATTTTTATATTAATGCCGTATTTGTAGAGGTAGTATCTCCTTTAGAAAAGTTGGTTGCGTCGTGAAGAGTAAAAATTTATTTCAGTGAATAGGTTACAAGAGCACTAGGTCCTAATTTAAGAATGTAAAAAAAGACACGTTAGAGTGTAAAAAAAATAATATCATAATTCTAAACCTAAACAATATTGCTTACAGATAATAGGTGTATCTATTATAATAACTAATATAATAAATTAACTAAAATCGCTTGTTACTCACGTGAACATACTGAGAAAGCTCTACTACATAGGTTCGAACCACAGAGGGATTCTTCATCATGAGCAGGTACTGGTAACCCGCTGAGTAACCCGGGATTTTAGTTATTTTAGCATGTCTCACGATAGTTATTATATAAACTAACATAATATTATGAATAACTATATACAACTTAAAATTTAAATTAATTCAGAGGTTCACTGTCTCAATCTCAAGTCTACCAAGACCAAAACTAATATTGTACAATCATCATCACCAACAGCCTTTAAATGCTCACTACTGAGCAACGCCTTTTCTCACACGGATAAGGTTTGAGCATTAATGACCACGCCTGCTGAATGTTAGTTGGCAATTTGAAAACTTATAACTATCAATTATAAGCACGGGTTTCCACACGATGTTTTCCTTCACCGGTAGTCAGTGGTGTCTAAATAATCTTAGAAAGTACTTAACTCGGAAAAAGTCACATTGGTACTTCCCGTTAGTAGGTTTCGAACACACGCTCTCATGCCTGAGAAGTGGGCGTCTTAAACCTCCGGGCCACCTCGACCCATCGTACAATAATTATATTATGAGAAAATTCTGTACATTTTTAAATGATTTTCGGATAAAGTTCGTGTTTCATTTTGACGCTGGGTGGGTGTACGTGTAGGGTGTAACAGAAAATTACTCTCTAAAACGAATTCATCAACACAAACAAACAAAATCAAATAATCTTAAACTCCCACACTGAACATATCGATTTACATTCACTTCCTTCTAACATTTCTTACACAATACCGTCTTAGTGACTGAGACACTTGACACGCGCTTCGTGTGCGCAAGTAGTGGGTGCCCTAGCATGTGTAGCGTCAACATTGACCAATGTAAGTGATATGCTTGTCTGGTACACTACTTACATTATAATGTTTGTTGTACAAACACATTTCGATATTGTTCTTTGCTTACCTACTAGATTTTTGTTTTTTAAGTGTTTGAGGTTTCAGGTATTTAATCTGATGTTAAGTACTGGAATATTTTAGGTTTACTAAGATAAATAAGAAAAATGTAGGTACACCCTACTTTTCTATATGGAGTTTCTTGCTCGTTCTTCTCAATTCGAAACTACACTTTAGAACGAGCGCCTAGCTTCACTGACAGACGGACGGACAACGCTATTTTTGACGTTTCAAAAGTGCCTTATTAAAAATTAATTGAGTTAAATGCTTTGACTTTAAATATCTACTTAGTATAGGTATAATTTTGTTTGCTATTTTGACAAATGAGAAAAATCATGTTTAATGCCATAGTAAATACCATAGTAATATAAATAATCTTTTTCTGCAAGAAATGCCTACAAACTATCTACCTAAGAACTGAAAGACTGCTGAGCTTCTCTTTTCTGCAGTCACCATTAGAAGACTATAGGTATCAAATTATACACGTCATAGCGGTGTAGTAAGTTACCGAGACAATCTGAGATTGTAATCAGGAACACAATGTAATGCAATTTAGCTTAACTCTGTATACACAGACAACTTATATGGGTTGTGCACAGTTGTACACGTCTTTAGAGCTAGGAACAGATTTTTGGAAAAATTATCATAAAAAATGCATTTTTTTATGGCATAAGCTGGTGAACGAGCAGGCGGATCACTTGATGGTAAGCAAACGGCGTTGCGGATGGACACCTGGAACACCAGAGATGTTACAAGTGCGTTACCAACTTTTTTGAGATTAGGAGTTTGGAGGATCGTTGGGATTCAGGGATTGGGGAGATTGGGGAAGGGGAGGGTAATTGGGCCTCCGGTAACCTCACTCACACGACGAAACACAACGCAAGCGTTGCTTCACGTCGATTTTCTGTGAGGCCGTGGTATCACTCCGGTCGAGTCGAGCCCATTCGTGCCGAATGATGGCTCTCCCACACTTATGCATTAAAATCACAACCAAAATAAAATCTACGATCATCCAAAATGCTGAGTAAGTATCAAAATCATTAAGCTGAAAATTAAGCGGAAAATACTCCATTACGCCGCACCGAACCCTCATCGCGCCGCGTCGAAAAAAGAATTAGAATTTACAAAACGGGTCAGAGTGACACGCCACGATAATAACCTATTTAAAAAGGGAAAAACAATCGCCAAGCGAATTGAATGAACGACTATAAAAGGGTGTTTTGTTGGTATAAAACACCTCGCCCTCATAAATATTTATCGTGGAATTTTTGATATCGGACAAAACTTCGTTTATCATTTTTTCCCCACCCTCCCCAGAGGGGCAGATTTGGTAATCTGCTCTGTATAGCAACATCACGCGTTTTATATTTCAAAGGGTTGCCAGTGGTGGTGTGGTTTAAAATGTTTGTTCGTGTCGACTTCAAAATTCACTAATGTTATGACATAGGAGACAATACATGCGTGCGGTATTCTTTTATGGAAGCGGTAAAATAGAGGTACACGTATTTTCAACATCCATTTTCGTTATTATTACTTCATTCTAAACTTATGAAGGTACTTATGTATCACACATGTACACATGAATACAATAAAGAATTTGAGTCGGAATTTCCAAAAACTGAAAAGGCAATAAATTTGCTTGATCCAAAAATTTCGTACAAGCTCTATGTCCTACAGTTACATTTACTCAATACTTCATAGCTTTCCACACGTATTACTTATGTGGTAAACATAATTAGGACACAATGTGAACCCTGTCGGGCGCAACAATATAAGTTTTGGAGAGAGCACATTTTGACATGTCATTCGCAGAAATAAGAAATATAAGTAACCTACAATAAAATCAATATCAAACGCAATACAATATACTTAAAAGTATTATTGAAATTGTTATATTTAGTGATATTTAGAAGTCGGAGTCATTTTATAAATCTTATGCCCGAATACTGAAACGCTACTCAATTTTAAGTCGCGCTTAAGCATTGTTCTGCCGCTACAAATTCTTTGTAAAATGACAGAGACAGCATGATATTTAAGCACGTCTTAAAATTGAGTAACATTTCAATATTCCAGCATTAAACAATCAAAATTAAATACAAAGTCAGAATATACATTTACAACAAGTCCAATCATACAAAACTTCGTTGACCATTTCTGCCCTCCTTCCCCTAAAAGGACTCACTAATATATGCTGGGATCCCACTTACCTGCGCACTTAAGCTCAGATTAATTCAATTCCCTTACCCAACTGTTTTGAAGATTTTTATGTAGAACGTTTTCGTCCCGAATTAAAAAGTTAAAACATCATTTTTGAGTGAGGATTTTTACAGAATCAAAAATGGTGGACGTTGACTTTTCGAAGCTGTTAAAATTTTACTTTAAATGATATCTGTATTTCCTTCATATCCCCTAAATGGGCGTCCGGTAACCTCACTCACACGACGAAACACAACAAGCGTTGTTTCACGTCGGTTTTCTGTGAGGCCGTGGTAACACTCCAGTCGAGACGGCCCATTCACGCCGAAGCGTGGCCCTCGCACACTTAAAGGCCATAAAGAGGCTCTAATCACATCACTACATAGTATAAAACAAAGTCGCTATCCGCCGTCTGTTTGTCCCTATGTATGCTTAGATCTTTAAAACTACCCAACGAATTTTGATGCGTTTGTTTTTAATAGATAGAGTGATTCTTAAGGAAGGTTTTTACGTAAAATACATGTATATTACTCCCGTACGAAGGACGGGTCGCTAGTGTTTTATAAATGTAGAATATTCAAAAGATCTTTGAACTCTTTATACTCCATAAGGAGGCTCTCATCACACTAATATAATTTTAAATGTGAAAGTTTCTTTGTTTATATGTTTGTCCGTCAATCACGCTGAAACAACTGAATGTATTTATGAAATTTGGTGAAATTTGGTGGCTGACTTAGGTGATAAGGATTTTTACCCCGATTAAACCGTCAAACAACGCGAGGACACCGGTGACCGCAACCTATTGTTCTTTAATTATGTCTATAATGACGGTACTCAAAATTAAATACTTTCATGGAATAAAACAGTACTATGTACTAGGATACCTTTATACATATGTATGTACATTTATCACCCTCGTTTTTATTTTTATTTTTTTTTTTTTCGATAGATGCAAACTTCTTTCAAAGCCTACTGTAACACTTCTCTGCATCACCTTATGGTTGGCTGGTAGAGAATGCCATTCGGCATTAAGTCCGCCATTGTATACAGTTGTACATAAAGTGTTAAATAAATAAAATAAATAAATAAAACAGGAATCATATTCTACGTGGATAAAGTCGCGGGCAACAACTAGTTATCCATATGTGTTTACATAATATTTACCCACTGTTTATCTAATTCTTTTCAGAATCTTAAAGGTCTTACACCCTTATGTAATAATTGCGGAATGCCTATTGTCTATAGGTTATCAAAAAAGCCATGTTTTTATTATAATTCAATTGTTTTCGCAACTTCAGGATTTGTCAACATTTTTACAAACTAAATCAAATTACGTGAACATCCTTTCTTGTTAATTTTATTTATTCTTTTGTTACGGTTTTCGCTTGTTTTCAGAGAAAATTAGATTAAAGTAACAGATTTAAATGATTAGCTGAAACTGCCACTTCGCCTGCGTTTTTTCTAACATAAAAACCTATGTTAATCCTTAGAATATTAGCTACCTAACAATAAAAGTGTCGTCAAAATCGATCCATCTCAGAGATTAGCCAGTACAAACAGACACACAAAATTGTATTGTAACTCTCGTGAGACATACTAAATAAATTATTATGTTATCGGCTTGCCCACGTAATAATTTGACGAAGAACTCGACTAGTTTCAAGCCATGCTAGAGGCTCATATTCATGAGCAGCATTTCGCGACCCGCGACGCGGCGACTTCCTCGATTTCCTCGTCAAATTATTACATAAGTAAGCCGAAAACATAATAATTTATTTAGACACACAAAAATTGTAAAGAGCATTATTTTGGTATGTAGTCTGCATATAGTAAAAAGCGGTTACCTATTTCAGTATTACAAATAGACACTCTAATTTTATTTATCTGTATAGATTTTTATAATATATGCTACTGATAACTGTTTAAGACTATTGTTAAATGCTAGACATAATATAAAATATCACAAAACTTGTCTACTAAGACATTCGATAGATGATCTTCAACCTTAGAGGTAATAATACTTCGATTTGGCTAGAATCTAATTTGCAACCATATTGAAGTTCTAAATAACAGTACATTGATATTTTTTTTAATTTTTCATTAAAATTAAACCTAAGAGCATGTTCTACAAAGAAAAAGACAAATCACTATTTATCATTAGCTCAATGATGGTTAGCCATTAAACCAATTACGGTCAAAATACCACTATAACACCTACAAATATAGCTGGAGACATGATTAGTGACCTATAAATTAGTTTAGGGGTCGTCCTATGTCATCCCAGATGTCATTACGACACTGTCGGCCACTGTTAGGAGACATTTCAACATTATTATATAAATAGATTTGTGTTAGTTCTAGGAAATATATGTCTTAATTAACATAAATCTTCAGTTTGTCAAAGGAGTTAGCAGTGACTACTAAATTATGTATCAATTTCGTTCTTCATGTCATATTATTTTTTAATATTTAAATATTCTGATATTTTGGTAGACTGTCTCGTTGACCGAGTGGTCGCAAGTTCGACTGTCGGGCAAGGGGCCTCGGGTTCCATTCCCGAGTTAGGTAATGTTATGTAGTATTTTAGTTACGGACACGTATTTTGCTGTATACTCAAGAACTTCGATAGCTTGATGTGATAAAAGTTACTACTGAAACAATCTACCTAACTGTACACTTCTTCCAATTGGAAATATTGTATGTTGAAGAAAAATATAATAACATTAGAAAATTTTACACATTTCACATCACATAAACTACTTTTACACATACATATGTATAAACGATGAAGTCATCCAATAAAAAATTAAAACAACCCTTAAATGTTTTTATTTCATAAATTCTGAAATCAAACTACTCTAAAAAAGAAATTAACCATCGTTAAAATATCACGTAAATAACTTGAAGGCCAAATAAATATATAAAACCTTTTTGCAATGCAATTACCATCCCTATTTTTAACGTTAGCATTAAAAAAAATTAACTCACCAAGTTTATCGAAATAGACTTTGCAGACACAGTGTCCAAACAGCAAAGACAGGAGATACCACACACGCATACTGCCTAAGTTGAAAATATTAAATAACATTACTATCGGAAATTAATAAAACAGGTTACGTTGACGATAACGTAAACGTACTGTACCGGCCTGCGCATGCGACTGGTAACACGCAAATATTTTGCAAATTCTACACACAACCGCTACGACTGCGAACTTGGGTTAAATTTTCGTGCGCGCCTAGAGATTATAGTTTTCACTGGGCAATGTGTTGTAACGCTATTCTTTTGTTATTGCTGACGTCAGAAGACTACGGTTTGGTTCTTTTTAGATTGGTAGATGGTAACCAATCGGCGTAACTTTTGGATATCTGTAACACGAAAGGAGTTAAAAGTGCGTTGCCTTTAGCCTTTTAAAAACGAGTGCGTTCCTTTCTTGGAGGCTTGCTTCTATTTTTAGTACCTTAATAAATATACACGTAGCGTTAGTTAATATTAAATTCTCATTGATAATACAAATCCGAATTATTAAAAAAAACAGTTGTCGATATTTCTTGCTCGTTGTCAATCTTATAAAAGTCTTTCACAGATCTATTATTATGTTTTCGGCTCACTCTCGTAACTGTTTCACGAGGAACTCGACTAGTTTCAAACCATACTAGAGGCTCATATTTATGAGCCGCATGCCTCGACCCGCTACGCGGTGACTGTTGCGCCGCAGCTACCGTCTCGCGTCTTTCAGTGGTAAAACTTTACCTTTAACAGAAAAAAAAATTACAACACTTATATAAAAGCTTCTAACTGTTATAATAATATATAATTAATAAACTTAGTAAACAAATACAGGGAAGGAAAATGCATAAACATTAATTAAACAGGTATTTTTAGGCGCGATATGCAATTAATACAAGCAGGATGCAACTGATATCTTCCCGATGCGAGTAAAGTTCAAGATTAATAAGTTACATTATTACTAAATCAACTTAAAATCGCGGGTTAATAACGTGAATATACTGAGAAAAGCTCTACTAGTTTCGAACCACAGAGGGGTTCTTCTTAGTGAGCTGCGTGCGCCGTCGCGGCGATGTCGCTCAGCCTACCCCAGTGATTTTCGGATCAGCTGGTTAAAACGAAGTTAAAACGACCAGAATGCGTATTAGTCTTAATCGATGTCTGATTACAAATTACATGCTAATACGGAAAATATTTTAGAATGAACGTGCATGGAACTCACACATAGACTTTTAAGTTTGTTACGGCATTTCTTCTCAGAATAGTCATTTAGGAAATGTCAGCCTCATCGTTCGCTTGAAAAATTTACGTGTGTTGCCTTGTAGCCTATTTGCAGAAATAAATTCAATTGTTTCTTTACCTATATTAAAGATCAATAAAAATACTCCTGAATAATATTGAAAATACGTTCATTACTATGTTGAAGGAATTTCAGTGATGTTCTGGACGTAACATAAGGGTCTACTCTGGACATATCAATACTTTATCATAGTTATGTACTAATACCAGCTGTCCCTTAGTACATAGCAGTTATATAAGGTCACTTTAGACACAAACTTCAAATGGTTTCTTGTAAATTGTTCTTGAAAATATAAAGCTTGTTCCACAAGGTTGCGTCTTAACAATTAATTTGACTTTTTGCAAATTCCCTATGTACTTGTGACAGCAAGAGGAGATATAAATAAATAGTCGCAATTCAACCCAGTTTCTGTTTTATGGAAAGGTTTTATTTTGAAGCCTAGCAAAGTATTTTGAAATTATTATTTGTAATAACAAATTTAAAATTATGTAGGCATACTCTTCTATTGAGAAAAACATACAGGGTGTCCAAGAACCCGGCGTCCAACTGGATTCCCACGATACCCCAAGTTCTAACAGTACTCAGAAAAATATTTTAAAAAATCCACCCCATGTACTTACAGAATTATACTGATTTCAAAAAAAAAGGGGGAAATGAGCACCCTGTGACATACTTTTGAATGCTGTGACTGCTAATGCTGATAATTTCGATATTTCTTGGAGGTTTTGTAATCTAGGGTATTGCTGTGTCTAAATAGAATGTAAAAATAAAGTACTTATTGTACCATTTTAAAATAAAATATTATTTTAACTAAAGGTGATATGGAAAACTATTGAATTTCGCAACTTTGACCGACTGTAGTGTAAAAAAAATGTACCAAAATAGTATGGCAAGTGACGTCAAATTTTGACGTGTTTATTCCTCTTTTTAAAAAGGTATAATACTTACACATTAATTTGAAAAAAAAAATTTGATAATATTTTTACTCAACAACCCAATTTTTACGAAGTGCCTACCTACTAACGGTAACTGTCGGACCCTTTCTTATCTTAGAAACTGTTATGTTACTACTATTATTTACTTCGGTTCCAAGAGTGAGCAAGAAGGAAATACACACAGGTAGATGGGTTCCCAGTAGAATAAAAGCAAAGAATGTTAGTTTAAAGATATTTTATTACAATAAATGTTCAAAATGTTGACCACCCGCGGCAATACAAGCTCTCACTCTCCTTAAAAAGGACCGCTTTATGTTTCGCGAGTAACTTTTTTGACGTATCACCTGCACTGCTTGTGTTATCTTCTCACGAAGGTCAGCGATGTCATTAATGGGCTTCGCATAAACGAGCTCCTTCATAGTTCCCCAGAAAAAAAAATCCAGCGGATTTAAGTCAGGTGAGCGGGCTGGCCACGGGATTGTTCCTGATCGCCCAATCCACCTGTTCGGGTATTGCTCGTCCAAAAACTCTCTAACGGATACGCGAAAATGTGCTGGACAGCCGTCGTGTTGGAACCACATATCTGGTGGGGTCTCTTCTAGTAAGTTTGGCAAATCATTTTGAAGAAAATTTAAATTTGATTCGCCAGTCAAATTCTCGGGCATCTCAAATGGACCAATAATATTCCCACAGAGAATACCGGTCCACATGTTCACATGTTGAACATTTATTGTAATAAAATATCTTTAAACTAACATTCTTTGCTTTTATTCTACTGGGAACCCATCTACCTGTGTGTATTTCCTTCTTGCTCACTCTTGGAACCGAAGTAAATAATAGTAGTAAAATAACAGTTTCTAAGATAAGAAAGGGTCCGACAGTTACCGTTAGTAGGTAGGCACTTCGTAAAAATTGGGTTGTTGAGTAAAAATATTATCAAAAATTTTTTTTTTCGAATTAATGTGTAAGTATTATACCTTTTTAAAAAGAGGAATAAACGCGTCAAAATTTGACGTCACTTGCCATACTATTTTGGTACATTTTTTTTACACTACAGTCGGTCAAAGTTGCGAAATTCAATAGTTTTCCATATCACCTTTAGTTAAAATAATATTTTATTTTAAAATGGTACAATAAGTACTTTATTTTTACATTCTATTTAGACACAGCAATACCCTAGATTACAAAACCTCCAAGAAATATCGAAATTATCAGCATTAGCAGTCACAGCATTCAAAAGTATGTCACAGGGTGCTCATTTCCCCTTTTTTTTTGAAATCAGTATAATTCTGTAAGTACATGGGGTGGATTTTTTAAAATATTTTTCTGAGTACTGTTAGAACTTGGGGCATCGTGGGAATCCAGTTGGACGCCGGGTTCTTGGACACCCTGTATATCATTTCAAAAGCAACTAACACACATAGTTTGTTAATTAGTATAAGCCTTAAATTATTTTCGACATACGAATTTCTGAAACTAATCCATTTTTTCTTAACTAAGCTAACCCGATGCCTGACGAAGGTTACACACTATTAATCATCACGTCGACCACTCAGTAATAGGAAGGCACCACAAATGTACCCACGCTAAACGCCTGCGGTGTACACAGACCCTAACACTAACTATTAACTGACTAAGCAGGCAAGATGGGTTCCGAGATAATGTCAGTGTAAATTCCCCGCATAATATATGTAAATAGGGATCCCTTGCGTAATTGTGTGACATAAGGGACGCGGACCGCTTTCGAAGGGTTCCCGACAAACTTGAAGGAATTCTGACAGTTTTAACGATTAGCAAAGATGGCGGATGGCGAATAAAAAGCGGCTTAATTGCTGTGCTTGAATACAATTTTGAGAGTTTGTGTGAAGTTTGGAAAAGGAATCAAAGGTGAAAGACTTTTGTACAATTTTAGGTGTTATAATAAATGGTTTGTAAGGATTCGTCCCTCTAGGGAAACCTTTGTACAGGTGCTTTTATTCGTGTGCTGTGGTTTGCGTTTGATTTTTAAAGGACATTCACTTTAGTTGCCAACACTCGGCAAGTGTCACTAATTGGCACTAAGATTTAAGAGAACTTTTGTAAGAGATAGTTATTAACCTAATTTTGCTTGTTTTATATTCAACCCTTTTTTAGAACTTCATCTTTCAGAGTGAGATAGATTTTCTTTTGTATTAACACGCAAATACCTTTTTCTTGTCTCGACTATAAATTCAATATTTACAATTATTATCAACAATTATTATTCAATACCGTATAAATAATATCATATATTGTAATAGTCTTGTTTGTAACATTTTTCATCGTTATCGCGATAAATCAACAACTTGTATTATATATGTACATATATCTCATTTCTTTTCTTTAGTCTTTATTCCTGCATTTTTTTACTTAACTTCACACTCACAGCGATTCCGTAATAGTATTGTGAATAGTAAATAGACAATGGCTGTTTATTTATTATTGTTGTTGTCGAGAAATCACGAATCCAGGTTCTAAGCCGCAGCTATACAAACAATGAAATCATACAATTCATGTTCGTAAGAGTTTTAATAAAACGTATTTAACATAATTATAGTGACTTCATCTTATTGGTGACGGAATTCTTATAAAGGATAGTTTTCAAATGAAAACATTAATTTATCGAGTAATCAAATTATCGAATTCAGCAAAGTTTTACAAGGTTCCAAACAAAAATCTCAGTGGTAGCACGGAAACTGGAAATATCTCACCCCCTATCACATGGGACTCATAACATAAGTAAATAGTGAAAAGTGAGTGTTACATTGTACAGTAACATTAAGTACCGTAATGTGCATCTCTGCCTACCTTTTTGGGGATAAAAGGCGTGATGTTATGTTATGTCAAATTAGGTGTACACACAATTGTGATTTTATAGATGTTAAGTTCATAATTTATCATCCTTAAATCGTATTTTCTCAAAGGGAGTTGAAACATAAGGACAAGTAAATAATTTGACTAAGGAACCGTTGGCCTCTTAATAGACAGACATTTTAATTTTTAAATCCACACGTACCTTTTTGGCCTAATTAAAATAAATAAATTATTAAATTTACATTTTGAATTGCGATCTCATGTTTAGTTCAAGCGTCGCAACCGACATAGGATTTAATTTCTAGGATCATTGATTGAGGTATGGACGTAATGATTTCCATATCCTGTGCTGAGGGTACGCTGCCTAGCATGGAATGTAGATTAAATAATTAAATTATAATGTGTACGTATAGGAACAGTTGTGTTCTTGAATGCAGGCTCAATAATTATGTTGTATAATGTGCTATTGTGCATCGTATTTGAATCACTACTCGAATAGTAATTAAACTATTTGTCTCCAGCACAGAAACATTATATCTAACAAAAACATATATTTTTTTAAAGAGTAACGAATGGAGTTCCTTGCTCGTTCTTCTCCACTCGAATCTACATTTTGGAACGAGCACCTAGCTTCACTGACTGACAGTCTATTATTTATTATGTATTTGTTGACGTTTCACGTTTTTATTTATTTTTATTATTTATTTGCGTAAAAACATGGTATACAAAGATGTTATAGTAACAATATAAATAGATCATCATGTTTTGCTTAATAAATAAAGCATGCAAATTTTACCTTTAAACTTATTTTAACTAGCTTACACTCGTAGTTGTTATACATTATTACTTATTTATGTTCTAAAAATTCCTTAATGCTATAAAAATTATTTTCATTCAACCATACATATAATTTAATTTTAAATAGTCTGAGGTTAAGTGTTTTTAATGTTATCGGCAATTTATTAAATATTCGGACACACATACTTAGGCAGCTTTTATTATATTTTGGGAAACTCCTCTAGTACTAGTCTGTAATGGTCGCGTCGACTTCTAGAACATACATCTTCTGCCGTTTTGAACAGTTATTATGAACAGTATGGTTTAATTGAATTAAATGCTCTGACTTTGACTATGATCAACAGCTGTGTTATTGATTTAATATGTGGACAATTTATGATATCAACTTTTGCTTAGCATGTCGGTTCGAATCATTAGACAGGCTCACCAAAAATAGGTACCTTAACTTAATTTCTAAATACATTTTGAGATCTCACCAAAAAGAGTCACGTAATTCTAAATACATTTTTGAGGTCACCTGCTCAACTAGAACCTAGCACATATTGTGTCATGCTCTATTTTTGCCAATTCGTGGTCTCCGATCAAGGACATATCTGTCTCAAACATCGGCCTCCAGACTTTTCTGACAACATGACAGGCAATCGTGGCCAAATCGAGTTATTTCAATTCCATACCTTATTCATACGAATTTGGGTTGAAATTCTTTCTGCATAGTTTATCATGAATATCAATGTGTCTTTTTCCTCGAAAGGATTGAAGAAGCTTGGGGAATTATTACATCTGGTATATGATTTCAACAATAAGGAACCGAGAAAAAATAGACAAATACTGAATATTTTTTTTTTTAATTTGATTATTTCGCTGGCACATATCTACCCCTAAAACACATCTTAACTAAGAGTTACTTACCTACTAAGCGTGAGCACCTAAACTAACCTTTTAACTTTGCCTTTAGGTGTCACTTACACCTGTAAGTGCTACCTAAACCTAACGTAAAACTAAATTATTTTAGTTCTCATAAACTTTTGTAAAAACCAAAATATTGTTAAATATCTCCTATTTTAGCTTAGGCTTAATTTAAGCTAGGTTGATGAAAACGGGCATAATTCACACATAGCTGGTATGTGTACCTCTGTCTACCCCTTTGGAGATTATGGGCTAAGTGCAGGAGTAGGAACGGGGTGGTTTTTAGTCACTCCTCGCCTTACGAAAGGCGGGAGAAGTCATTGATTTTCCCCATTAAAAAAGCTCTGATGTTCTGTTAAATTGTTTGTCAATAATCACAGTGGTGAAGAAAATGCGACGTAAAACTTTAAATTAAAATTAAAAATATCGCATAACTCCAATACATCTAAAAAGTTATAGAAGTTTTGGTACTGCAGTGCTATTTGCCAACTGGCAAGTATACCCTGCAACTCATACTTAGATTAATATAATGTAATCAATAGCTGGTTGGCGGCTATATTTCGGCTATATTTGCTTGTCTAAGTTACCAAGTGTTAGCAATGGTAATAACTCAACGGTTGACAGGGCCGAACTTGCTGCGCCACTGCAAAGTTCTTAGGGAGAGGACATATTGTGGATTGTAATATTATTTCATGTAATTTGATTTTTGTGTACAAAATCGATACCTCATGAGACACTTCTGACTCTTTAAGTTAAGTATTGTCACATATTGGACCAAATTATATATCATCATCATCAACAGCCTATAAATGCCCACTGCTGAGCAAAGCCTCTTCTCACACGGAGAAGGTTAGAGCGTTAATCACCACGCTTGCTCAATGCGGGTTGGCGATTTCAAACTTATAATTAGAAATTATAAGTCCAGGTTTCCTCACGATGTTTTTCCTTCACCGTTTGTCAGTGGTGTCTAAATAATCTTAGAAAGTACATATAACTCAGAAAAAGTCACATTGGTACTTGCCGTTGGTAGGTTTCGAACCCGCACCCTCATGCATGAGAAGCGAGCGTCTTAAACCTCCAGGCCACCACGACACGAATTATATATCTTGTATACATAATTATGTCGTTTACATCATGGAAAGATACTGTTGATATAATCTTTGTTTAATATATATAAGCCGGGAAACGAGCAGACGGATCACCCGATGGTAAGCAATCGGCGTCGCCCATGGACACCTGGAACACCAAAGGCGTTACAAGTGCTTTACCGGCCTTTTGGGCATTAGGAATTTGAGGATTGTTGGAGATTCAGAGATTGGGGAAGGGGGGCGGTAATTAGGCCTCCGGTAACCTCACTCAGACCCTGTCACACAACTCCAGTGTTGTTTCACGTTGGTTTTCTGTGAAGCTGTGGTACTGCAGTGAACTGCGGTCGAGCCGGTCCATTCGGCCGAAGCATGGCTCTCCCACACTTTATTATACGTGAATTTTTAACTTTTACCATCTAGTTTATCTTTTATTTAAGTCTTAATTGCAGTTCATAAATACTCGTACATTATTTACTACACAATGGTGGCATTACCTTACCACGGTCTACTCGAGTTTCAGTAAACTGTTGAAGAGATTAGCTGCTGTTGTTACTTGTTACTGCGTAGTTTGGGGCGGTGTAACTATGTGTGGCTTAAATAGTAGCTTAGCGTAGCTTAGGTGATAACCTGAACTAAGTTTTAGGAGACTGCAGACAAGGTGTGGGATTCTGTCTCTAGTTTGAGCAAAGTCAAAGCATTTGTTTCAATAAATCCTGGTTTAGGCACTTTTAAAACGTCAAATTGAATTGATAGTGAAACTAGGCGCTCGTTCCAAAGTGTAGTTTCGAATGGGGAAGAACGAGTAAGAAACTTCATCGTTAATCTTTTAAAATAATGTTTTTGCAATCGCACAAATACTTTATATGATCTTTACCTATTGTATATATGAGAACAACGTAACGACAATACAGCATCAAATTAAAATAAATCTTAAGACGCTTAGTGCTTGTCTTAAGAATGGTGCCCGCACATGTAGAGGTACAGCTGCTGTGTCTAGAGGTAGATGGTTTATCGTAATTCTCAGTTAGATACTTAGAAGAGTTCTTGGCTATATTCATCGAAAGTGACCATAACTATTATGCCCTTTCCCTAAATATGTACTAACAACTTTCTCACAAGGTCTTTATATGTTTATGAACCCTGATCGTGGTTTGAAAATGATCGAGTAAAGTAGACTTCTCGAACAGATATATGAATTTAATAAATCTTTAATAATAATAATAGATCTGTATTCATTATAATGAATTAGTTATAGTACAGATATATACATATCTTAATTTAAAATCAGAGATCTCACCAAATTTCAATGAGATATAGTCCAATAAAATTTAGCATCTATCTATCACAATAGTTTTTAATCATTTCTTCAATTTGTCATAATACCAAGTCGCAAAAAGTATTCCAGACGTACAAACAACAATTATTAAAAACGTATAACGTTCTGTAGTTGACACCAAGAATATAAACAACATACATACATACGTGGTTGATTACTGACGCCTGATCTCGTCCTGACTGGAATCACAAGTAGATCACATGGGACCATATTAACGTATGACGAATAACGATAACGTGTTGCGAATAACTTATTTTGAATAACTGCGTTTTTTGGTAGGTTTTAGAATGTGTATAAGAATAGCTCTATTGTTGGTTACATCTTAATATCTTCAGGAAATTGTCAAGTTAAGATGAAGAAAAATAATCCTAAGTGTTTTTATAATAACTATCGTGAGACATACTAAATTAAGTAAAAACGCGGGTTACTCACGTGAATATACCTCTCTACTAGTTTCAAACCACAGAGGGGTCTGTGGTTCGAAACTAGTAGAGCTTTTCTCATGAGCAGCGTGCGCGGTCGCGGCGACGTCGCCGAGCTTTTCTCGTGAGTAACCCGCGTTTTTACTTAATCCTAAGTGGCCTATAAGTGGCCACTGTTCACCAAAGCCTCTTTTCACACGGAGAAGGTTTGAGCATTAATCACTACTCTTGTTCAACGCGGGTTGGCGATTTCAAACTTATAATTAGAAATTATAAGCCCAGGTTTCCTCACTATGTTTTTCCTTCACCGTTTGTCAGTGGTGTCTAAATAATATTAGAAAGCACATATAATTCAGAAAAAGTCACATTGGAACTTGCCATTGGCAGGATGTGAACCTGCAACCTCATTTTTCGTTTTAAAAGAAATAGCTTAGTTTTGATTCTTTGTTCCTGCAAAGTATTGACTTTTTTACAATTCATTAAGCAACATAACAAGAATTGTTGTGTGCAAGAACTGCATAGTTGTTGTAAATTAAGAAATGTTTAGAACAGCTAGCTCCACAGAAAATTATTGTGATGTGTCTAAAAATTGTTATAGAAAACTGAAATAGATGGCTAGTTAGATAGACTATTAAACGATCGACAAATATATAATTAATCTACATAGTTACTTCGATATAAAATTGGCGAACCATTCTCTACCAAGGATCTGAAATGAAAATCTATCAAAGCTCGATTGTGTATGCATGGAAAAATTCTAATATTCGCTAGAGATTGCGAGGCAAAATATTATATTATGACTTGGCGACCTTACAATGGGTTAGCAGGAGTCTAGGGGTTAGAAGGGGTACTTGAGTCTCCACGACCGGCACAATTGTTGTTTAGATGCAAATCAAGGTATACACGTTTCTTGAATGGAATTTAAACTTTGTCCTGTTGTGTTAAGGTTGATAATCTATTAAAGGAATTTTATAGTTGAGGGTAGTTTGATGTGCGTCTGGATATACGTACAGTAGTATTTAGATATTTATATGGTAAGCAATTATGGTCTAGTGCTGTTTGTTAGGTGGTTTTAAAATACATTTCTTGGTCGTAAGATTTGTTTTATATAGTCTTGTCTTTTCTTTGCGTTTTTAATATGTGTTTTCAACTGTGTGCCTTACTTGATCAGGTCAAGAAGTGTTTGAGAATCCGATAGCACATCACTGCGCCAAGTTTGTTAAGTAACTCATAACGCCAGTTACTTCTCTACATATTCGCATCAAATCAATCACTTTAATGCATCCATAGTGTGTACAGGGTGGTTTAGAGTCATGTGGGGCAACTGTACGCAATTTTTAGGAAATTGCTCCCAAAATAAAAGTCTCAGTAGCTAGCAAAGAAATTAACGTTTATTGTTATGTAATAAACCTTTGAGAACAACAACAAAACATAAAATTTTAATTCTTATAATAATTGTATTTTTTATTGCAACTTTCAATCAGTAAGGGAAATGCGGACACTTAGCCACCCCTGGGGGAAAGTATCCGCACACCGTCGGTTAAGTGTACGCAGGGACGTCAAAGTGTACGCACGTCGAAAACTTATTCTACTACGCATAAATCACAAGTAAATTTACCACTCTCGTAACTGGTACAGGCTTCGTGCCACCAAGACTTACAAACTGTACACTCAATCCACATTTCAGCTGTAACTCCGTACTTTTCTCTACACAACGGACAATAGTACTCTTGCTCTAAATCTTTATTATTCTTGTCTGTACAGTTATCTTTCTTAATATTTTCTTTCTTAATATTACCTTTCTTCTTTGGCTTGCTTTTGGTTTCCATGTTCATCTTTGGTTTTCTTATTTTTTTTGATTTTTGGTCGATTGCTCGTTGTTTTTCTTCTAACATAGTTTTAAACGGACTATAAGTCGTTATTTCAGATCTGCTGGCATTTTTGCGTCGAGTCTGAGTGTGCGTTGCCTTTGGCAATGGGCTTATCTCAATTAAGGGAATATGAGACCCGCGAGTATTCGAAATGTCAACGAGATTAGGAGACGCAATAATTTCTTGTTCCTTTAATTCTTCTATCTTGTCCATTGGATCAGAAAGCTCATGTAATTGTTCCCTCACTTTGTTTGCTGCAGCTGCAGGTTTGATATTACGTTGTCCAGATGGTGGAGTATTTGGTCGGTGATGAATATCAGCAACAGTCACAATGATATCATGACTTTCAATTTCTTGTGTTTCTACTAAATCAGCAGACGCAGAATCTATAGATTCTTGCGCAGCATACGCAATAGATTCATTTCGTTGGCTTTGAGTTTCCTGAATATTTACCTCATCTATAGAACTTGAAGTAGGTGGATTTTGGCCGACAGAATCAGCAGATGGACAGAACATGTCCGTCACTGAGGATGGTGCGAAGTCTGTCTCTGTAAACAAATTATTGTCATAGGGATATATTCCAGTAACCCTGAACGCTGAAGCTGCGTTACCCACAGTAGCAACTTTTTTAAAGGCTCTGTCGAAGATCGAAGTCACTTGGTATTGATTAATGGATCTACCAGGATGCTGTGCCATCCATTTATCAGCTTCAATTGAGTACTGATTTTTGAGAGGACTGTAAATAGCCCTATCTAAGGGTTGTAACTTGTGACTGCTGTGCGGTGGCAAAGTAAGTACGACGATGTGGTGTTGTCTGCAATACAAAATAGCTTGAAGGCTTATGTGGCTTGAATGATTGTCAATAATTAGTAGCACAGGATTATCAGCATTTGGTGAACTATAGTCCCTAAAATGAATAAGCCATTGCAAATATAAATCCGTGTTGATGAATCCAGAATCAGATGTCATGCCAATACTTCCAGTTGGAGCTCCATCCATGAGTTCACCCTTCATTCTTTTCCTAGGAAAAATAAATGCCGGCGGTACATAATTTCCAGTTGCACTGACACAGCAAACAGCGGTTATAGTTTGACCACGTTCTCCAGAAACAATTTTGTTAACATTTTTTTTTCCTCTCATGGATATGACTTTAGGTGTCTTTTTGGGCACTGTGCTAATGCCAGTCTCGTCCATGTTAAATATTCTACCTGGAGGGAAATTATATCTTTTTTGACACTCTTCCAGGTTTGTGTAAAATCTGTCTACTTGTACTTGATTAAAACCAATGGCTCTTGCTATGCTCGTAGGTGTAGTTTGCTTTAAAGCTAAATCCGGGTGTCGTTTTATAAACCCATAGACCCAGTCTTTACCGGCCATTTTTGTTGTTTTATCAAATCTGTTTTCTATTTTATTCACTTCTGCAAATTCGTAAACCAATTTTCTAAGTGCGCTCAAAGTAAGACCGTAGAACCTTTCGTCTGTAGCTTTGCAATGGTTATAAATTTCTTCCTAAAACAAGACAAAATATAAATTTTAGTACTTTCAGATAGGTATCTGACTAACCTACTTTTCGGGCGCATGCCCATCGTATTATTAAAAAAATAGTACCTCTTGTTCCCTCGTAAATGTTGGTTGATATCTTCCCATTGATATTGCAGTAGAGTTGAGTCTTAAACGTTTTCTCAAAGTACTCTCATCGATCCCAACGATTTCTGCTGCTGTTCGTTTCGATTTTCCCTCTTCTATCAACTTCTTGGCTGTATTAATCTGCTCTTGAGTACAGGTTTTCCGATCGGGACATTTCCTTATGTATTTGCGAGGCATTTTCAATCTAGAAGAATAAAAAGTAAATAAAACTATTTGATTTACTTCGCTGGGGCAAGTGTACGCATTTTAATACTGCGGACACTTACCCACGTATACTTTCCCCATCCCGTCAAAGAAAATAAAAATTGTTAAAAATATAAGTACTTACAACTTAGACAAAATACGTAATTTCCCATGAAATATTGGTTAGTTTCTCCTGTTCACAGGCACTTTGTTAATTTATTCAGATTAATCGTAACGTCTTCACCATGCAAGTGAATTTCAAGAAAATAAATATTAAAACCGTGCAAAAACAATATTGTTGCGTAAAATTTTATAGCACAGTGTGGCAAACCTGTGAAGCGGTCCTCTTGCTCAACGGTCAAACGCGAACTAAATGCGACAAGTTCCGACCAGTTGTCAACCGTGTCATTCGCACGATGTTCACTGCGTACACTTACTCACCGCGGACGGTTACCCCACATGACTCTACAATTTTTAACGTAATGTGTTCCAACTATAGGCCCTTTTGGACACCGCAAAAGTACTTACTCTACTTACAAAATAATAGGAATCATTAATATTATTTCTACATGTGATATTTTCAACACTTACAATTGGTTAGTTTCCTAAATTTTATTTTAATGTCCGTCTGGTAGATTAATTTAAAACATTAGAGACGTATTTTCTTTTCTCACAAAATTAAATACTTTCGACGATATATTAACTCGTCGAATACCGTCATTATAGACACAATTATAGAACAATAGGTTGCGGTCACCGGTGACCGCTTGGTGTTTGACAGTTTAATTTGAAATATCGTGTGACGTCACAGCGTGCTACATTTTGTAGCAAGTTATGACTTACAACCTCCCACTCCTAAACTTAGCGCCATTTTATCTAAGTATTGCAAATGAATACGAGAAAAAAAAAATACGTGTCTAATATTTTTTCATTATCTAACTGACGAACTAATTAGATTTTTAATTTTGATACCCTGGAATCTACCCAATTTATAGGTTACCATCATTTAATTATTTAAAAATCTTATATAACTTTTGTTAAGAATTTACATTTACCATCTATACATACCATCTAGTTTATAATAATAGACACACGAACCTGCCAATATAACGACCAAGATCAGATGCTAATTACAAGGACCCGTGTCTCAGTGAGCGTAAACACGCATTCAAGCAAGCATGGCTCCAATATTTTACCCAATTTGGTGGCATGACATTCGAAACTTTTCGTAAATAGGAGGACAGAAATAAATGGATATAAATAACATAATATAATACTTTGTAAGCCCAGAAGGAGTAGATAGAGGTGAACATACGTACTAACAGTTAAGATCTTATGTCGAAGGGGGTGATTAGCTAATGTAATGCTAAGATTGTTTTATTTATTTATATAAAATCTTATCTAAAACTATCATTACAGTTTTCTCCATTGCGATAGTTTAGGCCTTAAACTAAATCTATGTACCTAATTACTAATTTATAACAACAAAACAAATCAAAAATAGAGCATACACAAACTTAACTATTAACTAAAATAATAACTATCGTGAGACATACTAAATTAACTAAAATCGCGGGTTACTCACGTGAATATACTGAGAAAAGCTCTACTAGTTTCGAAACACAGAGGGGTTCTTCACTCCATACACAGTGAGCTGCACGACGTCGCGAGCGACGTTTCATTAGTTTTTAACTTAAAACTAATGAAACAAAAAAATAACATAACATAACATAACATCACGCCTTTTATCCCCGAAGGGGTAGGCAGAGGTGCACATTATGCCACTGTACAATGTAACACCCACTTTTCACTATTTATGTTATGAGTCCCATGTAATAGGGGGTGAGCCTATTGCCATATACCGGGCACATTTCTTTTAAATACCCCTGTAATACTTTGCCCGACCCGGGAATCGAACCCGAGACCCCTAGCCCGGCAGTCGCACTTTGTAACAAAAAAATAATCCTTAAGTAAATAAAGAAAAATATCATCTTTTAAGTTCTCCTACTTTGTCACTAAAACTTAACATTAATCCATAAAAAATAAATGAAATAATAATAAAAGATGTATTGGTATTAGTTTTATTTATATTCTATATAGTGTTATAGTATCACGTCTTCGGATACTGTTGTATATCTGGTTGTATGTCGATGTTTGAACAATTATTTGTCGATATATTCAGATTTTTAAGCGTGTATTCTGAATTCGGCATCTATCTGTCATTGTGTTTTTCAAGTTGTCCTTTGCAATGTTACTGTTATGTCTACCATACAAGGACATATTAAAAATATTATATATTTTTTTTAATATCGAAAGAACTAACATTACATAACATCACGCCTTTTATCCCCGAAGGGGTAGGCAGAGGTGCACATTATGGCACTGTACAGTGTAACACCGGCTTTTCACTATTTATGTTATGAGTCCCATGTAATAGGGGGTAAGCATATTGCCATATATCTGGTATAATTCCTTGAAACAAACAAACATGTCAATGTCTATTTCTGTCTGTCACTGAAAAAGGGTGTAAATAATTAAGTTTAGCGACGTAAATTCTGTTAACTTGTCTCCAGTGTGCTCTGAGAATGGTGCTCAAGAGTACAAATGTAATTACGTTCGCTACCAGCGAGCGACGCCGGGTAACGGAGTAAATGTTAAGTACCTAATGGAGTTATATGTATGTATGTGACGATATGACCAGAAACACGACGCACTCTTAACCTTTTTCATAGAACTGCATACAGACCTTTATTTGTTAGGGAAAATTTCAAAAGATCACATGTCACATTTACATCCTGATAGGATCCACTGCTGGACTACGGTCCCCTTTACAATAATAGGAGATTTTCTTAATCTCCACGCCTGGCTGGAGAACTGGACTGGAGGTTACAGTTCAAAGGATTAAGTTTATCAAAGAGAGAGCGCTGCTGCTAGTTCTCTATCCAACATGTGGTCTTCCAATTGACTTCTACAAAATCCATGGAAGGAGTACCAGTGATAATAATTGTATTCTACTCTGCTGTCACTCTACAACGAAAAAGATCACTGTAAAATATCATTAAAAGTAGGTACTATTTGAAGGTATCCAAAAAATATAAGGTAATGGAGGACAAGAACTCTTTATAAGACACTGAAAACTCCAGAATAAGTCCTCAATAAACCAGATAATTTCGTTCATCAATCCATAAACGTCAAATAATGCTACATACTCCACCGTTCGGAGCAGTTTGGCAATATGGCGGCCGCCTGATTATCTGTTTACGGCCGGATCCCGCGGATATTTCGCGGTAAACGGCTCGGAGCCGGTTATTAGCTCCCCTGTTGAAGCTAGACGGCGGCAGAGGGTTAACACCGGCACTGTGTATGTCAGACAGAAGGGTTAGTGCTTGGAAAAATGTGGAAAGATGTCTTGTGATTTTACAATAACCAATAGGTTTCCTTAAATGTTGAACTAGAGGTTTCAGGTTTGATCGATTTTTTTCAGTTTTAGTTTTGGAGTGATCACGTGAGTAATAAAAACTAATTTAGGTTAGAAGGAGTAGACCCTTTTTGAGGTAAAATATAAGGTGTAATGTTTAACAAATTCCGGAACATTTTTGTAATCGTATTTTATACCTAATAAAATGAAATGAAAAGTGTTTTCTTCAGCATACACAATTACGTATCTGAAAACAAAAGAAACTTATTAAGTAGTTTCATAAAATAGTCCCAGTATATGTAGGTAATTGCATAACGTTCTAATTGCATATAACACCTAAAACTAAATTAACACTCTTTTATCTAATAGTTGGAACTACTGCATAAACCTGCAATATGAACAAGCTGTAAAGAGTCGAGTGCGTTAACTCCTCGCTTGTGTCAGGATCAAGGATGTAATAAGCAGGTGATCACACAGCGCCTGCTTTGAGGATTATATTGAAGCTGATGGTACAGCATCCAGCGTTCGCACATTATGAGGATTAAGAGAGACAATGTATTAGTTGGTGCTAATAAATAGTTGATTGTTTAGTAATCGTCGACATAAACGCAAGTTGCTTCGTTCGCAAGTCGTTGGGCGAGGATGTCATAGGGTAGCAGATGTTTTGTGACTGATATGATGATGGTGAGGCTTCTTCTGTGATCAAAATGCTGCCGAAGACTAAAGCCAGGAATTATCAATAATAAATTGAACTAAAGTTAAACTTTTACTCACGTAGCTTTCTGCTTCGCACAGCAAAACTATGGAACGATCTGTCGTCGGCGGTATTTCCGAACTGATAAGTCCTTTAAACTTTCAAGAAAAGAGCGTATTCCTTTTTAAAAGGCCGGCAGTTGGTACTCCTCTGGTGTTGCAAGTATCTATGGGCGGCAGTGATCGCTTACCATCAGGTGATCCATCTGCTCGTTTGCCTCCTATTTTATTAAAAAAATGTAATTTTCGTTTTTCTGTTACGCAGCACCATCAAGTTCATACTAGAAATGTAATATAAAAGTAGAATTTAAAAAGTTTTACATTATAAAATAAAATGTCCAAGTTATTCTAACGAGTATGTTATAGTGCGGAGACCGACTCGATGCGAAGTTACGCTAAAATAACATTACCAAAATGTAGTTGCATAAACAAACATAATAATATACTCCAGGAACACAGGACTCCTGTCGCCATATTTATTCCTTTATACTCTTTACCGGGTCAAAGATGTGACTAAGGCTCTAAGAAATATGTCGACAGGTAAATCTCCGGGCCATGATGGGCTCAGCGTTGAGCACCTGCGGTATGCTGGGCCTCACGTATCTAGAGTTTTGGCCATGTTCTACTCGCTATGTGTGAGCCACTCCTACTTGCCCGCGGACTTCATGAAAACAGTAGTGGTGCCTGTAGTGAAAAATAAAACGGGTGATCTCTCTGATAAAAGTAACTACAGGCCTATTTCTCTGGCCACTATTATTGCAAAGGTGTTTGATGGTTTGCTCAACACGCAGTTGAATAAATACGTCAGAATACATGACAACCAGTTCGGGTTTCGCCCTGGGCTTTCTACTGAAAGTGCTATACTGTGCTTAAAGCACACCGTGAAATACTATATTGAGCGTAAAACACCTGTGTATGCATGCTTTCTCGATTTGTCTAGGGCGTCTGATCTTGTAGGGTATAACCTTTTATGGGACAAGCTGAAAAGCATAGATTTGCCTCTGGAATTTGTTAACATGTTCCAATATTGGTATGAGCACCAGCTCAATAGTGTTAAGTGGGCTGAGCAATGTCGGATCCATACCGACTCGAGTGCGGAGTGAGGCAGGGTGGTTTGACTTCCCCAACCCTCTTCAACCTGTACATCAACGGGCTGATAGCAGAGCTTAGTAGTCAGCATGTCGGCTGTCACATTGATGGTGTGTGTGTCAACAACCTAAGTTACGCGGACGACATGGTGCTACTGAGTGCTTCGGTATGTGGTTTGAGACGGCTGATACGGACGTGCGAGGAGTATGCAGGTGGCCACGGTTTGATATACAATGTTAAGAAGAGTCAGTACATGGTGTTTGAGGCGGTGGGTGCGAGATGTCCTAGTAGTGTGCCACAGGTGAAGTTAAATGGTATCGATCTTGCTCGTGTTGACAGTTTTAAATATCTGGGGCATATACTCACCACAGACCTTAGGGATCATGCTGACATGGAAAGGGAGCGTAGGGCATTGTCCGTTAGAGCAAATATGCTCGCCCGTAGGTTTGCGCAATGTTCGAGGGGGGTAAAAGTGCGCAACTTTAAAGCGTACTGTTCTTCACTGTACTCGTGCAGCTTATGGGCTGATTATAGTCAAACCTGTTACAATGCCCTCCGCGTCCAATATAATAATGCGTTCAGGGCACTGTTGGGACTATCCCGTCGTTGTAGAGCGTCGGGAATGTTCATGGAGGCGGGCACTGACGGGTTTCATGCGACTATGCGTAAGCGAGCTGGCGCTCTCGTACACAGAGTACGGGCTAGCTCCAACAATGTCCTGGCAATGATAGCGCAGAGACATGATTGTCTCATAATTCGGAATTGCTGCGACAGGCATATTTCAGTGCATATACCACCGAGAGTGCTTTAGTATGTCTGTTTTAGTACCAATATACTGCATTGTGTCTGTTTTAGTACCAATATACTGCATTGTGTCTGTTTTAGTACCAATATACTGCATTGTGTCTGTTTTAGTACCAATATACTGCATTGTGTCTGTTTTCTGTGTGTGTATTTGATTTGTATTAATTTGTTTTCTGTATTGTTTTGTCTGTTTAATGTGCTTACTAACATATTTGTAAAGATGTTTCGTACTTTTATTTTTGTATTTTGTTACTAACACAGTGGACCTTTGATGTCTTAAATAAATAAATGATTATTATTATGATTATTATTTATTTAAATTAACATTTGCAACTCCTAAAATCCCAACCGTAATATTTCCAACATCTGTTCCGAAGCCAGCAACATACTTCACTCCGCGGTCGATCCACAAACCGCGCTTTTATAAAAGATCTACATGAAATATCCCTGCCACCCGCTTCGTAGCTAAATTACGACTACATAAATTACTGTCACAGATACGAGGTGTCAAGGTTTCGTGATGTGTGAATCGACCCTCGTCTGAATGATATGGATGCTGAAGGATCAGATGGAGTAATAGAGTAAAAATCACTGTATTTGTTTGCAAGGACGGTATTGACGGCTTCGGGGATCAGCTGCTGGGTAATTTACCTAAAATAGTAGTGTCTGTATTATATGTTTCAGGATACATAGAAGACTTATAGTGGCTTTAGAATATTTATTACCAATACTTTCATATTATAGCAATTCCATAATACCAATATTATGTCGATTTTGTGATTAAACGAGTCTCTAGAGCTCTGGGGATTGGAAGTTCCCAATGGAATTCAAGTTATTGAATTAATTGTTTTTGCACTTGAGATTATTATTTAAAGGGAATAAATTTGAAAGGGACCACATATGGATGCAAGTGCAGAATACGCATTTACTTTAAAAAAAATCAAGTTTAACTTAATTTTGAATCTATCACCAACACATTTAATTAGACCAGTAAATCCTCCAATACTGGGCTACTCCTTAAACTCAAGGTCACTATCAGCATACTAAAAATAGAACTGATATTCATTAAAGATGGGACTTCTAAGTAAACCAGGATCCAG
This sequence comes from Spodoptera picta, assembly GCA_038387885.1. NCBI lineage: Eukaryota > Metazoa > Arthropoda > Insecta > Lepidoptera > Noctuidae > Spodoptera > Spodoptera picta. The sequence goes on from JAZHFQ010000380.1 coordinate 669,623, forward strand.
TCACGTCTACCAACAGAAACTTGCCTAGACGCTGTGGACAGATGTAAAAACTTGGAGGAACTTCTGATAGCCTGGTAGCAAGGATTATAGTTTGTTAGTAACTTAGAGATCGATGTTCATTGCAGTTTGTTTTGATTTATATACGTAGTCATGACTTACTTGACTTATAGTCCTATGTCCCCTAGATGGGGCAGACGGCGTCCACAGAGGTTCTCCATCTCGATCGATCTTGAGCTTCTCGCTTCACCTCGCTCCACGTCATTCCGATGCTCGCCGCCTCTGCTATCACAGTACGACGCCAGGTTTGCCGAGGGCGGCCACGCTTCCTTTTTCCCTGGGGATTCCAATCCAGCGCTTGCTTGGAAATATGGTCGGGACCCCTTCGGAGCGTATGGCCTATCCATCCCCATTTGCGACGTTTGATCTGATGGTCGATCGGAGTTTCGCGGCATCTCTCCAATAGGTCTACATTGGAGATGGTCTCGGGCCAGAAAATACCGAGAATGCGACGTAAGCATCGGTTGACGAAAACTTGGATTTGGCGGGAGATGTCTTTCGTGACCTTCCACGTCTCGCACCCGTAGAGCAGTACGGATTTGACATTGGACCCGAAGATTCTGAGCTTAATTCTTCGGGTCAGTTTCCGTGACTGCCACACAGGTCTCAGCTGCGCGTAAGTAGCTCGGGCTTTGGCAATCCGTGAGGCGATGTCCTCCTCACTCCCTCCAGTTTCTGACACGACGCTCCCGAGGTAAGTAAACTTGTGGACGCGTTCCACTGCCTCAGTGCCAATCAGCAACGGTGAATTATTCTTCACGCCCGATCTCATATCTTTGGTCTTCCGTGTGTTGATCTTGAGGCCTGTTTTTGCCGCTTCCTGACGCAGATCGTTTAGCTTTGCTTGCATGTCGGCGTGGGTATGACTAAGCAGGCAAAGATCGTCGGCATAGTCCAAGTCTTCTAGGACGTTGGATAATCCCCATTCTATCCCGCGGCGCCGATCTTCTGAAATGCGAAGCATAATTCCGTCAAGTACGACCAGGAATAGAAGCGGCGACAGGAGGCAGCCTTGACGTACACCCGCATGCACTGTTATGTCATCCGATATCAGCCCGCTATGGGTTACCCTACAGGAATATTTCCTATAAATGCTCTCCAATAAACGGACAATCTACGTAGTCGTACGTATCTATACGTAGTCATGCTAAGCCTTAAAAAATATCATTATAGGTTACTAGCGACCCGCTCCGGCTTCGCACGGGTGCAATATCCATGTATTATACATATATACCTTCCTTAAGAACCACTCTATCTATTAAACAAAACCGCATCAAAATCCGTTGCGTAGTTTTAAAGATCTACGCATACATAGGGACAGACCACTGAATATACCTCTAGAATACAGGACAGACAGACGGCGGCGGATAGCGACTTTGTTTTATACTGTGTGTAGTGATGGTGGCAAACCCGGGTATTACTTCTATTGAGTATGATCTAGTAGGGAGGTTGATTTCAACAATAGAACCATTTTTTTTATATTATCATACGTACATTGCGTACATTACGACACTTAATGCCACGGTACAATGTAACACCCATTTTTATGAGTCCCATGTAATAGGGGGTGACCCTATTGACATAATTATACTAGGTACCGCAGGCGCCGTATCCGTCCTCCGAATACGGATGCGAGAGAGGCGGAGTTCTATGAGGGATACAGGGCGGCGAAAGCCGTCCTCAAGGCGGAAATACTGCGGGCCAAGGAGGAGGCCCGCCGAGAGATGCTGGGGACTCTGGACAGAGATCCGTGGGGACGCCCATACCGGATGGTACGCAACAAGCTCCGCGCTTGGGCTCCCCCGCTCACCCAGAGTCTCCGGCCAGAGGTCTTAGAGAAGGTGATTGGCGCCCTGTTCCCCCGACTGTGGAGGGGCTTTACCCCTCCGTATATGACTCCGCCCCCTGCGGTGCCCGACGCGGGCTATAGCGACGACGACGACGACATCGTCCCAGAGGTGACCGAGGCAGAACTGAGAGCGGCGGTGCGCCGGATGGGCGCCAAGAACACCGCCCCAGGACTCGACGGCTTGCATGGCAAAGCATGGGTCCTGGCCTCAGAGGCTCTCGGGCCTCGATTAATCGGTCTCTACAGCGCATGCTTGGAGAGAGGCCAGTTCCCGCTGCTCTGGAAAGCGGGAAAACTGGTCCTCGTGCGGAAGACGGGGCGCCCTGCGGACTCTCCGTCCGCATACCGGCCCATAGTGCTGCTCGACGAGGTGGCGAAAGTGTTCGAAAGAATAATTTCGAACCGCCTCGTCGCGCACCTGACGGACATTGGGCCGGACCTATCGGACGGCCAGTTTGGCTTCCGCAGAGGGCGCTCCACGGTGGACGCCATCATGCGCGTTAGGGATCGGACGACGGGGACTGCAGTGTCCAGGGGTAAGGTCGTAGTGGCGGTGTCTCTGGACATCGCCAACGCCTTCAACAGGGCAGGGATGCCCTGGAGCTGCATCTTGGAGGCACTCCGATATCATCGGGTGCCTACCTACCTCCGTCGTGTAATCGAGGCATACCTGACGGACAGGTCCGTCATCTACCCCGGTCACCGGGGCGAGTGGAACCGGCGAGAGATGTCACGCGGTGTTCCACAGGGTTCGGTTCTGGGGCCGCTCCTGTGGAACATCGGTTATGACTGGGTGCTGCGCACCGACCTCCCGAACGGCATTAGCACAATATGCTACGCCGACGACACGCTGGTGCTAGCGCACGGGAGGTCGCACCAGGCGGCGGCCGACTTAATGGCGACAGCGGTTGCGACAGTCGTTGAGAGAATCCGGCAGTTGGGACTCGAGGTGGCGCTCCACAAGTCTGAGGCCATGTGTTTTCATGGCCGCGGGAACGCGCCACCTCCGGGTGGGTCCCAAATAACAGCGGGAGGAGTTACCTTCGGCGTCGAGACGACGATGAAGTACCTAGGACTCGTCCTCGACAGTCGGTGGAACTTCATAGAACACTTCCGATGTTTGGCTCCAAAGTTGGAGAGGACGGGGGCTGCGTTTAAACGCATCCTCCCCAACCTCGGGGGGCCAAACGCCTCTTGCCGGAGGTTATACGCCGGGGTCGTGCGGTCCATGGCCCTCTACGGCGCCCCTGTTTGGGCGCCAAACCTGTTGCGGCGTCCCGCTCGGACGCTGCTCATGGCACAGAGGGTCATGGCGATCCGAATGATCCGCGGATACCGCACGATCTCTGGGGAGTCGGCGAACCACCTTGCCGGATTACCGCCGTGGGATCTGGAGGCGAAGGTGCTCGCGCGCGTGTACAGCATGCGCGCGGAGGCACGTCGCCGGGGCGAAACCCCGCTGCCGCGCCAAATAGGTGCGTGGCGGGATGAGCTCCGGCGCGATCTCATGGCGGAATGGCAGCAACGACTGTCGCAACCGAGGGCTGGGCTCGCTGCCATCGCAGCGGTAAGTCCCCTCTTTGAGGAGTGGCTTGAGAGACGCTACGGCGTCCTCACCTACCGCCTGACGCAGGTCCTCACCGGACATGGAAGTTTCGGGAGGTACCTGTGTCTGATGGGGCGGGAGGAAACGCCCGGGTGTCATCACTGCGAGGACCGCCCTGAGGACACGGTGGAACACACGGTGGGAGAATGCCCTTCGTGGGCTGAGCACCGTCGTGTCCTCAGGGAAGTGATCGGCGATGGCGACCTCTCGCGTCCGGGCCTAGTGCAGGCCATGATGCGGAGCGAGGGGGACTGGGATGCCGTCTCCTCCTTTTGCGAAGCAGTGATGCTAGCTAAGGAGGAGGCGGGACGCGTGAGGCAGCGAAGCGCTGCCTCCTCGCAACCCAGCCATCGCGAAGGACACACCGGGCGTCGGGGATCGCGAGACGATCTCCGGCCACCGTAAGCGCGGGCCTGCGGACGGCGAGCATGGGTGGCTCCCCGTCCGACCAGAAACAGACCCGAGCGTACGGCGCGTCGCGTTCCACGCGCGCCTCAAAGAGCCATCAGACAACCACAGATGGGGCCCAATACGGCCGATGCCGATTCGGAGTCGCGGAGAACCTAACGGGTAACCGGGGCTCCGGCTCGACGTGCAGGAGAAGGAACGGGGTGGTTTTTAGTCAGTAAGAGTCTGACACTCCCTCCCGCCTCACCCAGGCGGGAGAAGTCATTCGATGATTTTCCCCCCTTAAAAAAAAAAAAAAAATTGACATAATTATACCGGGCACAATTTTTTTTTGTCTTATTGACCGGAACCCTGCGGTGGTTTAGGTAGATGGTATAGATGGTAAACTAACAAACATTTCGTGCTCGCGCACGTATTTGTATCGTAACAGTAAGCGTTCTGATTGGTTGGTTCACTTGAGCCGGCCAATCAGAGTACCGAACGCGCTCGGTACTATTACGTTACGAATGCGATATTTATTCGTGCTTGGCACTCTGCTTTTGAATGACAATCTACCTAAAAAGATCAGGCCAAAGTCTGGACAATGATGTTGATGAAATAAATGATATACATTATTGGATTGTAAAGAGGGAAAGTCCTCTTAATGACTGTACAGTGTACTGTTCATTTATCAGCTTATTCAATTATAGCTCGACAAAGTTCTGCTGTTTGCTTCAAACATTTATCGGCAAAAGTTGGTCGGTCGAGATTGCAACTTACTTTAACTTTGCAAATTGAAAAACAGTATCTTACCCAAAGCAATAAGGAAAACAGTATTTTTGTTTTTTAAACTTGTTTCTTGTTTAGATGTCAAAAAGCTGTTCTAGTTACGTCTTTGCCTATATTTTCGGGATGATAACTTTTTTAATTAGTTTAGCCATATTGCATTTCTTATTATAAAACGCGTGTTCTGAATGTCTTCTACAATAGTGCAAAAATGTTTTTTTGTAAACGGTCTTGTGTTTTGATTGGTATTTACCGACCGCTCTGTATATCAAACATTTAATGAAATTCAGATCGGTGACTGCCATACATGGGGCAGTACTTTAATAAAGGCTACACATAACCTATTCAAGGAGCCAATCAATCTCAAATAACCAAATTCACTTCATGTCCTTTTCAATCAGTTCTGACCAATCCGCACCCAATACCATATTCAATAAGGGTCGCGTCCACATTACGCGCCGATGTCCATTGACGCGGGTCCGTGGGATCGCGGGATCTCGCGAACAAGCAGCGTCACGCTGCAATAAATAGTTCTCGCAAATCACGCTCCACACTATCACGCAGTCATGTCCAGTATTAAGGGAAATACAGGGATTTTTTGTGATTTTTGGGAAGTTAAGCTTTGGTTTTTCATGTAGTGTTTTTGTTTATTTTATTATACTACATTTATTTTATGTTTAGTATTAGTTTACCAGCTTTTCTGTCTTCGGTCCACAGTACCTCTGAATTAGTCAGGAAAATTCTTTCTTCGTCACTGACCAGTTTTGAGGTGCCGTGTTTGACTGATGCAGTAGAAGCGTGGAAAATGGCTTGCCCACTTACGGATTTACCTGTTCACCCATCTTCTCAGAGACAGTGGGACGTGCCGCTGTGCAGTGTTATTCGTGAGTCTTTAATCAACTCGTCTTCTAATACTGCAGAGCGAGCTCGCTTATTGGCTGTGGGAGAATGGGAGTCAGGATTGTGGCTTCAGGCACTCCCGTCACCCTTCATAGGTACTATGTTGGATGACATAACGTTCCGCCTAGCTGTATGCTTACGTTTAGGTGCTCCTTGTGTTTCTCCGCATTATTGTCACTGTGGAGAAAGAGTCGATGGCTTGGGACACCATGGTCTTTCTTGTTGCAGAAGTGCAGGCCGCATAGCTCGCCATGCCAGCATCAACGACATCATTCGTCGTGCTCTTGCCTCAGCCGGTGTACCAGCCGTATTAGAACCTAATGGTTTGGTACGTGATGACGGCAAAAGACCAGATGGTATGTCGTTGCTGCCTTGGAAGATGGGTAGGCCTTTGGTGTGGGACGCGACGTGTGTAGACACCCTTGCACCATCACATCTTCTAAGCACCGCTGCATGCGTTGGTGCAGCTGCTTCTGCGGCAGAGGCCCTCAAACGGCGTAAATATTCAAATCTAGTAGGTAACTACTGTTTTGAGCCGTTTGGGGTCGAAACACTTGGGCCATGGGGTCCCAGTGCACACTCTGTGTTTAAAGATATCGCCCGTAGGCTAATCGACTCTACGCGTGACCAGAGGGCTGGCTTTTTCTTCGGACAGAAAATAAGCATTGCCATTCAACGTGGCAATGCTGCCAGTCTTCTGGGAACGTTCCCCTGTGATAGTGATGCAGACGAATACTTTGACGCCTAAATTAAGGGTATAATTTTTGTTGTATTCTTTTTTACTTTCGTTTTATTTAATAGTTTAGTTGTAGTTAATTTTAAGTTGTAAATATTTATGTAGTTATTAATTTCATTGAGATAAATTATTTTTATTATACTTAGATCAACCTACTCCTTTCTAACATATTTCTTGATAAGATTTTCACCTTTATTATTCTGGTACAATGTCGATAATCTAATGAAAATAATAGCAGATTGAAGTATGTACCTCTATATATTGTATAATGTAACGTTTTGGACTTCTCAAAAGGAAATAGTAACTAGCTTACAATTTAACCTACAGATTTGATTGCTTAGTAAATTGATAGTTTTCTATTCTTTTACTTACAGACTCTACACATCATAATTTATACTTTATTGTATTCTACGGGAATAAAACCACACATGAACAAAGTCGCGGGCTAAGCGTTGTACACAGTTATGTAATATTACTCATGTGTTTCCATTTCATACCGGCGAGGGATGACCGCGGCCATGTTTAATTTAGTGAACAACTGCGCTGCTTCCGTATGGAATTATTAAAAACGGTCATTATACAGCGATAAAACTTTGCCCCACACTAGGATTATCTCCTGTGTCGTGGGTGCGTTTACAAACATACAAGTTCACATACACATGACACCCAGACCCGAAACAACAATTTGTGGATCACACAAAGTGTTGTTCCGTGCGGGAATCGAACCCGCGACATGTTGCACGGCAGCCGGTTGCCCAGCCACCGCACCAACCGTGCAGTTAAATTAAGTGTTTAGTAACATTAATAATGACTTAAAGAGTAGAACTAAACTTAAAGACTATTAATAGTAGAACTGAGATTTCTTGTAAAATTGAGCAAATGGTTACGTTATTTCGCGATTAATTATACAGCTCTATAAATAAAACCAAAAATTCCAAAAGGAAAAGTTATTCGCAAGTCGCGATCCTCACTAAAAATTAATTACATTTTGCGATCTTAAGCTTTTATTGAAAAAATATTTGGGTAGGTACATAATCTTTTCAACTTAAAAATATCAAATAAAAGTCAAAGTCAAAGTCCAGGATGGCACTTTTGAACGTCAAACAACAAAAATTTATAAGTGAAGCTAGTTGCTCATTCCAAGGCGTAGATTCGTATGGAGAAGAACGAGCAAGAAACTCCATAGGTTACTCTTTTTCAATCAGGTTTTCAATACAATTCTCTAGTTACATAGTTTTATTGGTTCGATTATGTGAGAACAATGCAACACCTAAATCCAGTCAGAAAGACTGAAAAAGAAAATAATAAATTCTTTGGTTATCTTTTACTGATCTTTCTTTTTCTTTTAAAAAGGATTATACTCGACGTCTTTACGTTCACGGCTTTGCAAGCAATTAAAAAGTTTCACTTAAGATAACGGGGTCCGGGGTCCGGGGCCGGGACGTGTCAGACTGACTTGAATAAGTGCCGGACGCGACTTTTAGCGACTTTAGATTTAGAGCGCGCGTAATGTACCTCTAGAGGTGGGGTTTATTTCTATTAAAAGTTTTGTTTGAGAATACAGGGTGATTACGTTTTTATTAATTATGTTTTTTGTGTTTACGTTATTTTTTTGTTTTTTGCATGCTGTTACATGAAGGATACTTACTTACTCACATATATATTTTAGGTGTTTCTCGACTTTTCTGAATCCAGCACCTATTTTTAGTAAACAATCGTAGCTATATCATCAGTCAATAGGGTAGTTTCCTAAGTTTTATTTTATTATCCGTCTAGTAGATTATTAGTATCATAAGATACGTATTTTTTTCTTTTCTTACAAAATTGAATGCTTTTGACGATATATTAATTTGAAATGTCACGTGACGTCACAGGGTGATACAAAATATATCACGTTGTGACGTAATTACCTAAATTTAATGCCATTTTATTTAAGTATTGTAACTTTAAACGAGAAAATAAAAAATACATGTCCAATATTTTTTCATTATCTAATTGACGGACTAATTAGATTTGTAATGTTCTTACCCTGGAAACTACCCTATTACCGCCCACTGCTAGACATAGCCCCCTCGAGTAGTATGAAAACAACCGATCATTTCATGTCGATTATACGAAACCTGGTTCTTTAAAACTCATTATCACAACAACCGATCACAATAAACAAAACCATTGCTAAGCAACCACAATTCTGTCTCCCTCATTATTTCGAAACGCCTGGTCGACGCATCTCGTGACCAAAGGGCTGATCTATTTCTCGGTCAGAGGGTAAGCAGTGCCATACAACGTGGCAATGCTGCCAGCCTTCTGGGTACTTTCCCTACTGACGTCGATGCGGACGAATTTTTTGATGCTCTTAGTAAATAGTTATTTTTAGTTTTCTTTTATTTAATTTTTGTGTATTTTCAAGTCGTAAATAGTTTCTTATTAATGTTAATTGTTATCTATATAGTCATTGTATTTAAATAGAAATAAATAAATAACTGATATTTAAAAAAATAAGCTGCAGTGTCCCATTTTAGGGGTTAGTAGAGTATGAGTCGCGTGCTCAAATGCAATAAGGATCACTTATTGTTCAATGTTCATGGGATCGATATTGTAATGTCGCATTGCGCCTATGGGGTGCATGCGACGTCACTGCACAGAACACCAGTACCATGCTACAGTAATCAGCTTACGGATTTATTAACTTCTAGCTGTTACCCACGACTTCGTCGGCGTAGAATATGAATTTTAGGTTATACATTTTTTTTTGTTTTAACTTTCCAAAATAAAAGTGACTCCTTAGTATAGCAGGTACCTGCCTATAAAAGTCCTGTCAAAATCGGTTCAGCCATTTCATAGATTAGCCAGTACAAACAGACAGACAGATAAAAATTAAAAATGTTATTTTGGTATATGCCTCTATATTGTATATGCATGTAGTAGAAAGCGGTTATTTCAGTATTACAAAAAGACACTCCAATTTTATTTATCTGTATAGATGGGCTGTAGAGTTGTCAAATTAAAAGTACTCTACTCGACGACTATGCGTGAAAATACTGATGACTGTTGATGAAGCGAAAGAGGTATGTAGGAATCATAGCAATTGGCGTTCCACAGTCTCTGCCTACCCCCAGACCCCCATGCAAGACAGATGTAAGGTTATGTCTAAACCATGCCAAGACATTGAAATTAAATTTATTGACACTAATAAAACAGAAGGTTCATGTAAACTAAAACCCAAAGATTACCAAAGACAAAGTCATCGGCTCAAAAAATAAAAAACGAAATCATCGAAATAAAAATAAATAAAAAAATAAAATACAACGCAACATTTGTACAAAAACTAATACGATACATACGACATGATACCCGGATGAATTTGAAGATATTCAGTAAATATTTAATCCGGGGCCGTACTATCAATTTGATAGAATTCCCTCAGCCTCTCGAATCTGCTCCGGGCGCTGGAGTACCCCACTGTTCATGAATTAAATATGGCCGCCCGCGCCGTCCACTCCAATGATGGACTTTACGTTCCTGAAGAAGATTTCGGATAAGTATGCATTTGATTTCCTTGGTTTTTACTTTTGATAAAGGGTTAGGGATTGGGGTTTCAGAAGAACATAGTAGTTTTTCGAACATGAAGCGAACACTCGAATTTGAGATCGTATATGACAATGTATCTCTCCTTATTACATGGGACTTAGAATATAACTGTTAAAAAGTAGCACATATACAAAATTAAATACACTTCTGTCTATCTCTATCTACCTATGTATATGTACTGTCTAATCCTCGGAGATAAAAAAGTGTCATGCTGTTGTTTTCTTATAAAAATCACGTTATAGCCTTCCTAGTAAAATATGTAATGTAGCCGAAAGAATGGCATATTCTATGAGCAGCTCTGCGTGCCGCAGTATAAGACGATGTGTCTCAATTTGTTAATTTCCACGCTGAGCAGCCCCGTATTACCATATTCAGACAACAAGGTTTCCGCGGCGGAGGCAGCTAGCTCCGCAATCCTATGATACTAAAATACACCGGTGTGAAGTGAAAATATGTTGTAAAACTTTTAGAAGGAGACTTGTTCTATTTTTTTAAACTTCCAGAACAAGAACTATTCATTTATTTATTTATAGAAAAACCAACAGCTACACTCAGACACACAGAAATAAACATACTCCAAAAAAACAACAAGAACACATACCAATTCAATAAAAGAACACACACCAGCGAAACTACATAAAAATAACTTATTTACACAATTTACTAATGAATTAAAAAACTGAAGGTTAAGCATCCTTCACACCGCAGAAGTCCTCGTTACAATCGGATCTATTGGATATTCTTTACCCAGTCGTCTTGTTTATAAATATATAGTGTAACTCCCAAGATTTTTTCTAGTAATGTGACAATATACCTCTATGTTACTGAAAATATTTGTTACGTATAGCAGTCGAAACTGCGTTGTCAGCTCCCGTTGGGTACCTAAGTTATTCCATCAATCTTGCAAATTGTGTTATCTTCATATTTTATTTATTAACTTATAGAATCTAGAATGGAAATCTATTTTGATTCTAGATAGATTTGGGGTATATTTTACCCCTTTGTGAAAAGCTATGGGCAGTATTTTGTGATTTTTATAAGTAAATCCTTTAGTACTCTAGTTCCCAACGTTTGGACGCAGCCGTCGCGCTCGACCGACAGATTTGACTAATGAGGTGAAGATCGATCCGTTTCACTTCAGTTAGTGTACGAACTACTAACTACTGGACCAAAGATGGTGATACGTTATAGCGTTTGGTTAGTTTAGTGTCCAAGTTAGTTGGGTTAATTTGGTTATATTTTGATTGGAGAACTACTCTGAACGAATATTATAAAATTTAATTAGGCTAGGACTTAGTTTAAAACTGCTGAGTTAAACATTGAGGGCTTGTACACAAAACTGCGATGCGACGTAGCATCTCTCTTGCAAGAACTTGCGAATTGATTCGCATTGCGCATCATAATCTTATCTTCCCAAAATCTTCTTTGTTTCTTTTTCCAGTATCTTCTATCTATGCAATAACAGAAGTGCACGCAATTTTTTACGATCCATATCACGACCTAGTTTTTAATTTAAAATACGTTTAGTTCGGTTGACGGTCATCGAAGGAATAGTCAACCTGGGAGACGCCTTGTCGCATGAAATCGCATCGCAGTAATTCGCATCGTAATTTTTAGCGTTGCGAATATGCATTGCAGTTTTGTGTACAAGCCCTGAAATTATTTTTTTTTATTTTTTCTAAATTAAGATATAGTGGACATATCCGTGATTGTACAAATATGCTTACAGACTATTTTTGATTTACGAGTTGAGTTCTGGTATCAGAATTTCGACTTCTTTAATCAGGGAAATACTACTAAAAACTCTTTATATGTATATCGGTACTGCAGTACAGATAAGGTTAAATATACCTAAACCAAAATAATTATACTAAGTACAGCCTGTTTCCTAAACGTCGGCCGAATCAAAATTCCAGTGATCTCCAGTGAGATCTCATTCAATTATCTTAAGAACTGTTTTTAAAGCAGACGGGTCTTATTTAGGGGTCCATAAAATGTAACTTGGTTACATTAAGTCATGTTACAAGATTCAAATCCGTGATCTGGGTCTAGATTGCGTTGCTTTGTTTTTGAATACTTACTTAAAGAGAATTTTAGAGTTTCGTTAAAATGAACTGCTTCTAAAAGGATTTAAGTAATTAGTGCTTTCACTGGATAATAAGAATGTCTAATATCACAAGAACGTTCACTAAATCAATTTGTGAATCACACAAAGACAAAATATTTGTTCCGTGCGGGAATCGAAACCGTCACACATTTCTCAGTAGTCGATCTTAATATTAACATTGCTACTTATGTTTCACTGCCTCGTTGGCCGAGTGGTCGCAAGTGCGACTGCCGGGTAAGGGGTCTCGTGTACGATACCCGGGCGGACAAAGTATTACTAGGTTTTTAAAAAATTCTCAGTAGTAGCACGGAGTCTAGAATGTGCCCGGTATATGGCAATAGGCTCACCCCCTATTATATGGGACTCATAACGTAAATAGTGAAAAGTGAGTGTTACATTGTACAGTGGCATTAACTGTCGTAATGTGCACCTCTGCCTACCCCATCCGGGATAAAAGGCGTGATGATGTTACGTGTCTAATGTTTAACATTTAAATGACACATCTGTCTCCAGAGATTATTTAGAAGTATACGTAATTAATTAAATTAAAAATAAAAGTCAGAATTTCTACTCAATGCATTGTATATTTCGGCCTTAACACTTGTGGTGACAAAAATATCAGACATCAAAAACTTACCATGTTTATGATAACCAAACCAAATATCACACACCAAAGAACATTATACCAACGTAAGTATGTTTAAAGTAAACCCGATATTCAAATTGTGCTTTTCTTTGCAGGTAAGTACGACCCAGTGACCCCAAGACCCCAACCCTGTGTCACCTGGGACTTTGGAACCCCATCGAGCGTAAGCACCGCTTTACCAATACCTACTTCGTTTGAATATCGTGTGCTGATATTTTACGATGTTACCTATTTTCCTTTTTTTGTTGCGGCTTTCCGTGTACGACATTTCATTGATGGGTTGATAAAAACTACGTTATCCGCCACTTTTTAGCAGCGGCCATCTTGAATTTACAATAGTAACATAACATAACATAACATAACATCACGCCTTTTTATCCCCGAAGGGGTAGGCAGAGGTGCACATTACGGCACTTAATGCCACTGTATAATGTAACACCCACTTTTCACTATTTATGTTACGAGTCCCATGTAATAGGGGGTGAGCCTATTGCCACATACCGGGCACATTTCCAGACTCCGTGCTACTACTGAGAATGTTTTAAAAACCCAGTAATACTTTGCCCGACCCGGGAATCGAACCCGAGACCCCTTGCCCGGCAGTCGCACTTGCGACCACTCGGCCAACGAGGCAGTCATTTACAATAGTATTGAATAAAAATAATTGAATAGTCACTAAAATTGAAAGTGTATATTAAATTTCAATTTAATCGGTTGACAGGAAGAGGGTGAAATATAAGGTACTAAATTTACCCAAGAAAGGTTAAAAACGGGGTAAGCTAAATAAAACCGTTTAAAAAAGACAACAATTTTAAATACCGCCTATAACTTTGCTCAAACGGTGGAATCATTCCCAAACAGCAACTACTTACTCGACAGCATGCCACCACTTAACTAATAGTCAATTAGCTTAATAATCACACACCTATTAATCACTTATCTTCCTCTGTCATAGACAAGAGACGTTAATCCAACGACACTGGCAACACTAACCGTCAAGCTAAGCTGGTGTTGCCACATCAATAATTTAATGGTAAATCTAGTAGGTATCGACTGTCAGGGTTACCACTAATTCATGAATATTTTGACAGTTTAATTCCACATTACATTTGTGATATTATTTATTAGAGGTATTTAGTGAAAGTGATAAGTAATTAAGTATCGTTATTTATTAGGATCGATCCTCCGATAGACTATGGTATACTATTTGTTATATTTGGCTACTATTTGTTATATTATCGAGATATGCAATGTAGATGAATAACTTTTATTTTAATGTCGATCTGGTAGATTATTTAAAAACATTAGACACGTATTTTTAATTTTCTTACGGAAACATGACTTCACTTTTGAGTACGATTTATATTATAAAATTACGTAGCTACCTCTCATTCCCAAACTTTGATTCGTTTATCTAAGTATTGTTTTCTTAAACGATAAAATAAACATTATTAATAAATACAAAATATAGGTACTTTTGCATACTTACTCGAAAAACTGTAGACAAAACAGTAATGTTATTTGGAAAATTGTGTAGGTAAATTAGCACGATAGTAACACCTCTGCCTATACATAACCAAGTCTAATCATTATGTAGTAAATAACAAGTGAATTGTTCGGCCAATTATCCTCGGTTTGCCGTAACTCCATGCACGTACAAGTTTCTGCGAAGGATTAACACGTCGCGTTGACGTCGCGCTGTCGTCGACGGCGCATAGTTGCAAATTGAGTTTGTCATTAAACTCGAGCGCAGTCTGGAATGAACTACTAGTTTGAAACACCAGAATAGGAGAGAAGGATAACTGTAAATCCCTTTTGAGTTTCAAGTAAAATAAGTTTCAGGATTTGACTGACGTGTGTGATAAGTATCCGGTATTTGTAGACTTCACTCACGTGTTTATGTCACTCTCCAGTATATGTATAGACATAAATAAATCAGATAATCGCTTCGATGCAACATGGAAAGATAGAAAAGAAACAAAATGTACACTTTCATATCCATACATTCTGATAAATGAAGTTGTAGTGTTTGTTTGTAATATTGAAATAACTTTTGCTACATGGATATGAATATACCTACATAAGATACATATATCATAATTACACTTTTTTCAATATCTGTCTGTCTGTCTAGCTAATCTCTAAAATGGCTGGACGCATTTCGACGAGGCTTTTATTGGCAGGTAACTGATAAACTAAAGAGTAACATAAGTTACTTTTATTTTAAAAAACGCAAACGAATTTGTGGTTTGAGCTAGAGCTAGTTTATAATGTAAATAGAGTTAAGCATATTTCGTGTTCATCACATGGTATTAACTACTCTATAGTCCTATATTTTAAGTTACTTAAAGTTACGTTGCTTAGCAATTCCACATAATAATATGTCAATAATATCGCTACTCAATTATGCTAACAACATCACTATTATTAGTATTCACACGACAATAATATTATTATCACTCGATCGAAATTAGATATATTGCGTCAATCACATAAATCAGGAACTGATGACAAATAGCAATATTACTGACACATTGACTACATTAGCATAATCTGTTGTACCTACATTATATGTCAACTATATGTACCAATAGGTATTGTCCTGCAATATAATACGTACTTTTTTGAGGTTGGAATTACTTCTCCCGCCTTGGGTTAGGCGAAAGGGAGTGTCAGGCTCTTACTGACTAAAAACCACCCCGTTCCTACTCCTGCTCTTCAAGCCGGAGCCCCGGCAACCCTTTAGGCTTTCCGCGGCTACCTATCCGGCATCAGCTCTACTGGGCCCCATCTGTGGTGAAAAACGCACAGGTCTGGTTTTGGTCGGGCGGCGACCTACCATTGTTCGCCGTCCGCAGACCACTTATGGTGGCCGGAGATCGCCACGTCGCGCGAATATAATACATACTAACTTTCCATTCTCGCTTCGTTTACGTGGTCAAAGAAAATTTAACCCAGTCATATCACTCCCCCCAGGACTTTGTTCGCGTTATTATTAAGAAAAATTTTGCCTATATAACTCTCTGGAATTTCCTATGTCCAGATACAAAAATAATTATCGTAAGACGGTCTGTTGCGGTATGAAACAAATAGACACATTTATATAATATTAGTTAGTTATAGTAAATTTGTAAAAGTAACTATGAACTAAGGATTTCAACATTAAAATTGTTAAAAAGAGTACAGAAACTGCTTTCTATTATAACACTTTTAAAAATGTACGACGACTAATCGCAAGTCGTAGCTAGTAAGCATATATATTTATAATTTTATACCATAAACATATTCACAAAATACCTGGAAGTATCGCACAAAGTCGACTTCAAAAAACAATATTTCCTTTGTTCTCACTTCAGAGTCCTTAACAAGAAGAGGCATAAAGAGGGGATTCATTATAAAGCAGAATACTTACATATATATGTCATATTTATATATAGGATGGAGCTATTCAGCAGTCAAGTACTACGGGTGACTGCAAATGCACCTGCTGGGGGAGAGGTTGCGAGTTCGAACCCGCATCGCGCGAAATTTCGTTTCAATTTCAATATTCTATGAACCAAAGCATAGAGGTGTACATTACGGCACTTAATGCCACTGTACAATGTAACACAAATTCACTATTTATGTTATGAGTCCCATGTAATAGGGGGGCCTATAAGCCTATACAAAAATATATGTACTAATATCTTAAACAATTACCGAGACTTATTAGAACTTTAAATACACCTTAATTTTCAAAACGTAGCACTTTTAAGAAGATCACTACAAAACCTGTAGGTATTACAGGTTTCTTTTGAGTTCTAGTTTGAGTTCTAGTTTTGAGTAAATACTAGTTTCTGTAATGCTGTCACAAAGTAAATTTCTCTGATAATGCTTCCACACATTATGTGCTCCAGACTAGAATAATGCAGTCAAGCTAAAAGCTTTAATATTCAGTGCATCAGTGGAACGAGTAGAAAGTTATTTAATCTGTGGCATGTTGTACACCATGTATTAAAAGGTAAACGCATTTTGCAGCTAGGAGTTTTCTACTTTATTACTTAACTGTGAAGTTCTCTTTTAAACTTCATAAGGGCTTTTACATGACTATGATATACCTATATGAGTAATGTAATGTGAAAGTCGAAATAAAAAAGCGAAGGAAATTAAGAAATACTTAGGTATATCGACAAGAAAATATTTGTATTATTCTACTATTTTTTGGACGGGTGAAACAAAGCTTTAGACCATTTGATATAGCCAGTTCCAAAAGAGAAGAACATTTTCAATGAGTGTGGGAGAGCCAAGCTTCGGCACGAACCGGTCGGCTCGGTCGGAGTGATACCACGGCCTCACAGAAAACCGACGTGAAATAATACTTACGTTGCGTTTCGTCGTGTGAGTGAGGTTACCAGAGTCCACTTCTTCCTCCTCTCAAATCTCCCCAATCCCCGAATTGCCAATAATTCTCAAATTCTTAATCCCCAAAAGGCCAGTAACGCACTTCTGTAGGTTCGGGTGCCATGGGCGACGCCGATTGCTTACAATCAGGTGATTCGTCTGCTCGTTTACCGGCTTATGCCATAAAAATAAAACAGTCACAAAGATTACTTTCATTACATTAAAAAAAATTGCCCTCGATATCTTTAAAGAGTTTCTTCAAATGTAAGACTTCAAAACACAATCCAAAATCATGATATTTACATGTAATGTATTCAGTGGTTTTGTAACGGTATGTGGGCGTGGTGCGGTGGGCCTCATTAAGCCCAGCAGTGGAGTAATTAGTGGGGAACTTAATTACTGAGTCTCAGGACCCGCCGACCCTACCAGCTGTGGAAATGGGGGGGGGGAGAGAATAGTTTTAATGATAATTATGTGGATTTTCCTAAAGTTCTGTTGTTTGTCTTGTATAACACTTTCGATCATTTTGAGGTAACTTAACACCATTTTACGGGTGCATTTTGCAATCAAAAGCTTCGACAGATTATGAATGATTATGCTTGCTTCTAAAATGTTACATTTTGTGAAGACGGGTTAAATTAATGATTAATTAATGACAACTAACCCTTTTATCTGATCTTAGAGGTAGAAAAAAATACAAACTATAAAATAAACTTACGCACAATACCAACAATAAAATTCACACAAACACAAAACAAGTTCAAAATCTACAAACAAATGACAACAATAAACAGATTCCAAATTCCAAACCAGAGCAAAACTATTTGGAACTAATTCAAAAGTGTCCCCTAATCCGGGGGCTCCAAATCTGTGTGAGACAGGTGGTGGAGCCCGACAATATACAATTATGTATGTATATCTGTGGGCCCACCTCGTACTTGACCGTAGGCTTGGATTTTAGGCCGAGTTATTTTCATTTTGTAGGTCAAAGTTCAACGTGATATAAGAGGATGGTATTTTATTTTCGTGAGGAAAAGTGAGTTGGAATGTGTAGAGGAACTAAAGGGTTGAAGTAAAGGCTTGTTTTCGTGTATTGGTTGTTTAGTGTGTATTGATTTAATTCTAATTAAACGTTCCAATTAGGAACTTGAAATGAAATCACCGGGAATGCATAGTTTGTAGCACGTTTTGAAGTTTAAAATGCAGTTAAACAAACACTTCTTCATCGTTTGAATTTCTAAAGTAACCTTTTCCTTTTAAAATAGATAAAAATAACAAATATGTTTGGAAAACTACCTCATTTTGTCTAGAGTTTTCTAGAAAGTCACCTTATCAAATAGAATAAGCATACAAAGAGGATTACATAGTATGTCAGTAGATCTATATACTTTTACAAAACTCTCGATAGACAGATAACAGACCCACGTCAAAGCAGTCTATCTTATCTTAGGACTTGAATACTAAATTATTTTAGGCACTCCACTCTTTTATTCCAAGGGATTTTCTAGGCTTTTTTACTGGTCAAAGGCTAGATCTAAGTGGACTAGGATCTAAGGCTAGGACAATTTATGTTTGTGACTAGAATTGTGTTTGTTGCTCTCAAAGTGTTAGTGTCACTGTTGACTTAAGTCCCTTTGTAGTAGGAGCAAGCGAATACGCTTACGTACGCTTACGTACGTTACGCTTGGTAATAACCAATCATCGGACAAACTCAATTCCGTACAAACTCAATTCCATTTCCGAACTCATGTTTGACAGTCATGAGAGAGGAGAGAAAATAAAAATTTTACATAAAAAAAACACAAATAACGAACAATAATTTCCCCCACGCGTCCTCTTAAATAACGTCATTATTTCAACACAAACTCACCCAGATTCGCGTGAATTCACCCAAATTCACATTATTTCACACAAATTCACCCTGTCACATGAACGTCTGTTATAACGAGACATTTTCTTTCATATTTCTTAGGGAGGAAACAAACATGATTGGGCGAATGTGCGCTCTTATTTGTACTCGTTTGAACGATAACGAGAAATATTACTGAATGTCTTTTGCAAAACAAATTTCTTTAAATATTTGTAATATTAATGATGTTTTTGATTTTTATACGTATGTATTTAATTTAGTATGTCTCGCCTCTTCTTTATTAAGAGGTAGGAAGTGATGTAATAATGATGTTGACATTATTTTTATAGGCTTTAAATTATGAAATTTACATTGTTCATCGAAATGTGAACCGTTTTGGTTACTAGGGTTATAAAATATATATATTCCACATAACATAACATCACGCCTTTTTATCCCCGAAGGGGTAGCCAGAGGTGCACATTACGGCATTTAATGCCACTGTACAATGTAACACCCACTTTTCACTACTTAAGTTATGAGTTCCATGTAATAGGGGATGAGCCTATTGCCATATACCGGGCACAAACGCATTTAATTGAAAAAGAAAAGCTGTGACAGTAGTCGCACTTGCGACCACTTGGCCAACGAGGCTGTTTCAAGGCCAATATAGATTCAAATGGTTGAATAATAATACGCTTGCCTATTCTATATATGTATGTCCGACCATCTATTCCATCTAAAAATAAAACACATAAGACATATAAAAATATATTTATTTAAGCGAAACATATATAATATATGATATATAGTGCATTCAACAAAAACCTTTAACCAACCGCGTTTAAAAATTCCCTTTTAATTTACTTTAACTTAAGTCCAACGGTAAGTACAGCAGCCACGTACAAAATATAAATTATACTGCCTTTGAAAGTGTTAAGCTGAGCTTTTCAATTCTCAAGTTTTCACTTGAAACTTAGTAAATTCTAACTTGTTCATGAACTACGTATATTTTTAGCTTAGCGTCAGTAAAGTTGCACGGTAAACTTTATAGGGCTGTTATAAAACCGTCTTTTCTTGCTTTAAACTGGATATATCTGGTGTGAACTGCATGCAAGGCGGTGCGAACTAGTTTGGTGCAGTTATTGGGATATTATTTTTAATGTTCGCGGTTGATGTTAACTCATTATTCGTGATTTTAGGTGTGTATTTATGCAGTTTAGTTGTTAACTACTTTATCATAGTGGATACCTAATTTAATGTATAGGTTAACTATTGTACCTACCTACATATTTTAGTATAATTGAATTGTTTGTTTAATGAGCGTGTCTCGCCATCAAACGTTAAAGTTTGTCGAGTTTCACTAAATAAATTGGTTTAAAAATAACTGTTGGTACAAAATAGAATGAGTTCGTACGAATCGTTGGTATTTCGAATTTCAATAAATTCGGTACGTACTACCGTGGTAAGTCAGTATCGCTCAGTCACAATTTTTTTCTTCTTAGAAAAGTGTAAATAATAAACTTGAAAATAAAGAATGACAGACCTTGACAGTAAAAGAAAACCTAACCATTAAAATCAATCATTGAACCACTAACTCTGAAACTCAGGTACTAATTTAAAGTAAACACTGGACATAGCTTCATTCTAATTACTAATTACACTGTTGATTGAAACAGGGTGCAAATTTAACCATTTGGTTGTAGTCGTCACGAAATAATGCAGACTAACAAATGAATGGAGCCGTGTTGTGTGCTCACCTCTTGACGTTTAATATCCGCTGGGTATGTAGCGATGTGTGTGTGTATGTGAGTGCGGCTGTGTTTTGGTACCATGGAGTAGACAGAAGTTTTAGATTTTTTAATGGGACCGATTGGTTGATTTATTGTTATTTGTTGTTAGAATGAGTAAATGTGACTGATAAAGGTTAAAGATTGGTGCCTTGTTTGAGTAAAGCAGTATTTAGTTTGGTGTACGGTGGAGTTTCATTCGAAACGACACTTTGTAACGAGCACCTAGCTTCACTAACAATTCAATTAAACGTTTCAAAAGTGCCTAATCAAAGATTAATAAAATTAAAATAAGTGCTTTGACTTGACCTTGATGTCGTTCACACAGACTGGAACTGTGCCTGGTGTATGACAGTGTGATTATTGTTGAATAGAGATGTAAAAAAAATTATATAATATTGAACAAGTGTACTTCTACTGACCCACTAAAAACGTAGAAAGCGAAAAATTCCATTATTATACACCGAACATCTAAAGTATTAGTACGTCAAAGTGAACTTACTGTATATGTATTTGTTGCGTGGAACTTCAGATATTATTTGCTCAAGCATCATCCAGTATCGACGTTTCAACAGCACAATGTTACAGGTGTTCAAATTTAGTGACAGTATGGTACATACACAAATTATATAGTATGGATAACTTATAATTTATGTTTCTTTTTTTACCTTGTTATTCAAGCTATTTTATTGATCTTATTTGTCATTACTTTAACTAGACATAATATGAACTAAAATATTTACACCTTAAAAAATTTAAAGTATTTAACTACCATACTCAGGTTGAAAGCATGATTGGTAATGAAACAAGTAATTATTCGTTATTGATGAATTCTGCCTGATAAACTCCTAAAAGAAATAACGATTACTCATAAATTGTGGTATATACCCCCAATTTTCCCAATCCTTGAATCACCGAAAATAATCAAATTACTAATACCCAAAAGGCCGATAATGCATTTGTAACGCCTCTGGTGTTCCAGGTTGCTTGCTTACCATCAGGTAATTTGCAAGATCATTTAAAGGGCTATCCCATAAAATTGAGACTGCAATATGTGGTATTAATTCCTATATAATCATGCCAGCATGCAAAACTATTAAACAAACAGATCCAATTATCGAACCAGGAATCGCATTCCATTGTATTCAAGAAAATCTTAATACAACGCAAAATACCCACACACTTAAGTCAACGAACTTATAACAACAAAGTTATAAGCAACATTCCAACAAAACTTAAAGCCATCTCACAAAAAGGGGGCAATCTTTCTTGCCCGGGCAATAAATTAGCCGGGCAAGCAATAACCCGGGTAGCAATCGACAATTAACCGGGAAACAACATTAACTTGATCTATTACCGTCTAAACTGTCAGTTAGGCACGTTAACTGTTTACTCAGACTGTCATTATGTATCTATTTAAAAAGTTTCGGCAATAAATTTTGAAAACTGTGATCAAGAGTTTGGTTAAGGATTTAGTAGGCTAATTAGTAAGATTTGTGTTTTTCATTAAAAGAAACTGGATTTGTTAATCTTCATTAAGAGAAATTTCCAGATTTAGAGGTCAAAGTCCTTTTTCTAAATTGTACGTAGAGATTTTAAAATGTAAGCTACACGAGTCTTTACAAAGATTTTATTATACAAAGTTATTCTATAAATTAAATTAAAGAAAGAAGATAAATTAGGTAGGCGTGCTCCATCGTCGATCACATCATCGCTTACCACCAGGCGAGATGGTAGCCTAACGTCGACCTATCAAGTATAAAAAAAATACTAGAAAAGAATATATAATTTATATTGACACATTAAATAAAGATATAAATGAAATTAATAACTACATAAATATTTACAACTTAAAATTAACTACAACTAAACTATTAAATAAAACGAAAGTAAAAAAGAATACAACAAAAATTATACCCTTAATTTAGGCGTCAAAGTATTCGTCCGCATCACTATCACAGGGAAAAGAACGTTTTATAACATGAATATTGAATAAACGGAATAAATAAAAACGTGACCATACGACACCAGAAACATCTATCTACCATCTACCTCTACAATATCATAAAGCAATACTTTTTCATAAGACTCCGTGCTACTAGTAAGATTTTTTAATCCAGTAATACTTTGCCCTACCTTTGAATCGAACCTGAGACCCCTTACCCAGTAGTCGCATTTGCGATCACTCGGCCAACGAGGAATTGTGCCCTGTATAAGGCAATAGGCTCACCTCTTATTACATGGGACTCATACATAACATAAATAGTGAAAAGTAGGTGTTACATTGTACAGAGGCATTAACCGCCATAATGTACACCTATGCCTACCCCTTCGGAGATAAAAGGCGTGATGTTATGAAGTATTTCATAAACCTTTTATTTTCATACCTCCAATGTTTTATCAAGCGCCAAAAAGCTTTACTTAACTAAAGTACTTTTCAATTCACTTGTCATAACATTACTTTTACTAAGTGCAAACAAATATAGCTCTTATATTAAAGTGTATAAGACCTAAACAAATATCACGCGTTGTATATGACAAGGTACGCCTGGCCTGTCATAACATTCGAACTTGAGACAATGATGTAGGAGACACTACCTCTACATGTGCTGTGGAGTCAAAAATAAGAGGTGTATTATGAGGTGTTATAGATATATTAAAAATATGGAGTATAAATCTAAAATATAGCATTTATACTCCATGAATATAATTTAGAATCTAATTCAAGTGTTAAAAGTCTAGCATGCGGTGTCAAGCAAGCAAGGTGTGATGTATGTGCCCACATTAAAGACAACTCAATGGGTGTCGTTAAGTTCCGAGTCAACAGATTGCTCATAGGTGACAGCAGGCGTGCTCCCTCACCGGCCGCTACAGACGGTGTAATGATGGTTGCTAAACGCCATTCTATTAAGTATAAAACAACCCTGCTAAGTATGGAAATTATGTGAAACCTCTTGTCTTATATTATGGAGGAAGGCCCTAAGCGAACAGTGAATTGCCACGTGCTATCAATGTGTAAATTATTGAAATGAAAACTTTCTATAAACAATATATTACCTACCGAATAAGACGTCAACGCTACAACTCACTGACACAAGTATTTATATTAAAAACATTTTACATTTTGTCAAAAATGAAAATGAAAAGTTATGCGGTTGATACCCACATCCATACGAACTCATTACTCCATATGTCGAGATTTTATTAAAATTCTTCCAAGCAAACGTGGTCGCGACTTGTCGTGTGTCGGCTTTTGTCATTTATGTAAAATATTGTACATATAGAAGTATATAAGTACCAGTTGTCGTGAGGAACTTGAAGAAAGTGCTCTGTGTAAGCATTTGTGCAAGTTACATTTGAAGAGAGAATGCATAAATACAAATTTGGTCTCCTAAACCTGTTGGGAAATTAAAAAGTAAATTCAAGTGCGTAGTACTCTTAAATTAGTGTAGATTCAATAAATTAATTCAATGGTATCAATAAGAAATTATACTAAAATGGACATTCTGGCATATTAAGGAAATTCTGGAAAATATGCCTTCCAAAATTATCGTAAAAACGCACAAAAAAAATTACACAAAAAAAAAACAATCTCACTTATCCAAGGTGGCATCACAAATCCCGCCAAAATCGCTGTCATTCCACTTGACAACCATAAATTGTAGAAACTCGGCTCGTTGACATGTTACAAAATGTCAACCAATTCCCGCGCCGCCATCTTTTATTGGAGTTCCCAAGTGTTGGCAGTTGGCTGAATGAATGTTACCTTTGCTTGTAGAAAACTTTTTTTATGGGGCACTTTGCAAATTTTATCATTATTTATTTCTTAGAAGTGAATTTGTAACGTAGCAGATTCAAGTGATTTAAATATTAGTTCTTTTGGATTTTCATTAACAATATTTTTACATGATTGATGAGAGCCGTCTGGTGACGCAGAGTAAAATACATTTGTCTCCAGCCTTACTCTTCCCGCCTAAAGGACTATACATTAAAATTTGACAAAGACCAAGTACCAACGAGTTCTGATAAACCTGAACCTTTTAAAGATTTAAGT
The DNA here is from genome assembly GCA_038387885.1 of Spodoptera picta. Lineage (NCBI taxonomy): Eukaryota > Metazoa > Arthropoda > Insecta > Lepidoptera > Noctuidae > Spodoptera > Spodoptera picta. Next base: position 694,361 of record JAZHFQ010000380.1, read on the forward strand.
TAAAGTTTGGAGCTCCAAACTTAAAGAAATTACTGTCAAGTTTCCTTTAATCATATTCACAATTTGGTATATTGCATTTAAATAAAATGCATAAATAAACATCTAATACAATTCTGATTCAGCAACGCGAAACGAATACCAATAGCAACGAGTCGATTATTCGAAAATCGACTAATTAGTCGAATGACGTTCGATGCTGGCATAATGAATAGAGGTATAACGCTGTTTTCCCTCGTGTTAATAATTCGAGACTCGTGCTGTATGTAATTAAGGATGCTCCGTAGCTGTAAAGAGATTAATTGGTCTCTGCTTTTGATTTTGTAATAATGATTGATGAGTTATTTAAACTGTGGTCAGAAACTGATTTTCGTAACGATTTTGTTTGTTAACTACCTTGTTGGCACAGTGGCTAGAAGTGCACTTATCGAACTTGAGGTTTTGATTCAGGTACTTTCAAATATTATGGGGTTTTGTAACTCCCAATACTGTTATAGGGTTTTTTAGTGCCTGACGTTCAGAAGAATATCGTTCGAAATGCGTGAAAGTGTCTGTATTAGTAATACCTACTTCTTCAGCTAATAACAGGCTAAATATAATCAGTACACACACAACAAACAATTCAGTAAAATAAAAACTTTATTCATCAACAACAAAAATCTGAAAACAACAACATTTGCATATAAAAACACATTATTTACAGCACAACAAAACACACAGAAACTCCTGAAACCAGAGCAAACCAACTGAAAGTCTGAACAACGGTGAAAGTAAATTACAGTCGAGTCTTGTGCTGAAAAAAATTCATTCATACACATTCAGGAATAACCCAGTTCGTGAGTTTGTTAGTACACACTCACACATGTACACGTCTCATACAAAACGTGTTTGTGTGGACGGAGAAGGTAGGTATATCAAGGTATACATAACCAGCTTACCAAGGTCTTGCTTTCTGCGATCTTTTCTGACATTCAATGGTCAGTGTATACTGGTCATGCATAGCTTAATGTGAAGCCTCGGAGTGCAAGTAAAGGTTCTATTTACACTGTAAACCAGTTAGTTCGGTTTTTATGTTTAATTGTGTTGTGTGGATTGTGAATTAATTACAGAGGTTTAGGAGGAAAAAACCTCTCCGAAATGTTGTTTATTCTGTCGTGTAAAATAATTTCCAAATTTGTGTGAAAAACTCAGTTGTTCTTCATGACTAATTAATTCACTTGTATATGTTGTGTTTTGAAATGAAACAGGCTTGAACTTATATCTATTTTTATTAGAAATCAGTATATAAATTAAGCTTACCTTTTTTATGCACTCATTCATGGAATTTATTATAAAAGTTTAACTAGTTATGTTGGACACATTCCTGACTACAAAACTGATATTCAATTTTATACGATATCATTAAACTATTATTACCTTAATACTATAAAACTACACCATAATAAAAAGTTCACGATAAAAAACTAAACTACAATCCAATCAGGGACTACCTTATATCTACGGCTACGAGCTACGCCGTAGCGCTACATATTCGTAGCACGCACGTAGACTTACGTAGCGAGTTAGTAGCGGTGTTACATACAACTAATGGAATATGTTTATATGTTTGTTACGCGTTAGTTTTCTACGTGGGTACGTGGGCACGTGGGTAGGCTCCATTATTGAATATTAATATAAATATTTGTTAGGAGAAAGTTACAGAGTAAAATATTCAATAAGTTCGTGCTAAGGGACTTTTTTCATTAAGTCCGTGTGTTTGGCTAAAATGTTAATTATTGATTTATGAAATGATACTTTATGAAAATGTGTTTGTTAGTAATAAGACTTCTATTTTTCATTATTAAATTAAGTAAAATCTCGGGTTACTCAGGTGAATGTACTGAGAAAAGCTCTACTAGCGTCGCGCAGCTCACTGACCGTAACCCGTAGTAAACCGCGATTTTACTTAATGTAGTATGTCAAACGATAGTTATTATAAAAACATTTTTCATGATTACCTGAGATACGGTTGTAATTTATAATTCTTATTAGGACTATACTTAGCTCAACTTTCCAGTGTAAATACCTCTATAGCTGCCGAATATTTCGTTTTTATTACTGGTTTTTTATTAATACATATTATAAGGTACCCAAAAGGCTAGCTTCATGCGGGATGACCAACTCTGGAAATTAAACAGTGTGCGTATTCAGATATACGTCTGACTGGCGATGATACTGATGATTAGATGAAAAGTAGACTATAAACCTCAATCTATTCAACGAATCATAAGCACAATTGATAAAATATTGTTATAAAAATATAACGCAAACTGGTTTGGTTTTTCACCACTGGCGGCGCTGTCTTTACTTTGTTATTCAAGCTAATCTGTGCTATTGACGTCTGTGGTCATGATTGTTTTTGTATCTGTGTATCTTGCTGTACGTCATGCAACGTACTATCAGAACTTTGATTTAAGAAATAAAAACTTATTTGTGATTAAATTACTATCAGTTTTACTCAATCGGATCATATTTTCCTTCAACAATAAACATATGTATTTTTTAAAAAGGCTTCTAATAACATCTCCTTTACATTTACATTTACATTTTTTACATTTTTTTTAACGTTGCCCCACACTTTATTTATCACTTTAAATATGAAGTTCACAAATTCTATTTAAAATCGCTGCAACGCTAGGTCTTCGTCGATTTGTGTGTAATAATATATCATATAGATACATATATTTCATAGATATGTCTATACATATATTTACTATTATGTAATACATATATATAGCTATATTATTTATATTCTTGTCATATTTTTTCTTGTTAGTTTATTCTCCGTACCTTTTGAGATTTTCTACTTAAACCCTAAGGTTGACTGTTTGAGAATGCCACATGGCATTAAGTTCGCCTTGTGTGCCAGTATTAATCAAATTGTGAACATAAAAGACTAAATATTTTTGACCCAAAAAGTTTGAAACCACCCTTCTATTCTTTTACCTCATTCTCCAACAAACAGTAACCAGTAATAATGAAGGGTCAAAATGAATTAGTTGTTTCCACAAACTTATTGATTCTCTGTAACGGAAATTCCATTTTGCTTTGAGTCCCTCTGGGAGGTACTATGGGGAGTACCTCCCTCTCAGAGTACTCTTAATATATGTTTTACGTTTACTTATATAGAATTGATGTGAGAGTATTTTTGAGTAGGTTGTAATAATGTTGAATTCCTCGTTGGCCGAGTGGTTGCAAGTGCGACTGCCGGGCAGGAGGTTTCGGGTTCGATTCCCGGTCTGGCAAAGTATTACTGGGTTTTTAAAAAAAATCTCAGTAGTAGCACGGAGTCTGGAACTGTGCCCGGTGTATGGCAATAGGCTCACCCCCTATTACATGGGACTCATAACATAAATAGTGAAAAGTGGGTGTTACATTGTACAGTGGTATTAAGTGCACCTCTGCCTATTATGTTATGTTATGTATGTGTTATGTTGTAATAATGTCACTGGTTTAAGAGTCGAAAGGCTGCCGCGGTCAAGTGCTACTTTAATGAAATAGTTGCAGGTAAGGCACTGACCGATATCTTTTTTCTTTAAATATTTTATTTGACATTCAAAAATGCCTTATATTGGTGGAATAGTTCTTTTATAAACCACTTTTAAAATACTGACTTCTCTTTGTTTTGAACTGAGTTAATTAATATACCTCTATTAAAAGTTCTCCTAACTATAAGAAATACTTTTCGGAAAACCACATCAAAATCGGTTCAGCCAATCGTGAGATAATCACGTACATACATACAAACACACAAATCAAACGGCAAACATCCTTATTTTGAAGTCGAATAATAAGTGGTTGACGATTTTCAAAACCATGACTTCAATACACGCACCCTAATATATTGTTAACCACAAAAACTTTCTCCATACAAATTATGATAATTCCACTTTTACTACAAACTATAACAATAAACGTTTAAAGTTTTACTATAAATCAAAATTCAGAAGTATTTGCTAAGTCTTTGAAACTAGTGACTTAACAATGCGTTTAAATAATTCAGGTTTATGCGTCAAATGATAGTTTTTAAGTTAGGTACAGTCGTACACTTAAGTAGTAGATACTTAACCTATTTGAATTGTATTATTTATGTTTAGTATTTATCAAGGACACGAATACATTTTAAAAGGCCGGCAACGGACTTGTGACTCCTCTGGTGTTGCGGGTGTCCATGCGTGGCGTGGATCACTTACCATCAGGTGATCCGTCTGCTCGTCTCGTAGAGAAGGCTGCGCGACATCGCCGCGACCGCGTACGCGGCTTATAAGAAAAAACCCCTCTGTAGTTCAAAACTAGTAGAGCTCTTCTCAGTATTTTCACGTGAGTACCCGCGATTTTTAGTTAATAAACTTGATAACTTGACTTGATTGTCGTGGTGGCCTGGAGGTTTAAGACACTCGCTTCTCATGCATGAGGGTGCGGGTTCGAAACCTACCAACGGCAAGTACCAATGTGACTTTTTCCGAGTTATATGTACTTTCTAAGATTATTTAGACACCACTGACAAACGGTGAAGGAAAAACATCGTGAGGAAACCTGGACTTAAAATTTCTAATTATAAGTTTGAAATCGCCAACCCGCATTAAGCAAGCGTGGTGATTAACGCTCTAACCTTCTCCGTGTGAGAAGAGGCTTTGCTCAGCAGTGGGCATTTATAGGCTGTTGATGATGATGAAACTTGATAAGTCCACGGCCAAGCCTCCAAAACCTACTTCTACCAAAAACCGCCAACTTAAATACTATAATACCATTTCAAGGATACAATAATTGTACTCGTAAATTTTCCGATTGTACTTTAATATTCAAGTATTTAATTAAATATTCTATTTAAACAGATACCTAGGACTTACAATAAAGTTATTTGAAAAGTTATATAAGTCGCCCTTTTAGGTTATACAACACCAATATAAAATGCCCTCTAATTCTATGTAAAGTCCTTTTAAGAGGGGGTCAGGTTATAATGGTAGTTTAAAGTTTAGTGCTCGTAGACGCAACTACACCTCGAACTATACATAACCAGCTTATAGTGGTCTGGTTTTGTATGATCTTTTTGCAGGTTCACCGATCAGTTTATACTGGTTTGTGTAGTTTGAAGTGAGCACCTAGTCGTTGGAGACTGTCATGTTTTCAAAATGGCGGTTTGATGATATTTCCAAAGTTTGTAGTGGCAATTAATGTCGTCTCTAAGACATTAGTGGGAATATTATTGGACATACTTTAAAGTCAAGACAAAGTACTTTCGAGTTCGTCTGCAGATATTTTTAGTTTTATTCAAACAAAGTTTTCGTTCTTCAACGACTAATTTCATTTGTTATTTGTCAAGAAAATTTTCGGTGCAGTATTTTAAGGTAAGATTTGAATGGAGATTTTACATAACATAACATCACGCCTTTTATCCTCGAAGGGGTAGACAGAGGTGCACATTATGCCATTATGCCACTGTACAATGTAACACCTACTTTTTACTATTTATGTTATTTGTCTCATGTAATAGGGGGTGAGCCTATTGCCATATACCGGGCACAATTCCAGACTCCGTGCTACTATTGAGAATTTTCAAAAAACCCAGTAATACTTTGCCCGACCCGGGAATCAAACCCGAGACCTCTTGCCCAGCAGACGCACTTGCGACCACTCGGCCATCGAAGCAGTCTGGAGATTTTAATAGAAAGATTTAATTTTGGTTATTTGGTTTAAAGCTATAGCACCAGGGGAACAGTTTATTACAAATAATGAACATTGTTTGTCATTTAAATTAATATACTACTGAACGACAATGATTTTCATGACCGCCTTTTAACAATAACTAAACGTAACTCTCGATTTTACAGACCAATAAAAATATTTAAGTGTGGGAGAGCCACACTTCGGCACGAATGGGCCGGCTCGACCGGAGTAATACCACGGCCGGAAGCGTGAAGCAACGCTTGCGTAGTGTTTCGTCGTATGAGTGAGGTCACCGGAGGCCCACCCCGTCCCCTCCCCCCAATCTCTCTTATCCCTGAATCCCTAACAATCCTCAAATTCCTAATCCCCAAAAGGCCGGTAACGCACTTGTAACGCCTCTGGTGTTCCAGGTGTCCATGGGCGACTCCGGTTGCCGTCTGCTCGTTTACCGGCTTATGATGCCATTGAAAAACCTTTACTTAATTCGAACTTCTATTTTCACATCCCAAAATAAAAATAACACACGAAAACATATATCAAATAAATACATTCCCAATTACTAACGAAATGCGAAATCAAATAAATAAATATACAAAAATAAGTAAAGCAAGCAAATGTCTGTTTGTGTACTGATTCTTTATCTTATTGTAGCAATGAGTACCTACGCATGTCTTCCTCATTGGATATTAAATTCCGATCGTTTCATGCCTGATAAAAAATATATGATATACAATTTACAATATAGGATATTCCCGCTATGTGTAGGGTTGCCATACGGCTTCAATTTTTTGGACATGTCAAAAAGATTAGGTCGTTATCTGAAAAGTGGGGGGAATACTTAACCGTTCGATTTTTTTGTAAATAATGATGAATCATACGAAAACATTACAACAAATTATATTATTAAGTTAATGCAAGTTCTTGCCTTGCAAATTACTTTTCCTGAACTCATTCGGCTGGCTTATTAAAATTCCAAGCAATTAGGTTTTGTTTATTCATATACAAAATATCAGTGGTAGCACGGAGTCTGGAAATGTGCCCGGTATATGGCAATAGGTTCACCCCTATTACATGGGACTCATAACATAAATAGTGAAAAGTGGGTGTTACATTGTACAGTTGTATAATGTGCGCCTCTGCCCCACCCCTTCGGGGATAAAAGGCGTGGTGCTATGTTATGATGTTATATACAAAATAAAAAAGTCCGTAATTTTCACAAATATCCGTAATTTTGATATTGTTGATCTGGGAACCCTAGCCGTGGTGCCCGAGGCTCAGGCTTTTTCGAGAGCCTTTAATAGACTGGCAACGAGCTTGATCGCGGATTATGTATTGAATTCCAGTGTTGTATTGTAAATTCCTTTTTAAAATATAAGGGCAAATGTGCTTATATTCGGCAATGAACGTATTCAGCGATTTGCCAGTTATTTGGTATTCATTTCGTTCCTGGAATTTTAGGATGAGAAGTAAATTGGAGTGTGAACGTTCTATTCGTGGAAAGATTGAGATGTCGTTTAGATTTTTGTTAGGTGTCACGGATATGGTGTGGTGATTCCGTAAGGGCAACCCGGGTCACGGTCACAGGCAGTGAAGGAACACGGCGGTGGTTTTAGCCGGTATGAGTCCGGCACGCCCCCTCGTCGTCCCCACGGCGCGGGAAGTCCATGAGGATTTCCATCGCGATAGAAAAAAAAAAAAAAAAAGTGTCACAGATATAATGTGCAGCTTTTATGAGTTTTGATCTTTATTCTGTTAAATATAGCAACTAAAATTGTATTATCGGGAACAAGAAAACAAAATCTCTCTTATCGACTTGTGACTTGTTCTCTTTAAAGCGTTTTTTACACATAAAAAAGATTTTAGTATAATAATAAACCGACTTCAATAAGTAGGGAATTGAAGTCGGTTTCTATATAAATACTTTATGAAAGAATTATTTAATCCTACTTTCTTTATTACCTGCTTTGCGTACTAAATAGGTTGTATTCCCACACGTGATACATATTCCATATAGCTAATACCACAAATAGTCCGGTATGTACCTACCGATTGCTCCGTATTGGATATCTGTAGCGTTCTCGTGGCCAGCCATCCGTGCTGCGGTTTTTATGTATATCATACAACTATATCACATACATACACACATACATATGTATGTTGTACACGGTATACATTTGTCTCAGATTGAATTGTAACCATACATCATTATGGTTAATTTCTTTAAAGTGATAAATCTTGTCTTGACTATAAAGAATATTTTAATTAATCAATCGGTAATCCAAAAGACGTAGAAAATTACAATATGCAAGGTGACGCATTGGTCCATTAACAAGTAAATCACAGCTTTAATAAACCAGTAAACCAGTACGCGGATAACCTGATGGTAAGCAATTGGCGTCGCCCATGGACACCTGGAACACCAGAGACGTTACAAGTACGTTACCGGCCTTTTGGGATTAGGAATTTGAGGATTGTTGGTGATTCAGGGATTGGGAAAGGAGGAGGGGGGGGGGGGTAATTGAGCCTCCGGTAACTTAACTCCCACGATGACAAACAACACAAGGGTTGTTTCAAGTCGGTCTTCTGTGAGGCCGTGGTATCACTCCGGTTGAGTCGGTCCGTTCATGCCGAAGCATGGCTCTCCCACACTTGAAGCCTGACGGACAATTTATTTAAGTACTTTGACTTTGACAGACTTAATACAAGAATTACTACTAATCTGTAATAACTATTTAGTACAACACATGAACATAACATCACGCCTTTTATCCCCGAAGGGGTAGGCAGAGGTGCACACAGAAGTGACACCCACTTTTCACTATTTATGTTATGAGTCCCATGTAATAGGGGGTGAGCCTATTGCCATATACCGGGTACATTTCCAGACTCCGTGCTACTACTGAGATTTTTTTTAAAAAACCTAGTAATACTTTGCCTGACCCGGGAATCGAACCCGAGACCCCTTGCCCGGCAGCCGCACTTGCGACCACTCGGCCAACGAGGCAGTCAGGCAGGCTATTTAGTAGTATTCTTATATGGAGTAATTATCTGTTTATTAATTACTAGCGACCCGCCCCGGCTTCGCACGGGTGCAATGTGCATGTATTATAGAGGTACATATAAACCATCCTTTAGAATCACGCCATCTATTAAAAAAAACCGCTTCAATATCTGTTGCTTAGTTTTCAAGATCTAAGCATACATAGGGACAGACAGACGGCGGATAGCGACTTTGTTTTATACTATGTAGTGATTAACATTAGAACATTTTAGTGCTATTCTTTTCAAAGTATAAAAGACAGTGTCTATTGATGAACATGATAAAAAACTATACTTAACCATGTCCTCTCTTCAGAATAATGCCTTATAACTTCACCCAACTAAACTTCAGCTTGCATGTACTGTAAAGAGTCCATACTAAACTTTGTTATAGTTAATAACTTACTACAGCCTCCCCTGAAGCCTACACGCCCATTGCAAGTTTTTTTTATTAGAAAACTTATTGTAAAGACCATTGATAAAAGTTTTCAAAGTGAACCAGCTGCTTTATATAGGAACTGTGATCCTTTTTCTCATGCGTTTCTTTTCTCAATTTGAATTGAATGTTCATATTCAATCTAGTATTGGAAGAAGCATAGAAGAATAAGTGCCTTTGTTGTCCAGTGACGTTTTGTTTTTGGCAACGTTTGTGTTACATTACGTAACATAACATATTGCCTTTTATCCCTGAAGAGGTAACCAGAGGTGCACATTACGGCAGTGCCACTGTGCAATGTACTACCCACTATTTCACTATTTATGTTATGAGTCCCATGTAATAGGGGGTGAGTCTATTGCCATATACCAGGCAAAATTCCAGGCTCCACAACTACTGAGATTTATACAAAGTAACAGTAGTACTTTGCCCGACCCGGGATTCGAATCCAAAACCCCTTGCCCGGCAGTCGCACTTGCGACCACTCGACAAACGAGGCAGTCATTATGTAACTATGTGTGTTATCTTCTACGTGGTGATCTAACTGCGATCCTCGAATCGTTTACCAAGTCTGGGGATTCTGGCAAAACCTTCTCTATAGTGGGGGCTTTTGTGTTGATAATAATTAAAAATGAAACTGTTGAGAATTAAATGCACAAAGACTATTTTAAGTAGCTTACGTCCTTGTTTAATTACGAATGTCGTGTTAAATACCAAAATAATTGCTTATCTTAGGTACGTACACAATACCAGCTAACAAAAAGAAATTTAAATATATTTCAGTGTACATTTTTAATGTAGAGCGAACAAAGTTGATCTAGATCTAGTTAGACTGGGCTAAGCTCTCGCAAACGAAGTTTCAAGGAAAAGTTAGGTTGTGGAACTTATTCCTGACAGACATACTCACATATGTACGTGTATTTTATATGCATAGAGGTATATATATGTTTTAGTCATGCCTCGGCACGAATGGGCCGGCTCGACCGGAGTGATACCACGGCCTCACGCAAAACCGACGTGAAGCCACGCTTGCGGTGTGTTTCGTCGTGTGAGGTTACCGGAGGCCCAATTACCCTCCCCTTCCCGAATCTCCCCAATTCCTGAATCCCCAACGATCCTCAAACTCCCAATCCCCAAAAGGCCGGTAACGCACTTTTAACGCCTCTGGTGTTCCAGGTGTCCATGGGCGACGCCGATTGCTTACCATCAGGTGATCCATCTGCTCGTTTACCGGCTTATGCCATAAAAAAATGTATAATCTTTATTTATTTACGTTGGAAACGTAAATAACTATCTGTTGTATATCATGTATTTTTTATTCTGTGTATAAAAACATAACTTCATATCTGTCTCTCATGGGGGTTGGAAGAGACCATGGAACGCCAATTGCTATGATTCCTACATACTTCTTTCGCTTCATGAATCTTTTCAGGCATGCTCGTCGGTTAAAGTTACTTTTAAGTGCTGTAATGTGCACCTTTGCCTACCTTCGGGGATAAAAGGCGTGATGTTATGTTGTTAACATATACAGAACGATTAAAAACGCCTAAGTATTAATTTGGCGATTATGCTGCATATTTGCATTTTAATTGAGTAACTTCTTAATAATTTCTGTTATGCTTTTTTGATCGATTGGCCACAAGTATACAACAAGCCAAGTAAACCGTCTGAACTTCAATTTCCGGAAAGCAAAAATAAAATCCAAATAATCTTAAGTTACTCAGTTACAGCGCAATGTTTAGAATCCTGCCTAGTGTACAGCAAAAGGCCCACCCACTGGTACACGGAACTTAAATAATAACTAACTTAATCTTGAAAGCAGTTTTATTCCATAATGGTAAACATAAGTACGACCAATCACCAACATAACATCATATGATGCAATTTATCAGCTTTCAGTTGAAAAATTAATAAATACCGTCAGTTTAACGCGTCAGGCACACGTTACCATCAAATTTTCCATTAAGCAATCCGCCATGAGTCATTTAATTAGTTTTCATTACGTCAATACACGCCTGTCGCTATAATTAAACGTTGAAATTAATTAAGGTATACAGCCTTATATTAAATTTAAAGTAAATTAACACTTTCTCTCTAGCAACGTGTCAATATTTCTTACAATAATTATCAATATTATATCCAAGCCAATTTCTATTTCAGCAGCTAGTTTAGACTTATCTTTATTGAGAATTTGAAACCGAAAAATCCCTCATAACACTTACCGTGCCCAACCCGGGAGTCAAAGCCCTTGCTTGGCAGTTACACTTACTCTTACTTAACTAACGAGACATTCAAAGTATTTTACCCGGGAATTGACTCTATGTCTCCTAACTAAGCATACTCGACCAACGATATACATAGTATTACATTAGGCACAGATGTTCTTTTTCTTTAATATAAACCGGTCCGGTTGCATAACTTAGTTACGGTTTGGACACGGACCGTGCGTCCGGATAATTTGATATCCACGGGCCGGACAGCTGTCCCGTCCGGTCCTACTCTACGCTACCCTGTTACCTAGAATTGGTTTTAATTGTATTTTTTTACAAGACACTTCGTAAACTAAGGTTTTATTCACATAAAATAGTGAGAATATCTGATTTTAATAATTCGTCACCATCATTATCATCAGCTTATAAGTACTCGCTGCTGAGCAAGACCTCTTCTCACACGGAGAAGGTTTGAGCACTAATCACCACGCTTGTTCAAAGTGGGTTGGTGATTTCATACTTTCCTAGGTTTTCTTCACCGTTTGTAATAATCTGAGAAACTATATGTATAAGAAATGCCTCGTTGGCCAAGTAATCACAAGTGTGACAGCCAGGTAAAGGGTCACGGGTTCGATTCCGGGGTCGAACAAAGAATTACTGGGTTTTTAAATTTTTATTCTCAGCAGTACTACAGATTATGGAAATGTGAATATAACATAAATAGTGAAAAGTGGGTGTTAAATTGTACAGTGGCATTCAGTGCCGTAATGTGCACCTCTGCTCCTTTTCTCATGACTGCCCAACGCCCGGCCGGTTGGAAGTGACAGGCATTCTACTATTTGTAAATTATATTTTTAAACGATTTTTAATTCGCCTATCACTCCACAGTTTTAAATAAAGCTATCTCAAATCTGTGTGAAGAGCATACAACAACTTTCAGCTTTATAGTACCCTACCTAATAGTAACACATTTATTTTAACTTGAACACAACTAACATTCCCAAGTAGTGCACAATAAAATGTAACATCGTATTCTACGCGGTACTAACAACTTTCTAGCAATTACGTTGGTCACACACACACACACACATAACACACAACACATGAACACACAACACATGAACACACAACACACTGCAATCCTGTTATTACGTGGACTCATCTTTCTTTTGTAGGATTCCGTACGTAGAGTGTAAAAACGGGATCGTATAACATGATGACACTAAGACTTACTTCTATGTCGTGGGTGCGTTTACAAACATACAAGTTCACATGCACAAGACACCTAAACCCAGAACAACAATTTGTGGATCGCATAAAAAGTTGCTCCGTGCAGGAATCGAACCCGCGACATGTTGAGCGGCGGCCGGTTTTCCAATCAGCAGCAACCGTGCCGGTAATGCTTACAAAATTAATAAAACAATTATTTATGATGAACTACCACACGACACATGTCATATTAAATTAAGTATGTTTTACAACTGACACACGTATGTACTTAACTGTTTTACGAGGCAACTTGACTAGTTTCGAGACACTGGGGGCTCATGACATAATCATGAGCACCATTGCGCAACAAATGACGCGTTGAATAAACCTTGACACGCAATTAATTTTAGATGTCTCACGATAGTCATTAAAAATGCCATAGGAATATTATACTAATTTATGTGTATGTTTGTTACTCAATCACGTCAAAACGGCTGAACGAATCGGGATAAAATTTGGAACAGAGATAGATTGTGATCTGTTATAACACATAGGGCTTTTGATTTCACGGGAACGCTAGAAGCTAAGTGTGGGAGAGCCATGCTTCGGCACGAATGGACCGGCTTGTGTTATGTTTCGTCGTGTAAGTGAGGTTACCGGAGGCCCAAATTACCCTCCCCTTATCCAATCCCCTAACGATCCTCAAACTCCTAATCCCCAAAAATCCGGTAACGCACTTGTAACGCCTCTGATGTTCCAGATGTCCATGGGCGAGGCTGATTGCTTACCATCAGGTGATCCGTCTGCTCGTTTACCGGTTTATGCCATAAAAAAAGCTAGATTTCTATATGTTTAGGTACGGAGCTCCTCATGCGCGAGTCCGACTCACTCTTAACCAGTTTTCTTGGACACAGAACCTATTTGTCCTGTCCTTCTGTCTTATTTTTACTTTACAAAGAACAGTGTATTTTAAAATAAAGAACATTCCCACAAAGACTGAGGAAGTACATTTAATTAAAAAGTAGTAATTAAAAATATACTTTACGAGTCCGTTGTAGAGTTTGTTTTGGTTCGTAATTATAAAATGAGTGGACTAGTTCTTTGTTGTAGTGTGGTAATTAGTGCTGTTAACTGAGTTTGGTAGTATTTGGTTTAATTTATTAACTAGAAGACAAGCCCTGTTTACCTTGTTTTTCGAACTTAGGATGCTCAGCAGCAGCAGCAGCTCGCTTGCAACAATAAGGTTTAACATTTAGATTCAAGTTTAATAGCTAAATATTTTGATATTTTCATCTTTTTATAATATAAGTACTAGTAAGTCTATGGCATACCATTTTTCGCATTTTGCCGGTAAATTAGACTTCGTACCATTTGCTAATTGCAAACGAGCAGACGGATCACCTAATGGTAAGCAACCGGTGTCGCTCCTGGACACCCACCAGAGGCGTTACCGGCCTTTTAGGGATTAGGAATTTGAGGATGCTTGGGGATTCAATGATTGGAGAGATTGGGGAAGGTTGTAATTGGTAATTGGGCCTCCGGTGACCTCACTTACACGACGAAACGCAACGCAAGTTGTTTCACGTCTGTTTTCTGCTCGGTCGTGGTATCACTCCGGTCGAGCCGGCCCCATTTGTTTCGAAGCATGGCTCTCACACCCTTCTGGCCCACCAACAAACTAGTCTTCTTTTTAACATATATTTTAATTAAAAATTAATAACGAAAACCTACTATTACGTCACAAGGGAGTCTCCGCAGTGAAGTGTCATGGCGTCGGACCATAAATACTTGGAATTAATTCCGCAAATGATATCATCGCGACGACAGATGTAAATGGATTGTCATACATATTAAATATTAAACCAATGCAATGTTGGTATTAAATTATGAATTACAAGTTGAGGTATAATTTATTATGATGTATGGGAATGTGTAAGAAATTGTATATTTTTATGTAAACTTACAAGACAAATGGTAAAGGAAAACATTGTGAGGAAATCTGGGCCTTTAGCCAAACGCCACAAGACGTAGACAAGCGCTAAAGTGGCGTAGAAAACAAAATGTATGGGGATGACATGTCAGTGTCAAAATTGACGTCAATTCCATATAATTTGGTTTTCTATTCTACATGTAGACAGGCATGGCATTTTTTTTAAGGGGGGAAAATCATCGAATGACTGCTCCCGCCTGGGTGAGGCGGGAGGGAGTGTCAGACTCTTACTGACTAAAAACCACCCCGTTCCTTCTCCTGCACGTCGAGCCGGAGCCCCGGTTACCCGTTAGGTTGCTAAATGGCATTTGGCTACAGCTGCTGGGCTTATAATTTCTATTTACAAGTTTGAAATCGCTAACCCGCATTGAGCAAGCGTGGTGCTTAATGCTCAAACCTTCTCCGTATGAGAAGAGGCGTTGCTCAGCAGTGGGCAAATATGTAGTATGGTGGTTATATGATGTATGTACTAATGTATAATGCTGTATACAGTTATATAAGGATAAACCGACTGCTATGTACTGCGTTGCCGCTTCGATATTAAATTCAGTTTTGGTCCGATGATGTAGGAATTTGCCTATTTTTATTGTACACATAACTTTAATACTAAAAACCTAAAAAGAAATGTAGTAACATTTTACTCTGTGCATGAATGAGTCTTCATGCTCAACACACAACCACTAGAGGACTAAAAAGGTAATCAAGTAATTAATATAGAACAAAGCAACATTAAGTGATATACAACCTCTCCATAAAATGGCGCGCCTCATATAGTAGCAACAAGATAGTATGTGCACATTTAATATACTAATAAACAGACAACACATACAATTACCCTTACCTGACGAAATACTTCAATAGAATAATGACTTTATTACAAAATAATAGAGTAGTAAATTTATTAAAGAAATCAGAAAGAATGGGGTAGGTTGACATGATTTTGTCTGTATGTAACGTTCTGACGTCATCGCTAAAATTAATTAATTAATAAACCTCCCCATATTTCGAGTTTAGTGTGTAATTAATTTGCGAGTGTGAGTGAGTGTGTGTTAGGGGAAACAAAATCTTATTTATGTTTTCGGTGGAAGTCTTCATTTTGTAGAAAATTGTCTTATCTTGTATTGTTTGAACATTTTTGCTTCAATTTATAATCTTGATAGATAATTTAGAATTCTAAAGGCCTGTATCACAATCTGATTAGCTGCTATCTACCACATAACATTGAATTAGGAACGTAAGTTGTATTAACTATCTATCCCATAACTTTATCTGGTAGCTATAAGGAGGTGGTGAGACCGGCGCTAAATATATTATTATTATTTGAACAAAGGGTGTCGATTTTAGATTAGGCATAGTGTTAAGGGTTTGTCGTGGTCCAAGACGGGGTGTTTATGTCGCTGAGACGGTCCAGACTTCATTGTTTAGATTAATTAGTCTTTGAAAGAATAAATAGAAAGAAAATCCATTTATTACGCCACGACACACAACAAGAATACAGGTAAAAAATAGCCCATGGTGCGTCGCAGCGCAACAAGCCAGGGCTCTGTAACACACTGTAGATTCAAGAAGCTCTCTCAGGAATTGCAGGGGTTAAAAATATATGGCGAGAATATGTCAATCGCCATTTTCTCTGTTACATTTTTCACAATAATTTAAAACTTATTATTCTTAATAATATTCTTAATACACTTCCACAATAAATTCGTAACTGGATGGTG
Source organism: Spodoptera picta (assembly GCA_038387885.1). Lineage (NCBI taxonomy): Eukaryota > Metazoa > Arthropoda > Insecta > Lepidoptera > Noctuidae > Spodoptera > Spodoptera picta. Next base: position 710,666 of record JAZHFQ010000380.1, read on the forward strand.
ATCCAGTGAATTTCAGGTCCGGCAATTCAAGGATTAAGTTTAAAACTGTAAAAACGTATACCAAAGCCGGTTTGGAAATACGGTACGATGTGTGAGACGGGTTTAATCCGACAAAATTCGGGCCGTATACAATATCTCTATTATTTCAGACGGAGAATTTTAGGAGATTACATTTTTAGAGCTTTTCAGCGATGTTTTAAATTGCTTTCAACGGTTTAAATAAAAGAGATAGCTATGATAAAGATATAAATAGAAGTTTGATTCTGAAAATTAAAAACTAAATGTTAAAAATGTGCCTATTGGTCAATGGCAATAGGCTCACCCCCTATTACATGGGACTCATAACATAAATAGTGAAAAGTGGGTGTTACATTGTACAGTGGCATTAGGTGCCGAAATATGCTCCTTTGCCTAACCCTTCGGGGATAAAAAGGCGTGACGTTATGTTATGCCTATTGGTCAATAACAATCTTCACTTAGGTACTTGACTTAATATTGTGCATCCTTTAGATAGGGCAGAGAGTGTCCACAACGTCACTCATTGCGATGGAATTAAAATCATATTTGCATCATTTTCTCGAAACAGTGTATGTTTCGAGAAAATGTATCACACATAAAAAATAGTAGTAGGCTGCGCGACATCGCCACGACCGCGTACGCTGCTCATGAGGAAGAACCCCTCTTGTTGTTCGTGGTTCGAAACTAGTAGAGCTTTTCTCAGTATATGTATTCTCGTGAGTAACCCGCGATTTTTAGTTAATTATAAATACATTCATAAGCTTTACTTCTTTAAAAACTATCTTACATTTACATAAAATTTACGAACCGATAATACCTCTAGATTTCTACATAATTGGCTTTAGACTCATTTCAACCCCAGAATATTACGTTGCTTTCAAAACCAAAAATACGAACACCCCACAAAAAGATAAGGTATTTAGGACCAAAACTTGGTACTGCCAACCCTAATAACGCCATTCATATTTATATTTTCAAAGGAAATGTTCACAAAAGTGGTAAAGTCGTAACTATGAATCGTTTAGGGTTGGCACGTGAGGGAACGGAGCTGAGATTAGACTATGATGTGGTTATAGTCTCATTTTAGTATTCTAGTAAGACCTAGGGATATTAAAGTTGTTGTTAGATGTAGATTTTGTTTTTAATGTCGTTAGGTTTTGAAATGAATTTTTTGTTTCACGGACTTAATGCTAATCGGGTACCTAAGCATTAAGTATATTTGTCGCGGAGAACCTAACGGAGGCCTTAGTACGAGTTTTTTTTTCGTTTAAAGTAATCGAAACGAGACTGCGTTCTGTGCTCTGATTGGTTGGTTCATTTGAGCCGGCCAATCACAGCGTCGAACCCGTACACGTTACGATTACTTTAAACGAAAAAGAAACTGGTACTAAGCCCTCGGGTTACCGGGGCTCCGGCTCGACGTGCAGGAGAAGGAACGGGGTGGTTTTTAGTCAGTAAGAGTCTGACACTCCCTCCCGCCTTACCCAGGCGGGAGCAGTCATTCGATGATTTTCCCCCCTTAAAAAAAGCATTAAGTATATTTATGAAATCCAACTGGATATGGTTTCGATCCTCGGATTCTACAACTGTTATACTTTTGATTTAAATTTTTATCAGTGTATTGTGTTTTACTGTTTTGTCTATTAAATGAAAAAATTGCGTTTGGAAGTTAAATGATTTATATGAACATCTGGATCTAAGTTGTGAAATTTCGCTAATAATACCAATGGAGGTATGATTAAATAAAATTGTAGACCACCCTGTACCCTATAGACACATTCAAGTGATTTGATTTGAAAATAATCGGCAAACTGATTGTGTTAAAAATCCTGTACATTACCTCTATATATAGAAAGGTGATCTAAAGTGATGCGGACGAATTCTTTTGCGCGTGACTGACGGAATTTCGTTGTTTTTCTTTTATCTTTTATTTAGTTAATATTAAGTTGTATATATTTATTAATAATATTATGTTATATAAGTATATCAATAAATAAAATTGTTTTACAAACTTAAAATTAAATAGCCGCATTAAAAAAAGAAATGAAAGTTTGAGTATAAACTTTTCTTCTACCATTTGAAAACGTACCACCTTCATATGCATAACTGCAAACCCTTAACCGCTCCATATGTGGTAACCCTACAAGTAATCTCAGGGGTGCACAATGGCCGGTAGTATCTAGCTAATCCCACATTGTTGTTCAAGCTCTCGTGAGCTCAAGTTGTGACCCCAGCCCAGTGATACCGCTCTTATATTCTAATCCCCCCTTTTTGAATAGTGGGGTCTAAAGTTACGCTCGGGTTAAAGTGACCCCTGCTTACTTTAATCATGCTGCTTAGTATTGAAAGTGGATGAATATATTTTATTCTTAGATTTTGTGCGAATATTTTCTTTATATCATAACTTTCCTGAGACATATTAAATTACCAGCAGCGCGACAGTCGCCGCGTTGCAGGTCACGGAATGCTACTCATGACTATGAGCCTCTAACATGGCTTGAATCTAGTCTTACGTGAGTAAGCCGATAACATAACTTGCGTTATGTTTCATCGTGTGGGTGAGGTTACCGGAGGCCCAATTACTCCCCTCCCTAGTCTCCCGAATCCCCGAATCCTCCACAATCCTCAAATTCCAAAAAAAAACTCGGTATGTAGAACCATAATTATAAATAACTAGATATAGATACCTCCTATTAATCTTTCTAAAACACAAAAATAACAAAATACATTTTCCAAAAATCTTTCTAAAAATAAATATCACTTGAAGTGGTCGTATCTCGTACGTCGTCTACATTCGCGTGTGACACAATTTTCAGGTCAGTTTCAGCATTGTGCACTTCCACGACCGGCCGCTAGGGAACGCTCGACGCGACGACGTGGTATGTAGGTACTCGAGATGCAGAAAAATATAATAAAGTTCAGCCGCAGTATGTGGGAATGTCTTCTTACTTTTTATCTGCATAAAGTTAGACAGAATAAAAGTTTCATATGCATACTGCAGTGACTGAATGACTGAAACTTGGGAGTAATCACCTGATTAGAGTTTTTTACGTTCACTGTTTTTGATGCCATCTTTTTTGGGCAGTCCCTTTTCCAGCACACGATAGTACAATTAACCATTGTCCTATCTATATATTTCTGTATGTATCATATTTCGGTCGCTAAAGGCTATCCTTTAGCGACCGAAATATGATACAGACAGAAATATTAAGAATTCTTTATCTCTGGACAAAGAAAAGTTAATAAACGAAATGTACCTATGTATACTTAGGTTACGGTGACCGCATATCAGGCGTGTTGTAAGTTTTGTTGCTATCGAAAGTAGCTAGTATGAGATGAAAAATTACTCAAACTGTAATATAAATAGAGTCAATTTGTGAGGTATAATAGATCTGATTGCTCGCAAATACGACTACCGGACAAGGGGTCTTGGTTTCGATTCCCGGGTCGGGCAAAATATTACAGGTTTTTTTTAAATCTCAGTAGTAGCAAAGAGTCTAGAATTGTGCCCGGTACATGGCAATAGGCTCACCCCCTATTATCTGGGACTCATAACATAGATATTGAAAAATGGCTGTTACATTGTACAGTGACATTAATTGTCGTAACGTGCACCTTTGGCTACTCCTTCGGGGATAAAAGGCGTGATGTTATGTATAATAGATAATAATAAATACATGCACTGTTAGATAAGAGGTTTTATATGTAATAGTAATTCAGTTAAAACGTTCACAGCTAAGCCTAATGGATGTGCCGCCATTAAAACTGGTACGCTAAACATCGCTGCGGTGCGTATTCTAACTATTAATAATGTTACTAGCTTTTGCCCGCGTCTTCGTTCATGTCATGTAAAATAGTGAAAGGCGCAAATTTTAGTTCCGTAACTGACCGCTAGAGGCACTGTATAATTTGCTGTAGGTACAAAAAAATTACATCGAGTATTGACACAATAATCGGGTACTTGCCTTAATCAAAAATGATTTGCACTGTTCAATTCATTAAAATGTTAAAAAATAATCACTCTTTCATTAACTTATTTTATGACCAACTTAATTTTAATATTTTTGTCAGCAAATTTTTAAGAAACAAGTACCCTGTTTTACGCTAACGATCTCGTACAAAATGTATAACAAAACTGTCGTTTTTTACAGTTAAAAAAAGTATCTAATTTGACTCGTTGGCAAGTACCCAATTACTTTATATTCATGGTAGAGGTACAGATGACCTGTGAATCCAGCAACGTAATGCCACCACATAATGTAACTACGTACGTCTATGTAATTGTCCGATGTCGAACGTTCAGCCAATTCATGGGATAGTGTAACCAACTTTTTGTGACTGAGTCTTAACAAAGGTAAAACCATTTTAATAATGGTGTCGGGATTTTCTATCTTCATGTATTTTTGTTTTAATATGCTTACGTAATTGTTTAATCATATCTAAGTGTTCTGTCATAATGATTAGGTACTACGAAGGTAGAAGGGACAGCAAACAAATATGGATAGAAAATAAAAGATCCGAAATGCTATTTATGTATCGGTTCTCCAAATAAATAAATAAACGCGCTCCCCCCCAATATCAAAAAAGCTCCTAATAAAATCCATTTTATACATCAAGTTCACGAATTTTATTTAAAATCGCTGCAATGCATGGTTTAGGTCTTCGTCGATGTATATCTATTATTTATGTATATATACTATTTACTATTATGTAATATATAGGGGGAAGTCCCTTAACGCCGGACGGCACCTAACGCCGTACGCTTGTAAATACGCAGAAACACGAGTACACAGGATGTCACAAAAAATAAACCAAGACGGTCCCAAACATCACTGATTACGGACCGTTGGCGCGCCGTCGCCGGTCGTTCGTGCATTCGTACCTGCAATTTGTCCGGTCCCCGAGCCGTTCCGGTCCGGGCCGGTTATTAACCGTTTACCACAACCGCTTGGTGTTCACCGCATTCGAGATTATTTTGTTTTTGTTTGTTTTTCGCCTGAAAACTCATCGCACTCGCATGTTTTGAAACGTTTTTATTAAAATAAGTTTAGAAAATGTACCTCTACATTTTGTGAGTAATATTTTGTTTTAACGAATGTAGTTTCTTGCTCGTTCTTCTCCATTCGAATCTACATTTTGGAATGAGCGTCTAGCTTCACCTAATTTCACTGACGGACTGACTGACAGACTATTATTTATTTTGTATTTGTTGACGTTTCAAAAGTACCAAACTATGGTTTAATTAAAATAAATGCTTTGACTTTGCTATAGGCGACTGTAGTTTTGTGTTTTAAGAAAATATTAAATTTTCAATCTTTTTTCTTTCAAGGTAATAAAATTCACACTGTAAGTAGGGACGGCTAGGATTAAAATTGACACGAATTAATTTATGTTCGACAATGTTTAGTAAAAAAGGATAGATATGTATGTATGTAAGTCCTAAACATGAATATTTGTCTCATTGTCTGAAACTCTGTGTTATCTAGTTTTGTTCGGGATTTCGGGATCCTTTTTTATATTTGATGGGCCAACGTTTGACCACTATCTCGCCTAGTGGTAAGCGATCACGCGAAGTGAGGATAATGCTACGATGGAGCACGTCCCACGTCCAATATTTTTTCATTATCTAACTAACGGACTAATTTTATTACATTTTTAATTTTCATACACTGTCTACTACCTTATTCATAGTATCCTGTGGCAACGGACAAATCACGAGGAATATAATATACATATATCTAACAGTCCAACAAATAAATTACTAAAATAAAACAAAAACACCTTACGTACACACACAGCACCCTAATGTAGAATGTTGCCAAATGTGGCCGGTATTACGGCGTCGCGTACGGCGTAATGCACGTAAACGTAATACGTGCTATTACTGTAGATTATGTCATGTGACGTAAATAAAAATGTAACTACGTTGATTAACGTAAATATTGCATGAGCTTGCATTTTGTTACATGGTGAGCTGAAACTGAAAAGATTCTGTAAAAACTACCCAAGTCATTAATCTCTAAAAAGCAATGAATAAGTGTGGGAGAGCCATGCTTCGGCACGAATGGGCCGGCTCGACCGGAGTGATACCACGGCCTCACAGAAAACCGACGTGAAGCAACGCTTGCGTTGGGTTTCGTCGTGTGAGTGAGGTTACCGGAAGCCCAATTACCCTCCCCTCCCCAATCTCCCCAATCCCTGAATCCCCAACGATCCTCAAACTCCTAATCCCCAAAAAGCCAGTTACACACTTGTAGCGCATCTGGTGTTCCAGGTGTCCATGGTCGACGCCGATTGCTTACCATCAGGTGAACCGTCTGCTCGTTTACCAGCTTATGCCATAAAAAATTAAATCTAGACAAAGTCCTGTAACGTCTAAGGTTTCTTCCTGCTATTTCTGTATTATTATAGTTAATGTTGTGTGACTTGACTAAGTAAATCGCTAAATTGTATTTGATTTCGACCAATATGAAAACTAAAAATCGATCCAGTATGTGATTTGGTAGATAAAAATAATAATTATTTGGTTTGGGATAATATTATGTATACTGTCTATGTGCTGTTATGGTGTGTATATCTCTTCCACATAACATTTTATATCAATATTGAGTAATAACAATTATTATCAACTTTGAAATTCTGCAGAGTTTATATTGACTGTAGTTAAAATTGCTCAAAAGAATAAATACATATCACTTATAAGATTAAAAGACGCCGATCCTTCATCACTATGTCCACACCCTATTTCATAAGCGTAAAGCGGTTGAGTACGTTTGACCATTGAACCCCCTATAAATTTTATTACGAAAGTGAACTTTATATTTATTCCTGGTAACAACTTATTTCATCAATGTAATTTACTATTTTGTTTACGATGAAAGAAAAACCCTTTTTTACGTTACGTAATTTCCTTTGCATAGGTTTTTTTGTATCGGGTTTTCTTGGAAAAGGACCTCGATATTCCATGGATAAAATTCTCTATCAACTTCAAAGGGAGGAGGGAACTATCCATTTGTGTGTGTGTATGTAGTCAGTGATGGGGTAGGACAGGATCTGCATGGTTATTATTTTATAGAGATATATACTAGATTAGAGAGACTGCCTCGTTGGCCGAGTGGTCGCAAATGCGACTGCCGAGCAAGGGGTCTCGGGTTCGGTTCCCGGGTCGGGCAAGGTATTACTGGGTTTAAAAAAATCTCAGTAGTAGCACGGAGTCTGGAATTGTGCCCATTATACGGCAATTCGCGCGCGCCTCAAAGAGCCATCAGACCACCACAAATGGGGCCCAACAGGGCCGATGCCGATTCGGAGTCGCGGAGAACCTAACGGGTAACCGGGGCTCGACGTGCAGGAGAAGGAACGGGGTGGTTTTTAGTCTGTAAGAGTCTGACACTCTCTCCCGCCTCACCCAGGCGGGAGCAGTTATTCAATGATTTTCCCCCATTAAAAAAAAACGGCAATAGGCTCACCCCCTATTACATGGAACTCATAACATAAATACTGAAAAGTGGGTGTTACATTGTACAGTGGCATAATGTGCACCTCTGCCTACACCTTCGGGGATAAAAGGCGTAATATTTTTTTAAATTTAATTAAGATATATACCCATTATTTTGACAGCCTCTTTGGTTGCAAACATGCTTCTCTTATAATATTTTGTTTAAATACTCCTAGTTGCTGTTTGAGTTCATAAAGTTAGTAATACTTAAGCGGTTTGTAATTTTCACAGATGGGTAATTATTATTATTATGTTTGACCGCCGAATCATTCTATAAACATAACAACATTTACATTTTGATCAATGTTAAAATTAAATTATTGCCAATATGGTCCTTCTTTGTTACGTTAAATTTAAATTAACAAATATACCTACATCAAAAGAGATTACATTTTATCGAACAATTCAAACAAATACAGAAAAATAAGTAATCTTTAACAAAAATAAAAAATGCGATACAGAAGTGCCATAAATATGGTTAGTCGAGGTTCCGAGATCAAGTACCTATTTTAGAAATGTTTAATTCTATATTCTCATATTCTCAGTATTTATGATAATCGTTTATTGTGTATGAAGCTATAGCATTATTAACTGTCGATATTTCATTAAATTAAGTAACTATTTAACTTTAACTAGATCGGTATTCGTACGGTGGCTGGCAACCAGCTGCCGCGCAACGTATCGCGGGTTCGATTCCTGCACCGAACATCTTTGTGTGATCTACAAATTGTTATTCCGAGTCCGGGTGTCATGTGCATGTGAACTTGTATGTTTGTAAACGCACCCACGACACAGGAGAAGTCCATAGTGTGAAAAAAAGAACATCTACAGCTGAAAAAGGTTTTAAATTTCGAAACACACCTTCTGTAGTATAATTTTTGGATTAAAAAAAACCACAGAGCTACGTATATTTAGAGCGGGTGGGTATTGTTTCACGGAACAAAGCGATCACAGCGCCACTCTAAAGCATTTTTCTTGGCTAAATTAAAAAAGGAAGATGAATGTCGGTGTGGTTCGCAGGGGGTGTATTTTAAAATAAAAGCTCTTTATTGTGATGCCCTGTCATTAATGTTGCATTCTTTAATGAAATCTGGACAAGGAATTAAAAGTTGGATTAAGATTACGATGAAAGGTTATGTTGATAAAGCTCTTGTAAGTCTTTGAAAGTAATTAAATGAAGGTCTGTTTATACAGGTTCTCAATAGATAATGTCAATGTTTTAATTAAAGCATTGCAAATAACTTTAACCAAAACAATGACACTTTATGACTATACAACGATTTACTTTTCCAAACTTGTGAATCGCAAAATATGTTGGTAAGCACATAACTCAACAACGCCTGTACGAATTTGATCAATTCTTTTTTTAAAGTCCTTTGTCTTGTAGCCACAACAGCTGCTGACCAAATGTTGGCGTTACTCAATAGAGGACCCAAACGCCAATCACGTCGGGGTCACCACTTTAGGGCACAGAGAGTATAGTTCCCTAAGATCGGAGGTCGATCCCGCTGAGTCGGCTGTTGATGCTTGAGATGAGTTCGCAGTGTCCCACGGTGAGTCGGGGAAGAGATGCTGCGAGGGTAGGTGCGTAGTGGCTGGCGTCTGCGTTCACTTCAGGGAGCAGATCAGCACCGTCATCCGTATCGCCATCTCTCTCATTCATCATTTCTCCGCTGAGCGATAATCAAGTCGCAGCCAACCAGCATCCTCAGCCTCATCAGGGACCACCATCGCCCGCAACGAAGTTGTGCAGCCTGGTTCTTCCCTACGGCCTCACCAGCGTCTAGGCACAGCACTTCTGCACACGGTTCTGAAGGACATCTCCTCCCGTCAACGCAGACGCCAGCCACTACGCACCTACCCTCGCAGCATCTCTTCCCCGACTCACCGTGGGACACTGCGAACTCATCTCAAGCATCAACAGCCGACTCAGCGGGATCGACCTCCGATCTTAGGGAACTATACTCTCTGTGAGAATTGAAATTCCATCACATGGCAGATAAAGAATAAATACGAGACGGATAGTGTACGGTGCAACTGCACATCGTATAGCATCGTCAGCATTTACGCCTCACATTAATTTCATTTTATAATAATAGTTAGTTCGCGTCGAGCCATCAAGTCGAGCGTTCTCATTACGACCAGCGACGGTGTGTCACTCACTTCACACACATCGGTTTATTGCCTCATTTACCTTTAATTTTAGAACAAAACAATACATTTAACATCTTTTATTCTATTCTACCCAACATCATTTAAAAGTAGTGTGTGATCAAACAAGAGATCATAGAGATATAGACTTCAAGCCTTCAGCAAGACGTACGATGAACTATTAACTACTAGCGACCCGCCCAGGCTTCGCACGGGTGCAATACACAGGTATTGTACATATAAACCGTCCTTTAAAATCACACTGTCTATGAAAAAAAACCGCATCAAAATCCGTTGCGAAGTTTTAAAGATCTACGCATACATAAGGACAGACAGATGGTGGATAGCGACTTTGTTTTATACTATGTAGTGATTATTCATAACAACACCTTTTATCCCCCAAGGGGAAGGCAGAGGTGCACATTATGCCACTGTACAATGTAAGATCCACTTTTCACTATTTATGTTATGAGTCCCATGTAATAGGGGGTGAGCCTATTGCCATATACCGGGCACTATTCCAGGCTCCATACTACTACTATTCTTCTACTCTATAAAGCAATCTCTCTTTTAACTACTGTAGGTACTAGGTATCCTTATGGTTGCAGAAGGTCAATTAGATTGCACCGAGGAAGTACGGACCCGCCAGGCCACCAATGTCCTTGGCACATTGCCACACGACGATACCATCCGTACTTTTTGCATAACCCTAATTTATGTATGCCACTATTATAGTCCTTACTAACAAATGATTCATGATCATTTTTACTATTGCGTTATACGACTATAAGGTACAAATTAGTCAGCTAGACTTTAGTCTGCATATAAATTGTATATTAAAAGGTTATTGTTAGCAATGTATGTATCGTTTATGGTTTGTTTCGTCCGGAAAGTTTAGTTTTGTTCCGGTTGACTACTAGCTATAGAACTACGGAAAGGTGTCGTTTTGTCTAAAATCTTGTCTGTGGTTAGATATTAAAACTAACTGTATGAGTATCATGAGAAAATAATGAGATTAAAGAAATCTGCTCACTACCACGGCAAGTATAGTTTCAGTTAAATTAATAATGTTACACCAAATTAACTACATAATCTTGAAAAGGACTGTCAAAACTTTTTTCTTTACAAGAACCTCTCCTCGCAAAGACGTTAAATATTCCAATGGTTCCTAAAATAACATCTCATTTCGTTCTTTTCCAGCCACATCACCAGAACAGCCAGCTGGCTTCCTCCTGCAGAAAGCTGGCCAGTTGGGAAGGATGGCAGTGGCAGCGGTTCCGAGCAGGATGAGGAGGAAATGCCCTATGGATGGGAACAGGCGCTGGACTGCCACGGGAAACCTTATTACATCAAGTGAGTACAGAGTTGATGGTTAATTAAAGTATTATCGTGATTTTCAATTATTGAAATAGAGTAGTGAGTTTCATGATAGCGTCTGAAAGTCTATAATCACCATCAATTCGTAGTTTTATGAAGTTTATTATATTTCTCTAAAAACTAAAAATCTCTGCCTTTTCTTTAAGAATTCAACATCATTGTTATCATCAACAGCCTGCTTAACTTGCTCCTCTCCCCTCTATTCAGGATTAACCAACGTTTCATCTTCTATTTTTACAGCCACGTCAACAAAACCACAACGTACGTGGCTCCTGAAGGATGCTCGTGTGAGTCTCCCCCCGCCCCACGAGACGTGGTGCTGGAGAGAGACCCTGAACTGGGGTTCGGGTTCGTGGCTGGCTCCGAAAGACCTGTGTTAGTGCGGTTCGTCACGGATAACTCACCTAGTGTCGGCAAGGTAAGCAGATACCGTTATTTGGAAAAAGTTTTTGCGTATGTACTTTTGATATGGGATTGATCAGAAGTTATGACATTGAGTAAAACCTTAATTCAAAATTCCAGCTGGAACCTGGAGACCAAATCCTGTGCGTTAACGGAGAGGATGTTAGCTTAGCAGCCCGCGAGCATGTGATCACAGCTGTAAGAGCATGTACTGAGCGAGTGACCTTAAGGGTCTGCCAGCCAGCAAGGAGTGGAAACCCCATGAGAAGATCAGCGCTACTGTCTGCTGCCAAGAGAGCGAGGTTACGAGCGAGGCCACCCAGGGTCAGGTTCGCTGATTCTGTTCAGCTGAATGGTGCTCCTATGTATCCTGTAAGTATTCCGTTATGATCATATTGCACCACCGAAAAAGTAGTGTTTGCGTGGTCAACAAAGTGTTTTACCTCTAGTATTTGCAATTGAGAAAGATATTTATCGAATTGTCGACGTTACATTATTACAATTAATTAAATCATAACGAATTTGTTCTTTAATCAGAATTCATTTGAGTAAGCCAATTTATCATTTCTGTTACAGCCATCAGCCTTCTCTCTCGGGGACCTCTGCCTGCCCCCCATGGCAAATGTATTAAAAGTGTTCCTAGAGAATGGTCAGACGAAATCCTTCAAATATGACACCACAACTACAGTAGCAGATGTAGTATCCAGCCTCAAGGACAAACTCTGCATCACTGTTGAGGAGCACTTCAGTCTGGTGGTGGAACATGTCAAGAGTTTGAGAAGAAACAAGCTGACACTGCTGGACCCCAAGGAATCTTTGGCCAGGGTAACTATGACCTTTGCAGATTAACACCCCATTTTTCCCATATTTTATTTATTTATTTTCTTCCAATTTCTCCATGTGTCTTGATCTTTGTTTGTTCTACATTTGTGTAAAGCAGAATATTCTTTATCCCCAGGTAATCAGTTGGGTAAGTCAGTAGTATTTGGTATAATGATGGTTGAACAAAATTTTGCAATGGTTTCCTTTATAGGGGCTGTATATTGGCTATGTAGTTGGGAGTTTGTGTTTGGTTTTTGGGCAAAGAACTCATGACTTGGCAGAATTTCATGATCAACCTCTGAGTTTGGTTGACTTTGATCGATGCACCTTTGGCAATACTCACTCTCACACCATATGAAGTACATTCTGATCACTTGATCAATCATTTCTTCAAAAAAAGAAAGATCATCTTTCTTTTTTCATTCAATTCAAGCATCGTCGTCATCAACATCCACTAGCTTGTCACTTTGTTTGATCTTCAGTTCTTTGTATCCAACGACCACCAACCACTGAGCGGATATCGTTACTTCACCAAGTTGAGGAACATGGTCTTCATTTCAAATCATGTGTTCGACTAAGACCTGATTTTCATTATCTAGTCCTGCTAAATAACAAAAGACTCCTGAAATGACCAGATCGCGGCGCGGCCGGGGTCCTACAAGATGCGGTGCCTGTTCCGAGTAGTGTTCATGCCGGCGTCAGCAGCGGAGCTGGCTCAGCGCGACCTGGCGGCGTTGGAGTACCTGTACCTGCAGAGCTGCAACGATGTGGCCCAGGAGCGGTTCGCGCCAGAGCTGCAGCCTGAAGTGGCGCTGCGACTGGCTGCGTTACACATGCACCAACATGCACTAGCCAACAATCTGCCACCTGCCAAACTCACTGTGAAGGCTGTCGAGTAAGTTTTTAATTTTAATTTCTTTCTTAGTTAAATAGAAGTGAAACTAGTCAAGTATATGAGAATTTTTAATCATAATCGATAAACAATATGTAAGAATGAATGGCGGGTTACTCACGTGAATATACTGGCAAAGTCGCGTTGTCACGACCGCGTACGCTGCTCATAAAGAAGAGTCCCTCTGTGACTCGAAACTAGTAGAGCTTTTCTCAGTACAATCACGTGAGTAACTCGTCATTGTTAGTTAATTCAGTATGTGTCACGATAGATAATATAAAAATAGGACTTTGTCTGACATTGGTGTATGAAAATCTGTCGAAAGAAAAAAACTTTATTAGTGCCTGCTGGTTTAGCTTGCAGATATAGACTGAAAAGATGTGCATCATTCATTGTACATTCTTTCGGTTATTATAGTTACTGAATTTGATAACTGTTTACAAATATCTATAAGACAGAAAACTGAAACTGTAGCTCTATCATGTTTATAGAAAGACAAATCATTAAAACGGTTACATACAACGGATGACAACAAAAATATTGACGAAATGAAACCAAAACAAGTTGAGGCAAGGAAATGGATTACGCAATATGATTACTTCAACAAATAATAATATTGATACAGTGACATGTTCTACATTATAGGAGGGAGTTCGGTTTGGAACGGTTTGTTCCGAGCGGTCTACTGGAGAGTATGAAGAGGAAGGAGCTCCGTCGACTGATCGCACACTTCCTCAAGATGAACTCTCAGATGACTGGCAGCCAGCGGCAGTTGACGCAGTTGCAGGTATGTACAATTGTGATATTTTAGTAGCGAAAAATTACTTACAGAATTATACATTTGTGTATAAATAGTAATTTTTTAAGTATTTTTATTTTAATTCAGTAATTATTATCGATTCGGAAGTTTGATATTACTTGCCCACTTTTAACATCATGGGATGCAATTCTTTGTAATTTTGTATAAACAAAATAACCTACTATAATAAAATAACCTACTTACTACAATTTTCTCTATATGTAACTAGGTTCCTAACTATTCACAATAGGAATTAATAATTACTTAAAGCCCATATGTAGGTACTTAAAAGCTCCAATATAGTGATTTTATTATAGCGACATCTTTGAATACGGAAACGAACCACATACCTAGCTAAAAGTAAGCAGTCAGTGGTCACACAGAACAAACCAAGTGAAAACAATAACATAAAGTAACCTTCTTGTTATGTATATTTATCATTTATTTCATAGTGATTGACTAAACGTCTTAACTGGTTTCATAGAATTGTAATTTATATTGGCTCTATAAACAGAGCTTAAAGTTAAGTTCACAATATGACCAATAGATGGCGCTACCAGTTAGATTTAAAAAAGTAGTGTACTTTAACTATTGTTAACAGACTTCAAAAAAATGTGGTTCTTATTTTGACCTGTGTGTATGTTTGTGATCCGATTTTAATGCGGTTTTCGGAAACGTGTTTGTTAGAAGTTATTAGTATATTAATGAAACGACTTCGAAATAAAGGGGATTGAAGACTGTTTTTAAACGTAGTTTATAAAAGAAATATTTATGATCAGAATATTAATTTTAGTTTTGTGATTTCCAGGCGAAGTTGCATTACTTGGACATAGTGTCGGGGCTGCCGAGCTACGGCGCGAAGTGCTTCAGCAGCAGTCGTCCGGAGCGCGTGCTGCTGGTGTCGCCGCGCCACGGACTCAGCCACATCGCCGGCCGGGGCGCCGCCCGGGGCGCCGCCCGGGTCAGTGCCTGCGTAGCCGACAGGGCCTGGGCCCGCATGACTAGCGAATTAATAGTTTCGGGTGCATTTCGGGTGCAATTTCTAAACGTATTATTATAAAAATTCAATATTAGGTACCTATAGTAAGCATGGTTTTAGTATTAAGCCCGGGAATCGTGGAAAATAGAGAATAACTTACTGTAGTAATATTCTCATCTATCGCCACAGTCAGTATAACAGTCCAATCTTACATTTCCAGCCTCAACCCATTGCTTCTTTAGAAGAGGTAGAAGGTATCAGGGTGAAGCGTGACTGGTCTAGTGGTGGAGCGGACGTGGCCATCTTCCTGCAGCGGGACCGCGTGCTGGCGCTGCTCATGGATGAACGGGATGCTGCGGAGATGCCTCTTGTCATCGCTGGGTAAGTAATACATATGTTTTTTTAAATAGAAGTATTGATTCATTTTTTTTCCTAACCGCATTACGTAGCTAAAATTAAAAATTGAGTACCAGTAATTATAGTATTCAAAATAGTCATTACAGATATCCAATCAGAGAACGAAAGTAATAATTGCACTTAATTAATGTAGCTGATCAAATTATTTTATAATAACTACTGTAACATCTACACTAACTTGACCTATATTCGCAATAAATGATTTGAATTTGAATTTGAAAAATTTGAATTTGAATTTAACTCGTCGAGTACCGTCATTATAGACACAATTATAGAACAATAGGTCGCGGTCACCGGTGACCGCTTGGTGTTTGATAGTATAATTCAGTAATATCTGGTGTGTTTCAGATACTACCGCCTAGCGACTGGTCAAGAGCTGAACGTGGAACAAGAACGAGAACCAATGACTGAAGATATAGGTTTGTACTCATACTTCAAATAAAAACAGAACTTGTACTAACGTTAAACAATATTTAACAAATTCGTTCAATGTTCCAGCTCCGCCATACTTGTCGCAACACAACGTGGTACCAGCTAAATGGAGCTACCTCCACTACGACGATCCGAACACCTTATCGAAGAAGCACTACGCCATCTTTAGCATGCCTCCCCCCTACCACTCTACTCCTGACCAAAACAAGTCTCTGGACACCAACATGAACACCAACATCAACAATAGGAACCATAGCAATAACTCCAGCCCACTAATAGGCTATGATTCCAAGTCTGGCCTCCTAGGCCACGATGTCCACTTCGAGAAATGCAAGAGGAACGATGACTTCAGACTCTTCGATCCTAATGACGCTTGCTACCTCGACGACGGTATGGGCTTCGACCTTCAAAGCGTTCTATCCATGGAACTCTTAGAGAATGCGTCGAACCACCCACGACTCGTAGAAGCTAAGAACGAAGAGGTACTCAGAAGAGTAGCAGAGATGCAGAAACTAGTTGAAAATTCCGAACAATACTTGACTGAGAATAGTGATTACGATGCTTATCATGAAAACTTAAGAGATGAACTAGTTGGTAAAGAAACTTGTGTAGATAATGTAGAGAGTGATACAGAGTCTAATACTAGTAGGATGACGGACGACGCGCCCGGCATACTGAAACATAGCGACTCTTTGCTTCTACTGACTGAAACTATAAATCAAGGGTTGAGCGGGTTGAACGTACCGGAGAATGGTAAAGACAATAATAGCTTAACTACTCGACAGTCTCAAGGACTCAGTGCTATACTTAATAATTGTGGACTAACTGATGCGTTGATAGCTTTGAACAATGATATTTGCCACTCAGAAAGTGACAATGATTCACTTTATACACCCACAAATAGTCCTATACGGAAACATCAAAACAAATCTACTATCAAAGGCGTCAGGACTAGTTTTGGTTTAGTTAGTCCTGATGCCACGCATGACAATAAGGAACCTAATCTGAAAGAATATTTGAAGCAACTTAGAGAGAAGAGTAGTAAAGAAGAAACGAAGGCGGCTGACTATCCGTACTTTTATCAAGAAAGCGTAGTTGATAATGATGCTGAGCTTATAGATTTAACTTTGATACCTCCCCCACAAACTCCCGATGAATTAGACTGTGCTACGCAAGTGCCTCATATTTTACCCGTAGTCCCGCCATCGTTTGCTGATGACAAAGTGAATTCGCAAGAGAATTTATCAAACGCACCAAAAAAGAATGATCTAGAAGAATTTATAGCTAATGTTACGATACAGCCACCTACTGTGAAAGTGACGCCAGCAATAGAATTAACTCCTGAGGAAATTATGTCATATATCATTCCACCTCCGCCAGCTTCTAACTCGTCCACTTTAGATAGGGAACAAGTTAGTTATGCTAATCATAGTCAAATACTTGAAGCTAAAAATGAACAAGCAAATGCCGAAGGTAAGTCTGCTAATGGTGATATTGTGAAGGGTACGCTAAGTGTCAGTGAGATTAGAAATATGTTTGCAGCAAAAAGTCTTAGCGATGCCAGAAATAGTCTCTTGCTAAAAGATAAAAATAAAGTGTCCAATCAAACGAAATCAGATTCGCCAAAAGGAAAAAGAAAAAGTTTAACAAGTGAGAAACAATCGAATGGGACGGCTCATGTTATAGAGTACCCAACAGTTGAGAGAAAAGGAATGTTCTCCTGCTGCAGTAAGGACAAGAATAAATCCGAAGAGAGTTCAGATGATAATGAAAAAGTTGAAACACAAATACAGAACTCTGACTCCATCCCTGATGTATGTGAAATAAGGCCGCCGCCAAGGAGAAAAAACTCTGACTGTAAGAAACCTCCAGAAAGACCACCGAAAATACCTCCCACGCCCGCACCGAGACCGCGGTCCAACTCATTCACTTGCTTGAACAACGAACTCACAGCTGTTGAGATAACGAACAACCATTTCAGCACATTGAACAATAGGAAGTTGAATTACAAAGTAGTTTGCGATATAAACGAGCAAGCTACGCAAAACGCACCTCAGTTACCGCCGAGACTAGAGAACAAAGTTCTATCCCCGCCGCCACCAATACTACTACCTCCCAAAAAGCCGCCTCTACCTCCCGTCCCGAGCATTGAAGTGCTTCGACTGAAGAATGCTCAGAAACAGTCGCCTATTAGGAACTCCGAGCAAAGGTTGGCAAGTATTGGCTCGCCACACTTCCAACGCAACTTGAACACTTATAGGAATCTCGAAATAGAAAATAGATTGACTGACGAAGATGCTCAGAATATGCGATCATCTCCAAATTATAATTCTATGAGTTTACAGACTCGACATGTGAGGTCGAATTCTGAAACAAAGAACACGATACTGAAGAACAACACGGCGCTGTCGCTGTGCTCACCGCAGATGAACAGACGGTTCAGCAACAGGCCGGACTTACTGAACGGTGCTCCTGGCGAGAGAGTGTTCAGTCCGCCTCTGTCAGAGCGTCAGTCGTTCCGCAGAGACAGTGCTAGTCCTACTCCCAAGGTGCAGAACCACGTGAGGTTTAAGGATGACGTCGTGGTTGACATTCCGACGCCGCCCTCGCCTCCTACGGTAAAATTCCCGGAGTTCCAGTCAGGGAACAACGGTCACGTGTCGATAGAGAACCTGCTGTGTAAGACGGAGGTGGCGGTGGACGGTCTGCTGCAGAGACTTCATCAAGTCGCACAGAAGTGCTCACATCAGCACGCGCATGGGGGCGGCGAGGATATCGATGAGGCCAAGTTTCAGGTGAGTTTTGCATAACTGTTTCGTGTTATACTTAAGTTTACTATGTAGATTTATTATTAAAATGGTCTGTGTAAGCAGCGTGCTCGCAGTGAGCTGACGTCGTGCGCCGTGTCGCTGGTGAGTATGTCACGCGCGCTGGTGGGCGCGCTGGGCGCCGCGCAGCCCGCGGGCACGCTGGGCGGCACGCAGCCCGCGGGCACGCTGGGCGGCACGCAGCCCGCGGGCACGCTGGGCGGCACGCAGCCCGCGGGCACGCTGGGCGGCACGCAGCCCGCGGGCACGCTGGGCGGCACGCAGCCCGCGGGCACGCTGGGCGGCACCCAGCCCGCGCAGGCCGCGCAGGCGCTGGCGCACTGTCTCACGCCGCTTAGGACACTCGCCGACTTGGCACAGGTTAGTAGACCATTAGTTTACATAAACTTCGGTTCACTCTCAAACAAATCAGTTCATAAAAATAACTAACTTGTATTTTCCAGGCCCTCGGCAGACATACATCAGCACCTCTCCAAACACGAAACTTGGTCCTTCGAGTCCACGACGTGACAGCGGCCTTCAAAGAGCTGGCTGGCGCAGAAATGGCACAAATAATCCACGAACACAACGCCAAGAAGTCTCAAAGTCAAGGACAAGAGACCAACTCGACCTTAGAAGGTCAACTGGCGCTGAGAGCTGAATGCCTAGCTAATGTCCTGGCTACCTTGTTGAGAAGCCTCAGGGTTTTCTCACCGTAAGCGAAAAAGGACCAATTTCTGATGAGTCGAATGTAATTTTGTTTTAAATAATGAAATGAGCATAATAATATTATAAGGAGGGAATGAATTCATAATGTATAGATTAAATTGTACTTTTAAGTACAAAGGTAATGTAAATGGATGGATGTTTAGATAGGAATGATACTAATATTTGTATAGCGCAAATCATGACGTACAATCAATGCTGACGATCGTCGCTCAGCGGTTTTTATTTATCGATTTAGATTATGTTTTTTTACCGAATTAATCGACTCACAAGTGCTGTTAAACATGATAATTTATCAGTTTAAATAACCGAAGTTATGACAAAAATGCTCTCCATGAAATGTGAGTTGAATGTAATTGGAAATAATGATCTAAAATGTACGAAACTGCGCTTAATTTGAACAACTGTAGTAGTTCAAAAGAGCAGCTAAAACCGAATAAAATAATGAAGTGTAAATTCACTCCATGTATAGATTTAATTTGTTAAACGATTTCTGTTAATAAATAACCGTTACTAAAATGAGACCAAATAAATTTAGGTACGTTTTTTAAATAATTCGTATGTTTTTTTGTAGTTGGCAACATTAATGTCTATGGTTCCGGTATACAATGACCAATGAAAATAGGTTCTCTCTATTTTGAATTATAAAGAAGTTGGTATTATTGTCATTGTGTACAGGAGACATTTATTTGTAGATTATAAAGTTAATGTTAATATTGACATTAAAATTTGTTGTTATAATTTTTGTGGAATAATTTTAATTATAAATGTCGCTAACTTCTAACTTGATGCATAGATTTGAATATTTAGTTTATGCGAAAATAATGTATTTATTACGAGTTACGATAAAAAATATATCATATCACGTATAGGCCAAGTTTACCTAGACATTATGTACCTACCTATCATATCAAAATGATACTCGAACAATAATACTAAATTCTACATATTATTCCTACGAATATTGAATGAATGATAAAAAGAATACACATATGCTTCATGTTAAAAAAAAACTAGCAGAAAAACGTATCCACAGGTAATATAAAAGTTTTTCTGACTTCTATTTTCTATGATTCCGTAGACAAAGTGTTACCATAGTTTAATTAATTTTACCTTAATACATACATATCTATTTATACAAGAATAAAGTGTATATTTTCTATTGTAAGATGTGTGATTGGATGTAAGGTGCGAACTCTATAATCCTTCAGTGTCTAACTTACCATATCTTTAAACTTTAGGCATCTGTACTCAAAGACACATATGCTGTTATTCAGTGCATATTTTCTCTTCGTTATTTTACACTTAAATGTACTAAAATACTTAAGAAATACTCCAGTAAGGGTTGTAACGATATTATCGCGCGAATTTGCATAAAGTTTGGTGTTGCTAGCTGTTAATTTGTTCAACAATGTTGCCAGCAGTCGTTTTTTGGTACACGCGATGTGCTGATATTAAAATATTGGTGCTATTTTGAAAAAAGTGTACGTTTTTCGGTATTGTGATCGGTTAAACTGTAATGATTATTTGCGAGTACATAAATAATGGTTATGTAATGCACCAGAGATTTGAATTTTTATGTAAATATCAAGTAAGGTTGTTTTTACAACGCAATAAACTAAACTAAGGCAAAGTGACGCAAGATTTGTTAATAAAGTTTCTATTTCCTCGCCTGTTTAGTACAATTTCGTATTATTTTTCTCTGCTGGTATCCCAAAGCTTGTATAGGAACCAAAGACCAGAGTTTTCATTATATATTTTTATGTTGTTTCTTGGTAATGTTTACGAGTATCACTTCTCGGCTTGATAACAATATCTTCGTGTATCGAACATTAGTTCTGAACTGTTGAATAGATTTTTATTATCTGTTAAAATTAATACATAAGTGAGTGTTTTATAAAATGACAGCTTCGTTCTTCAGAATCTGTGGTTTAAATAAATCTATTTTATTAAAGTAATTTAAACTTTTTTATAATTTATGGCTACATTCGTAATTAATAAACAATAAAATTGTAACGTATATAAATTACTTATTTTAACGGGTTTTATTATACTTATTTGATTTTAGTTGGTCCTTTAGGAAGCTAAAACTGTGTTTAATAGTGCGTCTTTCAGGACCAACTTCAAAACCCACTTATGTTTCAATTTTAACAAGAGTTTATGTGTATATGATTGCAGACATAGTTTATCGTTATACAAGATAAAACACACCAGATTATTTATTGTTTCCAAGTAACAATGCAATGCATTTGATGTAATAAACAATATAAATATTATCTTACTGACTTTACTTTATTTCCTATATCTTTCCCTTAACCCTAAACAGAAAGAAGCAAACGAACATTATTACCAGTCTCATGTGACCTTCTTAAAAACTTTCGAGACTGTTCGATCTTTGGCTTAGTACGATTTTGAATCGAAACGTATGATCGGTTGGTTCATTGGAGCCAACCAATCAGACGTATACTCGTTTTGATCACTTTACACGTAAAACAAACTCGTACTTAATGCCTCTGATTGGCTTGCTCTAATAAACCAACCAATCAGAGAGGGCAACACAATAACGTTCCGATCTCGTTACGTGGAACAAATTCGTCCTAAGCCCTCCATTCGCGTAACCGGAGCTCCGGCTCGACGTGCAGGAGCAGGAACGGGGTGGGTTTTAGTCAGTAAGAGTCTGACACTCCCTCCCGCCTCACCCAGGCGGGAGCAGTAATTAGATGACTTTTCCCCCTTAAAAAAAATGCCCTCCAATCGCGTAATTATAATCACAATCGAAACACTAAGCTCAAAACTTTTTAATACTGCTCCAAACTGATTGATCTATATTTATAATCAGTTACCATTAAGAATATAGAAATTAAAAAGATAAAACCGTAACCGAAACAGTCCATTAAGCACCATTTACATACCTATATAATTCAATAACCACAACTATTATTTAATAAAAACGTTAAACTAAAAATGCACTCTAATACGTTAATAGCAATTAGCAAGTCAAATCTACTATATTTCCATAGATAACTACACAAGTACGCATCGATAAAAACACGACTTAAAATTAAAAAATTAATCGACAAAAAAGCAAAGAAACATAGATATGCAGGCAAAAGCACGTCAAACTATCCCGATTTGCCAAAAATTTACAGTCCATTTTGAACTTTAGCAATCGTTTCATTAAGTTGAAATTGTAACACAGCTGTATGAACTGGAATCTGTACCTACTTACAAAAGAGAAACATGTTAATTTACTCCGTGAATGTCCTGATTAATTGGTGTTGGTAATTTAGTGTGGCGGTAACTGTGTAGCATTGTCCACAGTAATTAATATAAATCGATCGTGTGACCGATATATCGGAAGGTTTGTCCGATTTCAGTAGGTACAATTTATGGTAATGCTAACAATGAATTCCACACCGGCGTTTACGCTAGTGTGAGCAGTTTTTTAAAAATATTACCTCTTTTTAGTTTAAAAGTAAACGATGCTAAAAGTAATATACATACAGTTAACTTTTATTATAGTTTACAACACAAAAGGCGTTATTATTGCTATTTAATACAAAGAGTAACCATATAAAAACATAGACTTTGTCCCCTAATCTTTTCGTTCAAAAATCTCATCATCAACATATTTATCATCTATAAGACATACACACTACTGAACATAGGTATCTATTGTAAGAAGAATTACTACACATAAGTAGAATTAAGCCAATAGGAGAACCTGAAAATTAATACAGATACCAAATACACTGTGATCCTACAAAGAATTCCAAATATGTCAATAAAGCTTCACACACCCCGATAAACAAAACAATACTAAAACAACATCAAATAGCAAACAAGTAAACCTTAAAATAGCCCTGTCGAACATTTCACACCTTCAATTGAAAATTATGATGGTGAAGGGTGGTTGACCATTGCACACACACGGGGCACATAACCTAGGGCCTCTAGGACCATGGAAGGCGTTTGTCACAGCGAGTCTTAAGTACGTATGTATGTAGCCGAGTATTATTTTCACACGATAGCTTACAACCGGTTATAGAAAAATAAAATTCAATAGAATAGATGCTAGATGTGGGTGTGGGTTCTGTATCATTTGGCTTGTGCAACATAAAACTTGGAAGTCATCAGGACAGGAGGCCTTACGTTCAGCAGTCGATGTTTCATAGCCACAGTATCTGACAACTACAACAAAATTCACGCAAGGCCGCAAATCCGACGTGAAGTGAAGCAGCGCGCTTTGTGTTTCGTTGTATACTTGTATGAGTGAGGTTACCGGTCCTTCCCCCGTCCCCGATCTCCCCAATTCCTGAATCGGGAACAGTCCTCGAATTCCTAATCCCTAAAGGGCCGGTAGCACACTTGTGGTACCTCTGGTGTTCCAGGTCTCCATGGCGGCGCTTGCTTGCCGTCGGGTGATCCGTAGGCTCGTTTGCTGGGTTATCCCATAAAAAAAGTCGTGTGCAGCAAAGCAGGCTTGTATTTATTTATTTATTTATTTATATATGCTTTATTGTACACATTTATGTAGTTTAAAACAAAGAATTAAAAAAAAAATTCTTTAAACCCAATTCAAGTAAATATGCGTACAATGGGCGGTCTTATCACACAATGGTGATTTCTTCCAGACAACCTTTGGATGGAAATATTTGTAAGAAACCAGATAAGGGGTAGTTACGTGTACAATAAAATAAAAAAAAGACAAAATACAACCTACAATAGATATAATATACTAGCAACATATAAAAAGAAATACATAAATAATATACAAAAATACAATAAGCTATGTGTGTGTGTGTGTTTGCGTATGTGTGTGTGCGTGTGTGTGTGTGTGTGTGTGTGTATTTGTATGCGTATGTATGTACAATTAATGAAAGGAGAAACAGAAGCTTATAGTGTGAGAAAGTGCTCCTTCACAAGGTGTTTAAACGCAAAGTCCGGGCACGCCTCACCTCGATAGGCTTGTATTGTGAGATTTTAGAATTCGGTGTGTTTCCTTAATGTGAGATTGAGATTAGAAAATAAATCAGTCTTTCTTTAAAGACTTTAACTTTTTAAAGTTTAAACCACTTATATGAGTACTTATCATCTCAAAATTAACACCCAGACACCAGATACCAAAGGCTCTAAGATTTCTCATACTTCTGCTTACACTATAAAGCTAGTAGCCATTTAAACCGATTGTCAACTAGAACAGTTATCTACCCGCGGATCTCCGATCAGCCTGCGACTAGACGCGCAAGCAAAAAGATGTCGAAGTATAGAAACTCATAGGACTATCGTACACTGCTAGCTACGTTTTATTATTGAAAGCTTAGGTATTCTTTTAAAAAATAAAATCAGGGATTCCAATTGGCTAATCTTGAAGTTACTAGGAGAACCCTAGCAGACGGATAGTAAGTAATCGACATCGCCCATGGACTCCTGGAACACCAGAGGCGTTACAAGTGCGTTACCGGCCTGGGGATTAGGAGTTGAGGATCGTTGGGGGATTCAGGAATTGGAGAGATTGGGGAAGAGGAGGGTAATTGGGCCTCCGGTAACCTCACTCACACGACGAAACACAACGCAAGCATTGCTTCACGTCGGTTTTCTGTGAGGCCGTGGTATCACTTCGGTCGAGCCGGCCCATTCGTGCCGAAGCATGGCTCTCCCACACTTATTTATTTATCAATGAGTCATTTTGTCTTTAACTCGTCGAGTACCGGTTTTGTAGATACAATTATAGAACGATAGGTTGCGGTCACCGGTGACCGCTTGGTGTTTGACAGTTTAATCTGGTTAATACGGTGGTGATAAAATGCGGTACACACTTTTCGCTAATACTTTATGAAATTCTGAATAAAATTCTTGTAAAACACACCGGGCAATATTCCAAAGCCTTGTACCTTGTACTGAAAATATTAGAGAGATCAGTATTTTTGCCTGCTCCACACGAATGAAGGCTATCGATTTTCCCGAAACTGCGATTGGTTTTCACTTACAGTGGCCTAATAATAATCCGTAAATGTTGTAATTTACTCACAGTCTCTCAATAATAATTAAAAATACTTATGCATTAAGACACATTCACATTTTTAACAACACACACACACACACACAGAACAACAGCCGACAATAGTACAGCCCACACTAGACACTCGACTTAAAATATCGAGTGCTACCAATGTTTACAAATAAGGAGCGTTCGATCCGCCGTTTGTTCAACCCTGTGTACCTTATATCTTATTTTTCTTATTGCAGGGCTGTGCCTATAGCCTATACGACTGGTCACATCGAGAAAAAACTAGCTTTTACATAACGCTTCTAATGACGTTCCTATACAGGTAAACAAACTTAATGATAGGGCTTTTAGTTGTATGTAAGATATAAAGATCGTGTGAATGAAGAATTGTTTTTATTTATTTTGTTCACAAACACTTCTTTTGTGTGATCGGTGCCATAGTTACATCAATTTCGTGTTTAGTCGTTAAACCTAGCAATGACAATTTGTGAATTGACCGACATGTTATTCGTGCCCCAGTAGCCGGCCTAGCTACTGAACAAACAGTATAATTAAATAAATTCAAACTCAAAAGTATTTATTTCAATTAAACCATAATGTGGTACATATGAAACGTCAACAAATATAAAATAGATAATAGTCTGTCAGTCTGTACGTCAGTGAAGCTAGGTGCTCGTTCCAAAAAGTAGATTCGAGTGGGGAAGAACGAGTTCGAAGCTCCATAATACATATTTATATGAAAAACGAAAGAGAGAAAGGGTATATAATGTTATATGATAGCTGATATTATCTATGACGAGGACAATAATAAAGTGTATCGAGTAAATTAGGTATAAGAACGACCACATATAAAAGAGAATGAAGTAAACAAACAAAGAACTAAGCAATAAGAGATCTCTGTCAAGACAAGAGACACCTAACGAAAAGTAGTTATTGCACTTCTGCAAACATCAAGGAATTTATTCCCTCCTACTAAAGTTATAAGCACTTACCTCTGCATACAAAGCAGCCTTACATAGGTACATGTTACATAGTTCAACAAACATACATAATAATTACGAATTAATAATAATTATATATAATGATAGTATCTAGTTTAGAATGATAATTTACGAACAGTTACTAGACAAGCTTGTCAGTTTACATTAACCAAGTGGCTAGTTATAAGTCTGAAATAAGATTATCGAGGAATAATTTAAGTTATCCACTTATGCTTGAGAATGGGGTAAAAAAAAGATTGCTGAGGAGTTTGTATTACATTGTTGCGACTAGAGGTATGTTGTTGGTTAGTAAGAATGCTTAATTATGGGAGAAGTTGGATTACAAAAGGTTAGTATACAGTCATATTAATCGAGTTCAAAAAAAACAGGTTCTCAGTTTCACCTCTTCGCTATTCGCAGTTTTCAGATAGATAAGCGTTTGTTACATTTAAGAGAAGGTATATATTAATTAACCGAGTCCAAAAAAAGGGGGTTGAGTCCGTTTTTTTTAAACATAGTATATAACATTTTTAGTTTATTTTATGAGTTAGTTCTATTTTCTTGTATTAAAAAATACGGTCTCTGTAACACACAAACACCATTAGCGAAATAGGTTCAGTCATCTCCGAGTTTTGCACCGTGCTCGGTGCAAATCATTTTGTAAAATGAAATGAAATTAATTATTTACTTCTGTAGTAGTATATTACATAACATAACCTTTATCCCCGAAGGGATAGACCGAGGTGCACATTACGGCACTTAATGCCACTATACAATGTAACACCCATTTTTCACTATTTATGTTATGAGTCCCATGTTACAGGAGGTGAGCTTATTGCCAAATACCAGGCATAATTCCAGACTTTGTGCTCAAATGAGATTTTTAAGAACCCAGTAATATTTTGCCCGACCCGGGAATCGAAACTAAGACCTCTTGCCCCGCGGTCGCACTTGCGATCACTCCGCCAACGAGGCAGTATATTCTGGTGAATAAAATACTGTACATTGATAAACTTTGAAACTAACAACAGATGGGTTGGTTAAAACAATCAACAAATCGTGGTTTATAAGAGAACGCTAAAAAAAATAAGAAAAAAAAATGGCCAATGTCGAATGTCTAATCCATTATCTTATCCACAATGAACGAATATCTTTTGACAGAAATTCTATACAACTCATGTCGTTTCGTCCGTCAGTCAGCTTTTACCTATTCTTCCGCTACCACGGCAAATAATTATCATGATAGTCTATTATGATTAACGACAAGAAACGACCACAAGTAAGGAATTCCGTCTATTAACTTAAATGGCGATATTCTAAGTAATAATAGTTACCTGTCTGCTCACCCCATAATATCCTGCGAGGTATTTAAAAGGCGGTGTGTCAGTTATTTCGTGAGTTTTTGCATCAGTCCACCCTCCCAGCCAAAGGTCACCTCGTCTAATTAAATATAGCCTGGATAAATGTCAGCTGTATGAACTTTAGCTACCTGCAAACGAGTAACGTTAATTATATTTATTTTTGAACAATAACGGAAAAATTACAACGATGATATTCAATGTGAACCTAATATAATTTATAATATATATTTTTTTTATAGCATAAGCCGGTAAACGAGCCGACGGATCACCTGATGGTAAGCAATCAGCGCCGCCCATGGACAATCGAAACACGAAGGCGTTACAAGTGCGTTACCGGCCTTTTGGGAATTGGGAATTTAAGGATTGTGGAAGATTCGGGGATGCGGGACACGGGGACTAGGGAGGGGGGTAATTGGGCCTTCGGTAACCTCACTCACACGACGAAACACAACGCAAGCGTTGTTTCACGTCGGTTTTCTGTGAGGCCGTGGTATTACTCCGGTTGAGCCGGCCCATTCGAGCCGAAGCATGACTCTCCCACACTTTTATATAGTAACACATGTTTAGATAGGAAAGATGATGAAGGATAGATAGAAAAGTAATATTTTTACGAATTGTTTGTTGAAAGATGAACATATATATTTATTTAGTTTAAGGTGAACTTAATGCCATGAACAATATCCACCAGTCGAACCAGGAACATATTACGATTTCATTTCTTAACCTTATAAAAACCTCTTTAAAGCATCCTCTTACCCGAATTCAAACTTCAAATTCTTCTAAACTTATACTTTATTAAATACCTCGGTGTTACGCTTGACGCAAATTTAAATTTTCGCAAACATATAGATTTATTATGCACAAGAGTACGTAAATTAATGTACGTATATAAAAATTTACGCAATATAGCTGACTATGTATTAATTAAACAAGTCTATTTAGCTTTGTGCCAATCAATACTAACATATTGCATAACATCATGGGGAGGTGCCGCTAAAACAATAATGCTTCCACTAGAACGTGCTCAGAGGGCCATCCTCAAGGTTGCGACATTTCGCCCTTTTAGATTTTCTACTCACGAACTTTACAAGGCATGTAAGGTTCTTACAGTACGGCAATTAAGTATATTAAAAATCGTTCTTTTTCAACATTCGGATCTCACCTATGACCGTGAAATTTTGGTAAAGAAAAGGAATAATCTGGTCTGCCAAACTAGACAAACTAAACATGCCTATTGCACTAGATTTTATATGTTTCTCGGACCGTTTTTGTACAATAAGATAAATAAATCTTGTAATGTATACAGCCTTAGTCATAAGAAATGTTGTAACATAATAACAGAGTACTTGCTTAAATTACATTATAATGACACAGAAAAACTTTTAGATGTACTGACGTAGTTGATTAGTCTTTAAGGTCAATTACTTTAAGTAGGTCACATACATATATTAATTTGTTTTATAATTTCTAAATTTTATTTAAGTAGGTGATAATACAAACCTGTATAGATTTAACATGAATAGTAATAAAGTGATGACTTGAAACACAGGTTGCATAAACCTAGCTCAAGCAAATCGCGACAAATATTAGTATTAGTCCTATTATTTTTCTGTCGTAAGTTTTGAGCAAAATAATGTATTATTATTATTATCTAGTTAATAGTCTAGCATAATTTTACTTTAATATAGTAATTAAAAAAAAAACATTGTAAGTGGAGTACATACAAATAAATTATTCTTATTCTTATTCTTTATTCCTTTTTTTTATGGCATATGCCGCTAAATGAGCAGTCGGATCACCTGATGGTAAGCAATCGGCGCCGCAATCTGAAACACCAGAGGCGTTACAAATGCGTTACTGGCCTTTTGGGGATTAAGAGTTTGAGGATCGTTGGGGATTTAGGAATTGGGGAGATTGGGGAAGGGGAGGGTAATTGGGCCTCCTGCCCTTATCTTGCAGTGTTTTAACTACTGCGGTTGACACGATATTTTTTGTCCTCATTTTCCATTCTCCCCTATCAGAACCTCATCCTATCACAAACTACTTTCCCTTTAATATCATTCTCATATTTTATTTCTTCGTCCTCTTCCTTCCTATCCATATTTAAATTCAGCACTAGTTTTACTTCTATTGGTATTAAATAATATAATTATTGAATAAAAAAATATTTCCTATTACGAACTCATCTAAGTATATTATGTGTAATAATATGTATTTTACCCACTGATTTTACCAGACTGAACGAGCCTTCACGGTTCAGTTGCTCCCTTGCCACGCTGCTCGATAACTAGTCTACCTATATTCAATGATCTGGCCTTTAGATCACAAACATTGTGCTAATAAATACCTGCTTCATTGGTCCAGTGGCCGGGTTAGATAAAATGCTATTGGGTTTTTTCGGTTTTTCTAAAGATCTCAGCGATGAGTCTCGAAATGAGCCCGATGTAGGTATCACAAAAGCTTCACGATGACTTGGGACTCATAGCATTACTGGTGCAAAGTTATTCCATTTGAACTGCAAACTTGAGCCAGACATTAATTGTCCTATAAATAACACTTTATTGTTTTTGACTTTACTTATCAATTGTTTTTTTAACTAAAAGCAGCAAAATTCTCATACATAGACTGTAAAGCATTCTCATTATTATCTTCTTGTTAGCCGCGATACGAACAATAACAAAAACTTATAAATAATTGCTCCGTAGTACGAGCCTATTACCATACTAGCCGTATCCTAGCCGCCACCAACATGTTTTTCAGTGTAAAACCTAGACTTTTAAAAAGGCATCTAGCCTCACCTAATCCAGTCTAAGCAGCATATCTGAACCTCATGACCGATGTCAATGAATCCCACTTATTTTATCGCTAACCCTCTAGTCTCTAACCAACATTCCAACAAAACCACGCGTTAGCTAATGCGAACTATATTAGAAACTATTGCAAAACCTTAGGGAACCACGTTTCACTGAGTCGCAGACTTGAATAGAATTCTCTAGTCGCTATCTACAGTTGTGCTGAACGCGCGCGTTTGTGTTTAGTCTGCTAGGGTTTATAGTAAGGGTTGAGCCGGGAACGCGTTCTGGAGTTGAGTTTAGGAGTTAGCGAGTGCAATGCGCCGCTCATGCAGTTCCCTAACCGGTTTCTAATCGTTGTATTTCGCCGCCGCCGATCGGGCTTTGTGTGTCTCGGATAAAAAGTTAAAATAACTTCAATGAAAATGTTCCAACTGTTTCTTTGGGAACCGAAATTCTTGTCCTAAATCAATGATTTGATGTGAAATCTACAACATTAATTTAATGATAAAATTCTCAAGTCTCCCGAGTGGTAACTACGACTTGGTTAAAGTAAAAGAGGTATGCTGGTACCGTTGCGGTGTTGTTCAAAAATCACAATAACCTTTAGCGACCACACAAGTATCGTGTCGGGTATCTTTCTATGGCATTCCAACACTAGAATGCACCTGTACCTACTAGCTGCATGGTTGTAATTCTGAACATCTCTATGTATTACCTCGCCTGTACATTAATCATCATAAAATAAGTAACTCGCCGTCTTAAACATATGGTTTCCACGTTTCTCTATTAACTTGTGATGATCCCTCAAACGTAATTATCTTGTAAGTAAGATATTTTATTATTCTGCCTCTGTTTTATTCTGAGACTGACTTAAATCTTAGTTTTAGCAATTGCCCTCCACAACTATTACATTTGTAGTCAAAACCATAATTTACCTCTAATACTAAGAACAAAGCTACGACAATCTTCACTACAGCTTACTGCTGAACAGTAATTAATCTACATGTACAAGAAAATTAGTCCCCACATCTAGTGCCGCAGTTCCAATCCAGACTAAAGCTAATAAATACAACGTAAAAAGCCTTTACCTCCCATAAAGGAGAATTAATTTCTCTCTATCAATATTCATCACACTTTTAACCCAGAATGCTATAAAACCACAGATGTAAAATAAAATATGACTCCAATAAACTCCACATCACATGTCCATAAAATGGAATTAAAAATGGTCCGTCGTAAAAGCCTAATATTCAATCAAAGGGCTCAGTTATTATAAGTTAATCGTCGGTGCGCCGGCGCACGGTCGGTGTGCACTTTCGCCTGCATTTCTCTCCAAGGACAGCAGAACCTGCTCCTTGCTCGCCATCAGATCGTCCACTCCAATGTTATGGGGATATGGAACTCGGAAATTGTTGGAATATTTATGTTTTG
This sequence comes from Spodoptera picta, assembly GCA_038387885.1. Classification (NCBI taxonomy): domain Eukaryota; kingdom Metazoa; phylum Arthropoda; class Insecta; order Lepidoptera; family Noctuidae; genus Spodoptera; species Spodoptera picta. The sequence goes on from JAZHFQ010000380.1 coordinate 742,563, forward strand.
GGTGCAGGACGGATGTATGAAATGTAATGAAGCATTATGATTGGTGGCATTCTGTTATTTCTGTCTCTCATTGGATAAAGGAGTGAGTCTATGTATGTGTGGGACACACAATATGTGTTTATACGTGTAGTCGCTACAGGTATAATGGAAATTGGCTGTTGCCATGGAAACAATTACATTATGAGGTGTACAATTTACATCCAACTTCAGAATGGTCGAATTTCAATAATTAAAAAGAAGATTATTTATTTTTAAGCTTGTTTACATCGTATTTAATTGTATTATTTTACTTAGTTAGCTATAAATAAACATAGCATAACATTTATTGATTCTCGAGCGATAGTTAGTCAGGTTATTATTTAATATTATTAATGATATCATTTTAGATGGCGTGATAGCTAACTGTGCAGGAAACTATAAAATATAGCTAATCAACAGTCTCCGCCCCTTTCTAATTCTAAGGAAAATCTTAATTCAATAAGCTAGAAGCTTTACTTTATTTATTTCTAATATACAACATAAATCATTTCTACCGATTTCATGTAATAAATTCAGGATCGATTGTCGGGTCAAATATAGTAAGTTCGAAATGTACTTCGGTTTTCCAAGATTTTAAAAAAGTTAGCTGTTGTAAGTATTTGATGTTTAACAATAGGATTCTCCCTAATAACATTCCCCTCAAACCGTTGGAGAAATAATGATGTCTAATTATAATAACTCAGATCTAGAATCTCGAAACAACCGATTATCTATGCAAATTAAAAATATTAAAGAAAATCTAAGAAAAGTGAACTATAAAGTAATAAAATGTTACTCGATATCAGCTCGTTTGCCTATTGTATTAAAAAAAAAACAAAGCGGAAACTTACAGGTACAGTTACAGGTACAGTTGACAAAGATCAATACAGACAGAACTGAACATGATGCAGTGTAAACAGACAAGTCTAGACAAAAAGGAATTGTTGCACCACCATTTTTTTAAAAGACCATTGTAATATATTCTATGTACAAAGAACTGTTAATGATAAGGTACCCCTTGGCTTCTGCACAACATGTCGCGGTTTCGATTGCAGAACAATTATTTCGTGTGATGCACAAATTGTAGTTGCGAGTCTGAGTATGACGTAAGTATGTACATACATATTTGTAAACGGTGCTATGACAGCATAATATGACATTGAAAAAACCACAAACATTTCTGTGCCGAAATTTCTTTTATTTAACTCGTCGAGTACCGTCATTATAGACACAATTAAAGAACAATAGGTTGCGGTCACCGGTGTCCCCGTGGTGTTTGACAGTTCAAACTGTCAAACAACGAGTTAAATGGAACCTACTCGTTGAAATATTATATTGACTTCTTTATTCAATGAAGTCGACAACCACTTGACTTGTCTCTCATTTCCCATTTATGTTTTCTATAGGATTATGAATTACTCCACCCACTGCTTGCCCTAAAGGCACTATGTACGGGGCCGGTACTAGGCGCATCAATACCGATCCAATTAGGAACGATTTGTTAGGCTTTAGACCATTCACATTTATTGCAAGCAAAAGGGCACATGGTTACGTTATAACTGTATTTACTGGGCTTTTAGATGCATTTTAAGGTCCGTTGGATATTGGGGTCTGCACCTATCGGGACTTTTGGAAATAACTCGAATAATAGTATAAATTATAACTGTGTAGGTATAGAGGATACAAGAGCTCTAGAAAATGGTTATGTAATTTACCCACATTTTAACCGCACTTTTAAAAGCTCAAGTTAATTATAACTGATGCCGGATTAGTGAAAGGCTACTCAATTTTAAATTGTACTTAAATATCGTGCCATCTCTGTCGTTTTACAAAGAATTTGAAGCGACAGAACTATACTTAAGCACGACTTCAAATTGAGTAGCGTTCGAATATTTAGACATGAGACAATATTTGAACCAATGACCCAGGTCATGGTATACTTTCATTTCAAACTATAACAAAATCTATTGAGTAGCATTTCTACGTAAGAGTTTACATTCATTCACCTGTGTTTAATATCCGTCAAACTTATAAATCTGAATTTCATGATTGAGAACATGGTCAGTACCTAACCTCCATTCAAGTTACACAAAAATAAAGATACAATCTAAAATGAATAACTAATGATCATAAAAATTCTTCCAAGTAGAAAACAATGCGAAAATCATTACAAATCAAAACGAGCAACAATAATCACGTTCAACAAACTACCTGACGTCCAGCGACGCTAACGCAAGAACTTGCGGCCTCTGAGTACCAAACCACTTCATCACAAAACCACACACCGTAACAAAACAGACAACCCAACAGAAATTATGCCTTCTTTCCCTTCACAAAAGTCTAGAATCAGTTGTCAGGTGCTTGGTGGTTGAAATCTTGTGACTCAAACGGCGTCCTGGTCAATAAATGTATGTAAAAACATCTGCAGACTGCGACGACATTCTTGTGAAGAGTCTGTAAAACGTTAGGGACATCTAAATGGCCACGACGCTGCCCCATAGTTGTGTGCGGTGTATGAACATTTTAGTATCATCTTATATCAATTGCTCTTGATTGACCACCATTCGCAATAGTATCTCAGGTTACCTGACGGTACATTTCTTCACGTTCTAATAAAAAAGAAGCACCATTTTGTCCTTTTATGCATTTTTAATTGGTTTTTCATTGGTCCTAGCTACCATTAGTAGTAAATGACACGGCTTGCAATTAATTACGTGTCTATTATGATCCTTAACCTACCTTAAATAGCGAGCCAAAGCGACGATTTCATAAGAATTTTTATATTCAGAAAGGAACTATAAAACACTTCAGTTCAATTGGAATGTCATAACATAAAATATTCATAAAGTCACCTTTAAATCCCCCAAAAACGGAACAATGACAAATAACTGCCATTAATAAAACAAAATAAGTTGTGGACTAGGGTCAAGGAATCGTAACTCAAAATGCACCAGAGACATTTAACTCGAAGCTAGCCAACCATAATAGTATTCCCATTAATGTTCCTCGCTTACTTTTAAGCTATCCAGTCTTACAGGCCCAATTTAACACGCCATCTAACTCGATGCTAAGGTCTAAGACCTACAACAAGACGAATGGGACGCTATAGGACCTTATAAGGCGTATGTCAATTTATTGAACGCACCCGATCGCTCGGTCCCGCGCATTCGATCCAAGATGGCGCTGGCGGCCATATTTTTTACGCTTTTTATCATGTTTTACTATATTTCTGTTTATTATTAGATGCGAGTGCTGCTTAGCTTATACTTAATTGATGCTTGTTAGTGCTATTGCTTGATTGTATACTCAGATTTTCATGCAAAGTATTGGTAAGGTTTAATAATATGTTTCGTAATTACTAGATTGCCATTTGGTAACTTGAGTTAGTAGTAAGCTAAGTGATAAGATGCAAATTGTATAATCCTTTATGTAATAAGATTTCTTTTCGTGTTTTTTAAATGTGATAAAATAGTAAACTATCTAATTGAAATACGTTTTGTGTTTTCGAATCAGCTCGTTGGGGAGGGGTAACGTAAAAGGCAAAAGCTATAAAGTGCCAGAATCCAAGGATCGATTGGAAGAAATAAATTTCTTACATCCACATTCTTGGACCTAATAGGCAATAGTAAAAATACAAAATTGAAATCAAAACTATCAATAGCTTGTCTTCCTACGTGTGTCGTAAAAACAGCTGAGGGCAATGGCCAACCCGTAAAAGATATAAAATATGACTTCTGAGATGATAACTTTGCATCTGTGTGGTAGAATTTAGAGCATCGATCGGAGAAGACGATAGAGAAATGGTTCAATTCGTAATGCTGTAGGTCCTGTGTATTGTTAAGATGGTGTAAAAAATTTTGGAGGAATGTCCAACGTAGACAAATAGTCAGTCGTAGAATTATCTACGAATGACTTTTTTGCAGTTATGCAAATTATGCTAAGATGAAGCTTTGTAATATGAAGATAAAGCAGTTATGCTAATATGAATCAATTGCTACAGTGCATGAAATCCATGTTTTAAGAGGACTTGAAATATATCTTGCGAAAATGCTGAAGAAAAGGATCCTCGTTACCCATACATTAGTAAAAATTAAAGACACAAAATCGAATGGAGACGATCCAGATTACATCAACACAAAATCATTTGGCCTTATCTCATCTCTATTATAATTATGTTAGTCTCATTGGTCAGATTTAATACTTATTAGCAGTTGCCCGCGACTTTGTCCGCGTACAATATGATTCCTGTTTCATCCCATGGCAGCATTTTCGGGATAACAAGTATTCTACCACCTAAGTCAGCCCAAACCCTTTATCTATACCAAATTTCATCAAAATCCGTTCTGTAGTTTTAGCGTGATTGACAGACGAACAGCCACATAAAGTAACTTTCACCTTTATAATATTACCTATATAGTGTGATTAATAATCAAAAACTCTTCAAATTTCCTCCCTACAAACATAGAAACACATTTGCTCGGCAGCATGAGGCCGCATACGTCAGCTAGATGTCGCCACAAGCCGCGCAACAGTCGCATCCCCATGAATTATGGAAGGAGACACAAATTATACTTGTCCAACACACCCTGATTCATGGCTCACTTGTGTGACTATGTGTACAGTATATGTTGATGTATTATATTCTAAGAATCAGAATGTGGTAGCAAGTTAGAGGTCCAAGACAGTACAGTTTTGAAAGTAATAAGTACTTCAAATTTCCGTTATTATAGAATGTCGTCAAAGTCAAAGTCAAAGCATTTATTTCAAGTAAAGTAAAATCCTTACATTAAAGTAAATCCTTACTATATAATATTATAAATTGGAAAGTGAGTTTGTTTGTTCCGCTTTCATGCCGTAACTACTAAACCGATTGCTTTGAATTTTTGCAGACATAAAGTTAGAAGTCTGGATTAAATAATAGGGTACTTTTATCCTTATGTGACGTGAGCGAAGCCGCGGGTAAAAGTTAGTACAAAAGAAATAATAGTCTGTCAGTCAGTTCGTCAGTGAAGCTAGGTGAAGCTAGGTGCTCATTCCTCAACAGAAACTCCATTCGTCTCTTTTTAAAATGTCGTTATCGTAGAGCGAAATTATGGATGTATCACCTAGGTAATTCTACCTATACACATTCATACATCTTATGAGCCAATTACTACGAAACTCAATCCCAAACTCGGCATCATGACTGAAAAATGTCCAACTCCGGAATCAAATTCAATACTTTTCTACTAGGTTCCACTGCCGTTGACCGAGTGGTCGCAAGTGCGACTGCTGGGCAAGGGGTGTCGAGTTCGACTCCCGGATCAGGCAAAGTATTACTGGTTTTTTTAATTCTCAGTAGTAGCACGGTGCTTGGAATTGTGCTCGATATATGGCAATAGGCTTACCCCCTATCACATAGGACTTATACCATAAATAGTGAAAAGTGCGTGTTACATTGTACAGTGGCATTAAATGCCGTGATGTGTACCTCTGCCTACCCCTTTGGGGGGATGTTATATGATATTATATCTAATAGGTTCCATATCAGCAAGCCCAATAAAGTACCCACTCCCTTTCATTCATTTAATAAAAAATATAAAAGTCTCTCTCGTTCGTTGATAGAAAATTTACAATCAAGAAGCTTCTAGGTAGCCTGCCGTATCGACATAGGACAAGAGCTGGCTACAGATATTATATAACATCTGAGTGCATAACCTACCTTTACTTTACTTAATTTTAATCCAAGGTATCTATCAACGGTTAGGCTTGTTTTTGTTTTTGTTTTTATAAAATTCTTTATTAAAATAAGTAGGTGTACCCAAATTGAAAAACTTACAATACAAGTCACAATTCCATCTTCAAATAACAACACTTTTACAGGCTGTGTAAGCCTTTTTAAGTATTTTAAAACAATAAGTAGGTTATGTATGCTTGATATTATGATAATTTAATAATGTTATACATATGAAATCATTGTAATGATTCCATTATTATAGTTCGAGGGTAAAAATACATTAATTACGCGCATACACAAAATGTTGCGAACAGTGGCAACGCAGGTAGCCGCACCAAGATACCACAGCGACTGAGCCCCCGCGCCCCGCGCCTCCTCACGGTTTAGTGACGAGAGCGGGGCAGCGCCGGCGCAGTGCGTGGCTCATGCTACGATGGTATCAGTTTTGTGTGCGAACAAAACGTAGTGATGTGGGAGCTTGTATGTACCATATCTATCGATACCATGCAAATCATTCAAATCTTTTCGCCCTATGTCGGCAATCAAAGTATTATAGTGACATTTATTTTTACTGTAAAATTTGCGAGTTAGTTTTAAAATATATTGTGTTATGTTTGGTAAATTAATATTCGAGTGAAGTATTTGGAGATTAGTTAAAAATGGAGTATTATAAGCGATTTTAACAGCTTTATTTTGTAGAATCTGTAAATGTTTATAATTTGATTCACAAGTATTGCTCCATACTGGACATGAATAGGTGATGCAAGGTCTAATTAAGGTTGTGTATAGTCTAATTTTTGTCTTAGGGCTGAGTCTGCTCTTACGGTTGAGTATAGGGCTTAGGGAACCTAGTGCTTGTGCTCCCTTGACACGTAATTTTGCTATGTGTTTAGTCCAGTTTAAACTGTCAAATACCAAGCGGTCACCGGTGACCGCAACCTATTGTTCTATAATTGTGTCTGCAAAACCGGTACTCGACGAGTTAACCTTTTGTCCAGCGTGATACCCAGGTAGCGAACTGCTGCACTCCAAGGAATGGACTGACCAGAAATATTCAAATTTCTTTTAGGGACGTTACGTTGACGTGTAAAAAGAATGGCTTCAGTTTTAGATTCATTCAATTTGAGCTTCCATTTATTGAAGTAAGACTGGAGTAATTCAAGAGACATCTGAAGTCGGCTAATGATAATGTCAACGTAAAAGCCGCCATCTGAAGTATAAGACGCTGTATCATCAGCAAAACAGGCTAAATGGGTACGGACTTGCACAGGCAAGTCATTAACATACAGGACAAAGAGGTAAGGACCAAGCACTGACCCCTGCGGTACCCCAGCCATCATCACCCGGGATGACGACCTATTAGAGCCAATATGTACCACGAACTTGCGATCACTGAGGTAGGACTGAATTAGTTTTACTAAATTCAATGGAATTCCGAAAGAGATGAGCTTGTATAACAAGCCATCATGCCAGACAGTATCGAAAGCTTTTTCGATATCAAGAAGGAACATGCCGGTAGACTGTTTATGATTAAGATGATAAGATATATGTTCGGAAACTCTGGCCAGTTGTTGCACTGTGGAGTGAGATGAACGAAAGCCAAATTGCTCGTTCCGGATAAGCTGTTCTGAGGATCGCCGCAACCGATCATATATCAATACCTCAAAAAGTTTACCTAGGACTGGTAGAAGGCTGATGGGCCTATAGCTGGTCGGCAATGCAATGTCCTTTCCTGGTTTTTTCAGAGCAATAACTTTTGAAGTTTTCCACATATGAGGAAAATAACCCAACTTTATGCAACCATTAAGTATTTTGGTAATATACACAATTGACTTTTGTGACAGGTTTTTAAGCATTATATTGTGTATTCCATCATCGCCAGGTGCCTTTCTAGTCTTAAGTTTACGTATAACTTTCCAGACTTCAGTAGGCCGGACTGGTTGATGAAAATTATCTATGGCATGATTATTTAAGACGGTTATAGCTGATTGAACATCCGTTTCAACACTATCGCTAACCCAGTCGTGGGTTAGGTTCATGTTCATCGCGAAAGTATCTGCTAAGACCTCACACTGCTCAGACGTGTTCGCTGTTAATAAGCCGTCGGAAGTTTTAAGTGGAGGTATTGTGTCAGATTTAGGCTTAAGAGTTTTCACCAGACGCCATAAATCGTTGCCAGGATTGTCAACTTTAGAAAGTTTTGAATTCCATAATGTGTCTTGATATTTTACAATATGTAACTTGATAAGTTTTTGTAAATAATTGATAGCTGATCTTAAATGTCTTTTGTCTGCAGTTAGTGCTTTTTGTTCTTTACGCCTTAAAAAGTTTTTGTATTTAATTATTTTTGTAATGTAGCTAGGTAAGACATTTTTAGTGTTAATAGGTTGTTTAGCAGTAACAAATTTATCTCTGGCTTCAATGAGGCATTGGTGTAAGTGGCCCACGGCTTCGTCAATTTCTGGGTCCGACTTGAACACATTCGAGCTTAGAAATATATGCTGATCAAGAAAAGAACAAGGTTAGGCTTGTAACCTTTGAGGAAGCCCCTAATTTTATTTTTACCAAATATTTTACTTAGTACAATGTTGATGCATGTTACGACGCCTCGAGAGAATTAGAAGTGACAGAACTCTTTTTTAGGGAAATAATATTATTACTGTACAGGCGACCTTTAGAGAATGTTCGAACTTTTTAATGACCAGGACATTCTAGTTATAAGCTCTTGCACTAGACGTTAGCTGAATGCTCGCATGCATGCATTAATCTAGAATCCTTTATAAACTGCTATAAGTTGTAACTTATCTATGGTTGGCCCTATTAAGTGGACTGCACATTGATACTGAATAACTTCGCGGTTTTATTGTACGCTACACTAAATTATTATTTTTTAATCGTAAACACTTAATATACTCACATAATTGAATAATTATTGTTGGAGTTTTCTCGTCGTTGACGACAACTCCGATTGTAGTTGTAGCCTCCGAAGTTTCTTTATTGACTCCCAATATTAAATATTCATGTTTTTTTTTAAGTATTTATAGGCTCAATCACTTTCACTGTAAAAAACTATTACATAATTATGTACACACCTTAACATACGATCAAACCGAGGAATTACATGAAGTAAGCAAATAATTTTATTATAGTTGACTTAGTTATTTTTGCTTACGTTTGTTTATGAAACACGCGCACCTGTTATACTTAGAGACTAGCTTAATTTAATTTAGACATAAAAATTTTTAGTGTTATAAGCAATATTATTGTATTTTAAATACTTCAGTACATTTTTAACCTGAAACACAGGCTTGGACCTAGTTCAGGTTTCACATATTTTTAGACTTTGTTTAGATATTAAGATTTATTTTGTAATCTGGCTTTTTACACCAAATAAACATTTTATTTATTATTTTTTTATTTATTTATTTATTTTAAGGGGTGAAAATCATCGAATGACGGCTCCCGCCTGGGTGAGGCGGGAGGGAGTGTCAGACTCTTACTGACTAAAAACCACCCCGTTCCTTCTTCTGCACGTCGAGCGGGAGCCCCGGTTACCCGTTAGGTTCTCCGCGACAAATATTCATGTATACATATAAACCGTCCTTAAGAATCACTCTACCAATTAAAAAACCGTATCAAATTCTGTTGCGTAGTTTTAAAGATCTAAGTACAGGGACAGACAGACGGCAGACAGCGACTTTGTTTTATACTATGTAGTGATGGCTCGTACAAAATATAATAAAATATTGATAATTGAATAGTTTTAGTACCTACGTCAGTAGTTAATTATTAAAACGTTAAGTGTTCTATGCAAAGATTGTAACAATACTTTTGTGCCCTCAGGCTGCATTGATTGCTTTCCATCAGATGTCCATTTGCTTATTTGCTCCCATAAAAAACGCAGCGTTTGTCACCAGTAGTGTGTTTACTCCAGTAGTTCCCGGGAACGTGGTCGAGTCGGCTTAGAACCTGTCTCTGGCAGTTATTAGAAGTTATTAAAGAGCGCACTTTTTGCCCCCTGTCGCTGCGCTTGTGCAGCGCCACCAGATTGCGCGTCTAATTGCACGCTGCGTGAGAATAACGAGACCAACTGCTTGCCGTGAGTTGTTTTCAGGGTGTCCTGAAGTGAAAGGTTTATTTTCAGTTGGTTATACCTTGATTGGTGTCGGCTAAAATGTATTGATTGTTTTTACCTGTACCTAATTAGCGCCTTTAGCCAAACGCCACTTTAGCGCTTGTCTACAGAGAGAGTAGAAAACTAAATATAAAGGAATGAGACTGACAAGTGTCAAAATTTACGTCAATTCCATATAATTTGGTTTTCTATTCAACATGTAGACAAGCGCTAAATAGGATTTGGCTACAGCTGCTGGTGTATAATAAGGTATAGATGGGTAGATGTCAGGGTATAATTTATTTAATTTTGAGAAAATTATATAATGTAAATATTTGAGTTTGAAATACTAAATTAGTAATCTATATAAATAAAAATGATTTTTTACGGAACGGCTGAACCGATTTGGGTAATGTTAGTCTTAAAATGTTTGTGAAAGTCTAAATGGTGAAAAATGAAAGGTTTAAATGGTGAGAAAAAACAGGCGGTACGAAATTTGCCGGGTCAGCTAGTGTACTATAATTTGTGAAGGGACGATATTTCGACACTATTCGATTAAAAATCAATCAAAATAATGTCTGGTTCTTGTTTTTCTTGGTTGTGCAACTTTCAAATAAAATTTAAAATTTCATGTCCACATTTCTTTTTTTTTTATTATTATGTTACATGTCTGCCAAGCATGGATAAACCCGACCATGAGAAACGCTACTATCCAAAATGTTGCTGAAAATATCTAACCAATCATTCTAGTCTAGACATAATAACAAACTCTACTACTTATTCAATTATTTACTATAGATACAACTTAGCTTAATGCATAAAGTACATAATTATATCAAGACAAGGTGGCACCCTGTCCGTACCTGTTCTGACGGGAACAAGTTGCAACGTTATCAGCTACCCGCTACCACTCGTCATTAGAAGATGCAAGCTCACGCAATCGATGCAACATGTTCATCTTGTATAGTTACTGCACGTGGAGATGCTTGGCTTACATTGTATTTTACTTACCTTGGGATTCTTGTGAAGAAAGATAATTATTATTATTACATTCATTTAGAACATAATATATTTTACAAATAGAACTATCAAACGTAAAAACTAACAAAGAAAATTAAAAAGAATAATAAAAAAGATATTTACAAATAGCGTCAAAAAATTCGTCCGCATCGACGTCAGTAGGCAAAGTACCCAGAAGGATGGCAGCATTGCCACATTGTATGGCAATGCTAAGCCTCTGACCGAGGAACCGACTAGCCCTCTGGTCTAAGCAACAAGCCAACTATCTAGTCTGATCTATAATGTTACACCTTTTGATCTCTAAAGCGGTAAACAGAAGTGTTCTTAACGATGTAACAACCAATTTTCACCAGTTATGAGACCCCATGTAATAGAAGGTGAGTCTACCTACTGCCATAAACCAGGCCAATGAAATAACTTTGAAAACTTAGGTATAATTGTTTAAAAATAGACCTATATAAAACGTATAATGACGTGTTAAGACAATTTTATGATAGTTATCATAGAGAAAATATTGTGTTTGTAAATACTATAACCACAAGTTTGGCACAGGTAAATCAGAGAACAAAATACCTTCATACAACAGACTTCTTAGTTGCAATTGCAACTAATATTATCATCATCATCATCATATCAGCCAAATGACGTCCACTGCTGAACATAGGCCTTCCTCTATGACTTCCAGATAGGCCGCTTGGAACCAACCTGCAACTGATATAACCAAAAAAATTGTAGCTCAAACTGAAAAATCCATTATAATTTCCCTGAAAATCCTTACTAATATTATAAATCGGAAAGTGAGTTTGTTTGTTTGTTCCGCTTTCACGCCGTAACTACTAAACCGGTTGCTTTGATTTTTTGCAGACGTAAAGTTAGAGGTCCGAATTAAATAATAGGGTACTTTTTATTTCGGAAAAAAATTATATTCCCGAGGGAAAACAAAAGTATTGGTATAGATGGCGCTGTGTGTATTGGTATATGTCACATAGGCTACTTTTTATCCTTTTGTGATACGAGCGAAGCCGCGGGTAAAAGCTAGTAATTAATATTTAGAACCCCAATGCCAGCAGTCGTGCTTATTACTAGCGGCTCAAGGCAGTCAGGACTCAGGATATAATAAACCAAAGGTTATGGCTGCCCGACAAGACATTACAATATATTTCATCTGATCTAGATTAAATGTTAGAAATAGGATCGACGACATGGCTACTCGTACTCGCATTATTAATGATAGGTGCTGTGGTGCTCAAACTTTATGAATGTGTTAACCCGTGGAATGCCGGAACGTATTATATAATAGAGGTGCACATTACGGCACTTAATGCCACTGTACATTGTAACACCCACTTTTCACTATTTATGTTATGAGTCCCGTGTAATAGGGGGTGAGCCTATTGCCATACACATTTCCAGACTCCGTGCTACTACTGAGGTTTTTACAAACCCAGTAATATTTTGCTCGACCCGGAAATCGAACCCGAGACACCTTGCCCGGCTTCGCACTTGCGACCACTCGGCCAATGTGAATAATATTCACAATTAATAATACATAGCTTCACTTTTGTAATTCCCAAAGGCAAACGCATGCTTACAATGTAATATGTACCTCTATTTCTAAACAATTATGTTATACTAGCTCCTGTATGCGGTTTCACCCGCGTTGCCCTGCAATAAGAAGTGGTCTATGTGTTATAACATAATATAACATCACGCCTTTTATCCCCGAAGGGGTAGGCAGAGGTGTACATTATGGCATTATGGCACTGTACAATGTAACACCCACTTTTCACTATTTATGTGTTAATGCAGACCATAATCAACCCCTGTTCCAAATTTCATTTCGATCCCTTCAGAAATTTTGTGTGAGAGTAACAAACACACACACACATACACACACACACACACACATACACACACACACATACACACACACATACACACATACACACACACATACATCCTCACAAACATTCTCATCTTATATCTTATACTAGAGGTAATATATAAAGCGAAAGAGTTTGATTTTTTTGTTTGAACGCGCTAATCTCCGTAACTACAAGTCTGATTTGATTAATTATTTTTGTGTTGGATAGCGCATTTATCGAGGATAGCTATAGGCTATACAACATCACGCTACAACCAATAGGAGCTGAGCAGAGCGTGTGAAACCGCGCGAAAGTAGCTAGTTTGTAATATTAGCAGTAGGAATATGAGATCTATCAATGTATAATGGAGGGTGAACCTGTATCCTTTTCATACACGATGCATAAACAGAAATCAGGAGAGACTTTCAGAAACCGAACCTACTCAACATGGTCGACAGTCGCACCTGTAGTAATAAACATGGTAACAGATATGATATCGTGTTACAAACTAGTTAGGTATGTTATGAGAACAACATTATAAATCATTATGATCTGTTGCCATCCAGCACCAGTGGTTTTCCCAGTGGGCTACAACATGGGGTTCTTCAGGAGGGGAGTGAATAGGTTTCTTAAGGGTCGGCAAGACGCATGTAATGCCCCGTGTGGCAGGCGTACATAGGCCACGGTAACCGCTTACCATCAGGTGGGCCGTGAGCTTTTTTGCCACCGTCGTGGAATAAAAAAAGCACCGTTGAAAATAGGTATCTTGAATAGCACACAACTGAAAAATCAATACCAATATTATAATTTCAATTAATACAAATATTATATCTAGCAACTTTGACAATCATTATGCGATTATCTCCGTTGATTAACCCGTTACGTAACTCGCGGTCGAGTGGACCAGTTTGCACCGTGGTGAGGTAGGACCACCGACCGACCGGCTGACGCAGGGTTATGTTATCACTCATATTTATATATGAGTGGTATAAATATTAAGTGTAAGTATTGATTGGGATTGGTCGCATGTTTTAGTAATCCGTGATAAATATCGCCGAAATGAAAGCCAAAATTATCATTTGGCGATCCATTGTCTCTGTCAAAGTCAAAGTCAAAGTCAAAGTCAAAGCATTTATTTCAATTAAACCATAGTTTGGTACTTTTGAAACGTCAACAAATACAAAATAAATAATAGTCAGTCAGTCAGTCCGTCAGTGAAATTAGGTGAAGCTAGGTGCTCATTCCAAAACGTAGATTCGAATGGAGAAGAACGAGCAAGAAACTCCATTCGTTACTCTTTTTAAAAAACGTATGTTCTACAATGTCTCTGATACATATTTCAATACTGTACGCATATGTAAGAACAATGCAAAGACACGCTTGACAAGTTATACTAATAACTTACTAAAATAAAATATAAAAATCTTAAGTCTAACATGGTGCTCACAGATGCATACTGACAATCCATAGAAATAGTGCTTCTATACAAGAAAAAGGAAACTCTTTGTTTCAATAAAGAAAGAAATGCTCGATGCCATAAGGAAACTAGATTGTCTACATTAGAATTAAAGTATTAAATTATGTATTATATTACCTACTATTGGAATTGGAGCCGAACCAACATGCTGCCAAGCATTCTTATCTTCAAGATAATCTGTCAGTGTGTAGTAAGCTTGATTACATAATTCGCGCTTAATATATGTTTTAAATTTACCTTCATTGAGATCTAGTATGCTATTTGGTATTTTATTATAGCATTTAATACCTAACCCCATAAAGGATTTCTGTACTTTGGACAGTCTGAATTGCGGTATAGCTAACTTATTTTTGCCTCTAGTATTAAAATTGTGTCTATCGCTTCTTTTTTCAAACAATTGCCTATTTTTCCTTACAATGATAAACCCAATTTATTTTTCTTAATATTAACTATTACACAATTAAATATATACAATACAAGATAAAAATTAATATATACAACTTAAAATATATAAAAAAAAATTAAAACTAAAATATTTACACCTTAATAAAATAATAATAATAAAAATAAATCATAAGGCATCAAAGAAAACATTTTCCTCATCGCTACCGTGAGGTAGGGTGCCCAAAAGACTGGCAGCATTGCCACGTTGAATGGCAATGCTTAACCTTTGCCCAAGGTAGTAGCCAGCCCTTCGATCACCTGAAGTGTCAACCATCCTCCTTACAATATCTTTGTAAAGAAGATGTGCACTTGGGCCCCACGGCCCTAAAGTTTCAACCCCAAACGGTTCGAAAGCATAATTGCCAATCAGGCTATTATACTTTCGCCGTTTGAGGTTCTCGGCAGCAGCAGCGGCAGCACCGGCTCGACACACTGAGCTTGGAAGATGGGATGGCGCCAGAGTATCAACGCAAGTGGCGTCCCATACTAAAGCCCTACCCATCTTCCAAGGGAATAATGACATACCGTTGGGTCTCTTGCCATCGTCGCGTACCAAGCCATTAGGTTCTAAAGTAGCTGGCACGCCAACGGAGGCAAGAGCTCGACGAATTATGTCATTAATACTTGCGTGTCGAGCAAAACGGCCCGCACTACGGCTACATGACAAGCCGTGGTGTCCAAGGCTGTTGACATCTTCACCACAACGACAACGATGAGGTGAACAAAATGAAGCTCCAAGCCTTAAACAAATTGCAGCGCGGAACGTGGTGTCGTCCAACAAAGTACCTAGGTTAGACGAAGGTAAAGCAAGAAGCCATAACCCCGACTCCCACTCACCCACAGCCAAAAGGCGAGCTCTCTCTGCAGTTGAACAAGAGGAGTTCAAGAGATTTTCGCTCACTTTTCTGCAGAGTGGCTCGTCCCATTGTCTCTGGGAATGTGATTTGACGGGGGGTCAATATTTGGGCAAGCGATTTTCCAAGCATTCACAGCTTCCACTAAACATGGTACATCAAAATTAACCAGTGATTGAGAAAGAATTTTCCTGGTTAATTCTTCAGTACCAAGGGCGGAAGATATGAAAGCCGGTAGGCTTACACTGGAAATTTTACGGACGCCAAGCCCACCCATGCGGACAGGCAGAGTGGCTTGTGTCCAAGCTCGGTCATCAAGAGCCACATTCAAAATTAAGGACAGGGTTCGCCTAATGATTTGGTCAATTTTTTCTAAAAGAAGGGGTGCAGACCAGAGTTGGGTCGAGCGCAAAAAATACATAAATTTGGGACCGAAGCAGCAAAACCGAATAATAGTATAAGCCGAATGCATTCTAATGTGATATAGTTTTTCTGAAACGACAGAAAAATTTTGAATTTTTTCTTCAATAAAACTTGGAAAAGAGTCCTTGAAGACGGGCGCACCTAGGAGGCGAAGTGAACATTTATCAACCACCGAGATATTAGGTGCAAAAGTATTAAATTTTGATAAGATCTGTCTGTCGGTAGAGTCATCTAAAAATATCTCACACTTGGAAAAATTTAGGTCAAGGCCAATAGCATGAAATTCATTTTTTAAAAATATGAAATCATTTAATACTGTATCCGCATCGCCTCCCAGAGTACCGTCATCGAGATACCAAACATTAAATTTGGAATTTAGCTGTCGAATAATAGGATTAATAGCCAGACTAAAAATCACTGGTCCAAGGGGATCGCCTTGTTGACAGCCAACGGCTGATTCCAAAAGGTTGTCCTGATATAATAATTTGGTAGGATGTCTATAACATTGCCAGAGAAAACTGAAAATTTGGGGTACTTCTTTTTTAACTTCTGTCAACATAGTATCCCTATTGACCGAATTAAAGGCATTCTTTATGTCAACAAATTATTTTCCTTACATACATTATATTTTCATATATATATTGACAGGGCACCGTTAAAATATTTATCGTTTTAAACAATTCTCTCAGCGATTCGCAACGGCGTAAGTTATATATTGCTCGGATAGCCCGCTTTTGCAGAATAAATATTGATTCTATTTCTGCAGCTCGACCTCACAACAAAATGCCGTACGACATAATGCTGTGGAAATAACTAAAATAGACAAGCCTAGCTGTATCTACGTCCGTGAGCTGTCTAATCTGTCTAACTGCAAAAGCAGCTGAGCTCAATCTCCCCGAAAGCGCCTTTATATGCTGCTATAATTTTCTGCTCACCCCTGTGAGACCACGGGCGTAACGTAAATACCTATGTATTTATGTATTTGTGGTATATTCGATAGCTATTAACTTCATTTATAATGTGGATTTTATACAATTCTAGACTCCATGCTTACCGCTTACTATAGAGAACTTCTGAAAACTAAAAATAGGTAATAATACCCGACTCCAGAAATGAACTTTATACCCTTAATCGTCAGACGCCCATGCAGTATGCATACACTTGACCATTGGGATAGCCAAACTTTGTAATTAAACACTGACGTAGGTACTATTTCGTAGCCAATTTACACTGAAAGATAATTCACCATTTAATATAATCAATAATGAAACTCCAGGATATTTCTGAAAGGATACCACCATGCCACCATGCGGCACATTTTACCATGGCAAAAGAAAACCGCATACCATGGTTTATGAGTAATAAGTAATAACCATGTGAATCGAAACCTATAGAAATAAGGATTATATTGCTTTGGACTTGAGTTACTTATTCAAGCGTTTCTGAAATAGCTATCTGTAGTAATGATGAGCGAAATTTTAACGGGATTCTTAAAGACCATATTAACTTGTCTGTCAGGTACGCGACTATTGAAAAGTCGATTCCAATTTCCAGATATTCAAATTCTATACTCGAGTTGGACAAAGGATTATTGGGGTCTTTTTAAAAACTCAATAGAATTGTGCCTGGTCAATCCTTTGAAAATCTGCCAGAATAAAAAAAATATAATTTTAACCATCATTAAAATAAAATAATAGTGATATTTTCTGATTTAAATACACACTGCAATAAACAACTCTTCTTACGTTTAGATATTTTATATAAACTTGATATTACAAGTACCATACTGGTTGGTGTCATCTATTCTTAGAAATAAAACGTAGAAAAAATATCACTTAGATCTACACACCGCACATTACACAGCTTAATTACCAAGATTCACCATCACTACTTCACCAATAATTTCTTAAAATGTGTCTAATCGAACCAATAGAACAAAAACATAGTATACCAAACAAATTGCCGATTCGGAGTCGCGGAGAACCTAACGGGTAACCGGGGCTCCGGCTCGACGTGCAGGAGAAGGAACGGGGTGGTTTTTAGTCAGTAAGAGTCTGACACTGCCATCCGCCTCACCCAGGCGGGAGCAGTCATTCGATGATTTTCCCCCTTAAAAAAAAAAAAATACCAAACAAATGATTTTAAACTCAATACATCAAGAATAGGGTAGAGGTAGATGCTTAATTTTTATTTTAATATCCGCCTTGTAGATTATTTTAAATCCTAATGATTTGACACGTATTTTTTATTTTCTTACAGAAACAGATACTTTCGACGATATTATATTGATTTGAAATGTCGTGTGACGTCACTTCTATGTACATTTTATACGTAGAAATGACGTTATAGCCCCCACTCCTAAACTTTGATTCGTTTTATCTAAGTATTGTTTTATTATACGACTAAATAAAAAAATACGTGTCTAATATTTTTTAATTACCTAACTTACCGACTAAGTAAATTTTTAATTTTCATACCCTGTCATCATCCCAATTAGAGTCAGGTTTTAACTGCATGAACTATGAACCACCTCTTTCCTATCTCCAGTACGAAAAGATGTAAGATCCTTACCAATATTATAAAATGGGAAATCGTGTTTGTTTGTCATTCTTGCACGTCGCTTTTACGGAATGATTTGTGAGAGAAGGCTGGACTAAGGTGATGTAAGCTACTTTTTATTTCTTTGACCACGCGGTCGAAGTTGCGGACGAAAATCTGATAAATGAATAAAACTTTTCTGATAACCATGACCATCGTACGAAAAAAGAAACTATTCTTGTAGTTAAAAAGGAATTTTCAAAATAAATTTAGACAACGTGCATCAGACACTCCGAAGCACATCAACTGCTAAACTTTCAAATACGTAATATTGTTCGATGTAAAGAAACTCCTTCCTGGCATGTCTGTAACTCTTATGGTGGTATCCATCATGGTAGCTCATAACCCATGGGATATATGTAGCTACGTGGCGTCAGTACCAACGTAATTACGATTTGTCATTTACATAGAAGTCTTGAACTAGCTGAGTTGGCTGTGGACACTCACAGACGTGGGGCTGTGCGTCACACCGAACTGTAATTTATTGAGTTTGGTTAGGTTTTACATTCTGTTTTTCTTTTTGTACTTTCTGAATTCTATTTTTGTTGTTATTTCAGAAGTAAGTGTTGTCTATTAATCCTTTATTTTTTTTATTTTACATATTATCTAGTAGGCTTAGCTCTATGGAGAACGGAACCTTTGTACTTGTATTGTACCTCTAGGTACCAGTTGTTCGAATGATTTTTTTCTTTTCTTCATATCTATTCCTTTTATAAAAATGCTATATTTTGTGAGGAGCAGTAACCTAAGTTATTGCTACTGTTCCTGCTGCCCGAAGCTTTTTTTACTTTTATTTAGAGGCCAAATTTTTATTTTTAGTTGGGTTACTTTTCATAAGTGACACTTTTTATAAACAAAATATACTAGTTTCATTTATTACTGACTGACTGTTCTACAATAGTTTAATTTTGTAGTGTTTTAGTAGTAGAAAGAAAATAATAAGTCTTTAGAAAATAATATCATTAGTTTACACTCAACACCGCAATAGAGCGACCTGTCCAGTCTATGTGTCCAGTTTATCTTCCATATTTTATTCATTATCAAAAAAAAGAGGAAAAGAAAAGTGAAGTCTCTACTTGGAGTACACATCAACCTTGCCCCCATTTGTGCCGGTAAGGACTCGTCATCTGCTAAAGACTCTTTACTTAAGTATTGCTGATCCTCCTTTACAATTTGAAAAGAACAGTGACAAAGTATGAACAAATTTGCACCTTCAATATGATGACGATGTGAAATTCGTTACACTGTTAAGCCTAAGCAAACGCATGGAACTTGAAACTGTCTTTTAGATTGGATTCCTGTGTATCTCATTACATTCAGAACTGTATCCTGACAGTCCTGACATAATGATAGTCGCTGTTTAAATACGACAATCGAAATTATAAAATAAGTGCCGTTTAGGGATTGTTTGATTGAACTTACATAGACATTACTTAACTCGTCGAGTACCGGTTTTGTAGACACAATTATAGAACAATAGGTTGCGGTCACCGGTGACCGCCTGGTGTTTGACAGTTTAAATAGAAATTTAGGTGCTTATCAGGAATAATTGATCGTCGTTTGCAGAATAATAGTATTAGGACTAGACCCGCCACAACCTAAACTAGGATCTACTGTAGGTAGATACAATAATGAAAATAGCAAAACAATGAAATCCAGCGCGTCGCAGGCATATGAAAAAAATATTAGATTTGTTTTGAGTATCACTATCATCACTTGAACGTAACGAAACAAGAAACCAAGAAACTCCACATCCTAAAACTTATCATAAACAGTCATTAAAACACAGTTCGGTGTAACAGACACCCATGCATCTGTGTGCAGTGTGTACTTAGGCCGCGCACACACGCGCAGCGTTACGTGAGCGAACATAATAAAGGCTCACGCACACTCGTGCGCACCGGGCAACGTCCCTAACTCACTATGTGTACCTACCGGGCGAGTGATAGTTATGTTTTATTTATACTTTCTTAGCTTAGGGGGTACAGGCAAGCGGCTGCGACTGAGAATTCCTTAGTGCCAATGTCCATTTAATGGACTTTGAATTGTGGTGGATAGATTCGATGGCAGATTGTCTTAGAACGATGAATTTTTGATGATGTTACCTGTATTGGCATTGTTCTGATATGATGGTGTTTCTTATTAGTTTTTGTAAGTTCTGTTCAGACACTTCGGTTTCTAAGAAATTACCTTAGTAATTTGGGTGTCATCACGTTTCTGTCCACGACATAGAAGCGTTTCTAATATCACTGAGAATAACCCTTTACTCCCACAATCAAAATTTCAGACACTAACTTTTACTTTCAGCCTAATTTGGAATGATAATCCAACAAGAAAACGTTCGCTTTCGACCAAGCGAAAAAACGTAGGTATTCCTTAAAAATTCAAATTTCACTAACGCCATTTTTCCTTGACATTCACATCGGCATTAGGAGCGGCGTCTGTGTCACGTCTCCCGGCGCGAGCGTGTGTGCGTGGGCGCACGGCTGTGTGAGTGAGCGACTCTTGCGCAGGTAACCGGGATCGTCTGCGGTGCGCCCGGGTAGGAGGCGTTCATACTGCTCGGTACCAAATTGTTAGATTTATTTAGTCTTAGAAGATTCTTACTGGGTTGTTTAATTTGAGACACGGTCAGAATTTGTGTTAGAATGTCTACTATTTCCAAGTAAACTAAAAAGTAAAATGGGACCTAAATAAAGCAAGGTAAGGACTAAATTAATTGAACTCCAAGACGAGGAATGCGCAGCTCAATGCCAGAGTGAATGTAACTGTATAAAGTATTCTATTTTCCCAGATATAGATGGTTACTTACTTCCTGTAGTGAACGCGTATCCAAATTGTATTTAATGTCATAAATAATAACGACAATTTTTAATTAAAACTCAACAGTACAGCCTATAAAAATTATATCATTATAAAATACTTCAAGCATACGCACTCGAAAACTGCGTTCCATTATCGCAAAGCAGATCATTTTATTAAAAAAAAATCGCATCGCCAAAAATCTTACAAGAAATTAATTACAGAAAAAAAAGAAAGGGGTGTGCTCGGCCAGTGTGGGCGCTGACGTAATTTCACTGACGGCGGGAGCGCGCCTGCGCAGTGGCCGCCGAGCCCTCGCGCGTCCCGGACGACGCTGGCGCACCTTGCTACATATAACCTTACACTTACAACTTGAAAAAAATATCGTCACATCAAACATCACCTGATTTCCAACTGACAAACATACCAACATTTGATGTAATTTTTTATATTTTTTTCTTAATTTTTTTGCGTGGTTCTTCAATGTTGTATGTGCCGATATTTTCTTCAGTCCCACACATCACTCCGCAGTGTTGCACATCGCCGGTGCACGTGTGATGACGTCAGCAGCGACCTACCCGGAGGGAACCAAGTAAGTTTTTTTATTTCTAATTCCCATTCTATTAAGATCTAATAAGTCAATTTTTGTGTCAGAATTTTGAAAATTTTTTATTTTTTTTTTGTTATTCAATTTTATCTGCAGCTAATTTTATTTGTTCACCGATCAGTCTCTTGATACCTATTACTGCAATAATATTTTCAAGCATTACTTATCATTAAAAACGTAACGACTATTTTAACAGCCGTAGTTTTACTATTTAACTAGGCACAACATAAAACCTTTAACTACAAACATATTGAATTCGTTGTTTAATATTTTTCCCTCGTACTTCGCAGGTACAAGTCAAATTAGTTATAATAAAATAACTGACAGGATTTATGAAGTTACCACTGCTCAATACCTTCAGTATAAAACACGTAGTACAGCATTCATAATTTTTGAAAAAACTTTTAATCGTACAAAAAATCCTTTACTTTCTTTCAATTTTTTCCAATGTGTGTAAAACGATTCGACCACAGAGAATATAAGTATTAGATTCGACATTCAAACCTCTGAAAAAAGTTACAAAAGTATCACTCTAATATTAAACATCACCTCACCACAAACTAAAACCTCCTTTCTCCATCTAAAAAAAAGCATTTTCCCGGCATTTTACCATTAGAAAATGGCGGCTTGTCCACGTCACCGGTGACGCGCGGCCTAACCTAGGCCAACATAGCCGATAGGAAGCACAGGTCAATACTCCCGGTCATGGTCGTGCACTTTCGCGGGAATAGAATTATTCTTGTTTAGTCTTATGTAGGAATTCTAATTAGCCGCTGAACGTGGCAGACGGCGTACGAGTATCGGTACTATTTTATTGCAACTTCGTGGGTAATGTAGGTAGGTAGTTGTGTGTGATGCATTTCTGATGTTGCGTTTAGAGGATCAAGGGTAAATGTTGTTTTATTTACTGAAACTTCATATTAAATGTAAATAATAGGTACTGCTTTAGAACAAGAATATCATTTAAAGAGCTCAATGTTAAAGGGTAATTTTTTCATTCAACTCTAAATGATGGAAAACTACGCTGATGTATAGAAAATCACAACCCCTTTTTAGACTTGTCTTTATTTATAATCTTCAAGTCTTTGAAAATTAAGTACTGTAACTATCATTTTTTCTTATAGATATAGACATATTCATCTTTCATCATTTTATTACACGTCAAAGTCCCCAAAGACCACCCCTAACACGCGACCACCAACCATTAGGCCACCAACAAAAGAACGAAACACAACTAGCAAGTAAAATAAGCATAGCAACTCTTAACTCAGTACAGGCAGCCCTAGGCCACTTTAAAAACGGTTTCTAAGTCGGCGCGGGCGCACTCATAGTTGCATGTTATCCTAGGTCACTGGCACGAGCTTTCACGATCATTCACGAAGGCACCCGACGACGCCCGAACGACGCTGTCAAACGATAGACGTGCGATAGTGTTTGTAGTAAGGTGACTAATTCATTCATAACTTGTTCATAACGATATTTAGTGTGATATGTCTAGCTATTAGATGATATCTAGGTCTTTTAGTGTAGTTTAGGTCTTAGATAGTTAGGTCGAGGAAGGTCTGAAGTTCTGTCTAGCTAATATGACACATTTTTACGGAAAACCTCTAGGAACACCACAACTAAATTCCCTTGACACTTCTTATCAATGAAAAAATAGACTAACACTTAATAGAAAACAGCATCCGAAAATCATAGCATCGTGATTTTAATTGAACATTTTAACAAAAAGACACGTGCATAACATACCTCGTCAAATAATAAAAACAATTCAATTATTTTCTATTTAAAATCAGCCAAATACGAACAGAACTGCTTATGAACTATTTTCAGCTTTACAAAAGGCCCTATGGCGTATTTAATTTCAGGGTTTCAACCAATTGCCCAGTTCCAAGATCTGACACGCAGAAAACAACAGACAACAAAACTGTAACATCAGCATCTCGGTATCCGGCAATCAACCGGTAATGTCACAAAATAAATAACAGCCTGTACCTGACTGCCGCCTTACGAATTCCTTGAATATGAGCAATTAAACACCGGTTCCTAGGTAACCTGCGTCTTACTGTCAACGTTCTAACTGTAATTACCTATATTACTGCGCCTTTCTGGCTAAAAGATAAAAAGACAGACTGAAAATAAATAAATTTTAATGTCTGCAGAGTCTCATTCATTCACGTTCGACGGAATAAAAATACACATCATGTATAATGGATTGGAAGTATGAGTATGTTTTTGGTAATTGAATCTTTTGATTGTTTTTTTCAATAACGCGTTTTGTGTCTCAAATATGTTGGTAAAGACGAGACTTGATGTCGCGTGATCTTAAGTTGGTCTGGTTGGAATAATCTTCCATAAGGCTGGGTTTTGGCTCTTTGCTATATTTTTATTGGCTCTAGATATTTTTTTAATAATTGCCGTATATTCCATTTTCTAAATAAGAATTAGTTTTTCATTTCGTCCAATTAGAACGCGTATAAAACAAAGCCATATTCTCACTTGCTTCTGAAAACTTAAAACTTCCATAGAAATTAAAACAAAGCCTCTATTCCATATTCTTGTAAAACCAAAAAAAAAAGTAACAAGAAAAACGCAGATAAATGAGTCCAATTAGCGAAATGATCCAATACGTTCATCTGCCATATTGAAATTGTGTAACCTAAAAAAGGGCAGTCAAGGGTTACATGCGGCTATAAACTATAACAATTTGTCCCTGTGAGAGGACGTGGCAGGGAGGGGACGGGGACCCTACCTGGTGAGGTCATGAGTGACCATCGGACAGGTTTTTTGTTTCCGATCCTAGTGATGGGGACCACTGTCAGCTGTTCGAATTAAGTTATCGATATTTTAAGTCTATAAAATAGGCTCCATAGCCTTTATTTAGTAGCCATCTACTAAATAAAGATGTGTAAGGATAATATTATGATGGCAATTAAGAAATATTATTGTTCATGATTCACGTTAATTATAAAAATACCTAGTAGAAGGAATATGTGGGAAATTATCAATGAACTTGTGTAAACATAGGTAACACGTGTCATTCATTCAATCGCTTGATGAATTACTTATGTAAGACATTTCTTATGAATGAAATGTTATTAGTTAATGAAATATTATAAGTTCTGTTATTGCTCAAGTTACTTATCAACGTCAAGTGATATATACCGTCCTTATATCTGATATCCTAAACTTTATTTGATATGTTTTCGATTTTATTACCCAAAACGATAAGAAGCATCGTTAAATAAATGTGATTAAAAAGTTTTATCGTAAATGATAACGAAATAACGTTAAAAAACAATCAATGCACACTTAAATTTGAAAAATTAAATGCATTCTTATTATTCTACACTGTTGTCACTTCTCGGGACTACCAGCGACTATCGACATAAGCACATCCCTACGGCTACACATGGCCGGCATTCGACATTTCACTGCCAAGGCCTCGCCACCCCATGCTCTATAGCACACAGACATAATGCCCTATACTCCTATAGCCTTTTATTACGGCTTTTGATGCCCACAATCCATTCAAACGCGAAAGACATCAACGTTCTGATACCTTTAAATTGGACTTTTGAAGAGGTAACGTTACAGATGTCCGTCCAAGAAATATTTGTATAAATTTGTGGGGGAATTAAAGAGCTTTTCTTTATAATATTATATAACATAAATTGGAAAGGCTGAAATTTATCTGTACTTTTGAGGGTTGGGTAGTGATATTCGAAATACAGGCAATGCCTAGTTAAACTACAGGACTTACAGGAGCTATACATAACCTGTGGAAAAATTGTAGTCAAATAGTGTTGATATGTTGAAAAATAACTTGATTAGATAGATAATTAAAATCAAAATCTATGTTTTGGTAAAATATGTACTAAACTGTATCTACATTAGAGTACAGCTTTGATTTTGAGACGGACTTACCTGTGTTCTTTAGCGCATAATACAATAAATTAGGTAACCAACTATTAATTTCTAGGTCTCTACGGGTAGGTACGTACTGTGGGCAGTTAATAACACCAAAAAGGACCATAACTTAGGTACACATTTATAAAAAACCTTACAACTCCATGAAAGCTTTTAAATTAAACATAATTATAAGCGAAATTCACGACATCTGATCCTATTTTCCCCAAATAAAAAATTAACGTTAGCTATTGGCCCAACACCCTCGAGCCATAGATAATAAATAAGCGTGTTTGTCTGTCTGTCGTGACGTGTAACACGTGGCGGAAACAGATGTCAGTTTATTAGTAGATGCGGCCATTACTTATATTTTAATTTGGAGCTTTCATTGTTCTTCTGAAAACCTTTCAATGTTAGTGGTAGGTGTAAATGAGTGATTTAGGAATAAAATATAACCCAGTTTAAACAATCTGGTACACGAACTTAGGATCTCAAACAGTTGAAACTTATCTAGGCGACTTTTTCTCAATACTTTTCAAACTCAAATTCCATATTATAAAAAATAATATAAGATGGTATCAAAAGAATTAACGAAGTATGTCGGTCAAATAAGTGAGTAATTATTTACTTATTTTGTTCGTTTAAATATCAGAAATCTTCAAAATCCTTATTAGAATCCACTTTCTACCAAAGAACTATTTCTAACCAAAATTAAATGTAATATTCTAACCATTTATTTCAAACCACGACTAACACCAGAACCATAAACAACTGAACATTCAAATAAAGAACACAGTAAGGGTCCTCGTGTAACAGTTGTATCCATAGACGAACCGGTACAAGTTTATAAAAAAAATAGTCCGCTCAAACGAGTCTATAGGTTTCAAAAAAGGTTGGATACATCAGAATAAATAGTCGTTGGTTATTGTGTTGAAGCCCTTTGATAGGCTGGGCTTTTGTGGGAAACGTTAAAACTTTTACAAGTTGAATAAAATTACTATTAGGACCAAAAATACAACACATTTTACTAATGGTTTTCTCATCGTCTTAATACATATATGTAGGTATTTAACCAGCACTTTTCAACTTGCGATCTCGAACAAGCCGTCTCTAGGACGTAGACTAGGCTCGCTGTAACCGCCATAAGCCGTGGACCTTCTCTATAGAAGTGGACTCGTCCAAAAAAAGTCCAGAAACAAAAGGTTTAAACAGGAAGACTTAATTTCCTAATTGTCTTCTAGAGTCGCATCCAATTATATAATAGTTAAACAGAACATAGACAATGCGTACATCGAAATAAAAATACCAATTTGTTTCATTAAAGTTAATTTTATACCCTGTAAAAATCAAAGACATAATATTAATACGAGTTTAATGTTTATAATCTTTAGTTAGGTATACGTAGCTTGCTTTTATAAACACCTTGTCAATAAATAGGTACTTATTAGAGGTACATATTAAAAATATTAGTAATTATGCAAGATTGTTAAATTCCAGTTTAAATAATATAAGCTAATTTAAACTTTTACGAACTTTTGCTTTCGAAGCTTTTCAATCCTCAGCAAACTGAATTTAATTTGAGATCTTTGTTTTAAACACAAACATATCATAAATCACACCTTTCTTCCCAGAAAGGGTAGGCAGAGGGCACTTAATGCCACTGTACAATATAACAATCATATCTATATAACAATCGATTCTAATCAATTTTTGTTGTTAATTTGTTTTGTTAATCAGACATATGATAATTATATTGAAAATTGAACTTGTTAAATTCTCATTTTAATGTGTGTATAGTGTGGATTATTGTTGTTATTTTCTTTTCGATAATTCTCAAATTGGATTCTATTTTTAAGCCACTGTTAAGCCTATGAATTGCCAATGCTATGTACGCCATTATTGTCGCATGCATCAGACCTTGATTTTGTTACTATTGTGTATTTTGAATGTTATATGTTTGTGATGTGGCCGTACTCTTTCAACAAAAAAAACATCCAATTTTCACTATTTATGTTATAAGTCCCATGTTATAGGGGGTGAGCCTATTGCCATATACCGGGCACAATTCCAGACTCCGTGCTACTACTTAGAAATTATCATAATATGATTAGGTACGCTTTAAACTGTCAAACACCAAGCGGTCACCGGTGACCGCGACCTATTGTTCTATAATTGTGTCTACAAAACCGGTACTCGACGAGTTAATCCGTAACCAATTTAATTTAATTTCCTTTTTAACCTGAAATTATCGATATTTATACAACGGATATCATCACTTGGAAACCGAACGACTGACCGTATTCGCAACCACTCAGCCAATAGGGCAGGCAAACAAAGATGACATTTCAAAAACATATTCAAACCTAAACAGAACTGTCTTTACTAAAACCAGTTCTTCAACTTATAAAGGATCAATAATAAAAATATTCTCAATCATAATGCAGGCAGGGACCTTAGGCCGGACCCTATTGCCGGCACCGTGTTTAATTTTATTTTAACGTTTACAGTTTTATCACGGTTTGAACCCTACCATGGCCATAGACCTTTTAAAAACGAACGTCGGTCGCGTAGTAAATGGGAATTCCTAATCGATTTTCTAGTTGTAAAAAATTGTTTCAAAAGGGAAATTTATTAGTGGATGAAATTTTTAAATTAGATAATGCTTAATTAACCATTTACTTTAGATTTGTAGCTTTAATCCAAAAGGATAATGAAAACATTAGTTATTCTCTCAATTAATTTAAGTTATCAAATCAAATATCAATTAATTTAATAGTAGAGTTCATTTATAAGCTTCTATCATTAAATAGCAACTGACATAAGAACAAGCTCGCATTTCTAATTACCTCAATACGACAAGTATTCAGCACAAAGTAAAAGGCTCAAAGCGACGTAAATTAAAAATTCATTACATTCACAGTTAAATTCAGAAGAAAAGATTATGATCCCAATTAAAATAATAATGCAATTATGGTTATTAACATTAAACTTATAGAAATAAAAACGTATGTGGCCATTAAAGATACATTTATACTCGGACTTAAACACTTCATTTATTCTGCATACATCAGTTTTAATAGTTGCCGTACTGGTGTAGAGATGCCATCTTAAATTGTCGTGAATCAAATTCCGCGTTCTCAATGGGAAAAGTGAAACAATAGTGGGACCTGTCCCGTCCCTATGCTAATACGAACCGTAATTAGAATCCAGCCTAGTGTAACAACTTTTTTACACAAGAATTTCAACCTTAATTCTTATTTTCTAGAGACGGGTTTCGAACGGCTTTTTTATAAAAATGTTATCGTCTATCTTTTCGAAAGTGATTGTTAATTCTTCTGAATATATTTTCTGCTTTATTTTATTAGACGTTTTAATTGTTTGATTTTTACATTCATTAAGGGATTCATATTAGCGTATCGATTGGGGAATTATTCTAGATACGAATATCTGTTTTCGCCAACCACTGATTTCCTTACTAAGAGTTACTTGGCGTAAACTGTTAGATGTCATCTACAAGTTGGTGAAGTGTCACTTATCTTACCTTAAAATTTAAGAGAGGGCATTTATTAACGGGCATTAATTAGTAAAACCCTTTTACTAGGGAACTTCTTTTTTAAGTTTTTCTCTATAATGAGTTGACTTTCGTCACACGTGTCGTTTTGTCTACCCTGTCAACATGTACAAGTTTTGTGAGACATTGTGACCTTTCTGTGACGACGCGAGGAGTGTGACGTAACGTATGTTTAGAACTCATTGTGTCTTTACATTATATTTATGTATATTTTCTGTAGCGTCTGTCTGTTTGTTGTTGTCTATGGTTTTGGAACAATTTTGTTTTTTTTTCTATACTGAATACTGAATTTTTTTTTATTGTCGTTCGATGTTTCAAATTGCTTTCATTAAATTCATAAACCTATTCCGGATTAGTATAGTTTTTCTTAGACATTCTACTTTCAGTCTCCTTATTCCTAGTAATCCAGTAGTGTAATAGATAGTTCTTTATAATTTCCATGCATTTTAAATCTTATTACCAAAAGCATTGAGACTACGAATGAATTAACTTGTAATGTGTATTATAGCTGTTACTTAAAGTCAATTTATTTTTCTAGGACCATTGCGCTAAGTTATGAGCCATCCAAAGAGAGTTTTTGATCCACAAATACTTAGTTAAAATGTAACACAACTTTCATTAACCTCATTCAATATCTCCCTGTAGCCTGTATCACGATTAGACGTCAGTTCATTGACCTTGTTTACTAAACGTGTGTTTTCCGTAATTCCTGAGAACTTGACTATTTATTAGTCTGCAGTCGTATAGTTAGGTGCCAACTTTACCTTGAGAAATATTCAGTTTAACATCGATGACATTTCCAACGATTGATTTGTTAGTATCGATTACTTTAGGTACCTACTGGTAGATTTATCTTATTGCATTTATTATTCTTAAGTGACTTTAAGTTTTTACTGTGGGCTTTTATTGTGATTTCAATGTCTGTGCGTGATTCTGACTTTCAATCTGTAGTTTGTAACCATGTTGTTCAAATTGTATCTACTCTATTTGGTAACTGTGTTTAGATTCATCTTTTAATGTATAGAAATATGTAGCTCTTGTTGAACTAATTTCGTTTCTTTTGTCCTTCATCTTTTTATATCTTTCATGATGCAAGCGATAAATGGTTTAAACCTTTTGGTTTGGTCTATTACACTCAAAAACTTTACTAATACAAAGAGTAAGTTTTTCTAAAGTAAAACCACCATCATTACTCAAGTCATCACCTAGCAACACCAATTACACATCAGGTTCAATTCCAGCAGTCAAAACGTGGTCGAAAAACAGTCGAAACATGAGCAGTTTCAAACAAGTTTTACCAAAAACGGGTAGTCGGCACAACAGACACATACCAGCCATATTTGTTCCACCAAGCCACTTGATGAGAACAAACATCACACAAAGACTTTGGAAAGTGGAAAAAAAAGATGAAAGAAAACAAAAGCAGTGAGGTCTGGAATAAGAATAGGATACTGAGTGTTAGTGAGTTTTATAAAATAAATCATTATGTATTCGAGCCACGGACGCTTAGCAATAATAATAGTGCAACACGGGGTGCACGCAGGGCTGCTCCTGATATTTCTTTGTAAGTAGTAATTTTTCATTTGGATATTGAAACATTTGGAAGAACGATATTTTTCTCTTATTATTCAAACAACTTGAATTAGTATTGAAAGAGACGTACCGTATAGACGATAGACTGTCGGATCATATTGTTTTATCTCAAAAAGTGTCGTTTTGATTTATCACCTTCAGTCAGAGTGTATCTGAGTGTCTCATAAAATGTGTCATCATTACTTAACACTCACGATTGAGTCACAATTGTTTATTATATTGTGAAGGGTACTATAAAGGTTATATAATATTTAGAATCGTCGGTTACTAGATGGTATGTAGCGGGTGGTAGCCCTGGTTCAATATCATTGACTATCAGTATTAGTAAACTTGGAAAACTTATTATAGTGAAGTATTAAAATACCATCGAACTATATTAAATACAGACTAGTTCATTTAATTAACAACAAAAAGCTCGCATGAGAGCTTTAAAAAAGCTGACACCCCTAACGATCCAGTTGAACAAACGACGCGCGCCGTTGCGCTTGCGCCGCCCTCTCATTGGCCGAATGCAACTCGCTGCGGCGGGCGTGCAAAAGAGATGGCGTTATGTTTTAACTGCAGTGAGAGTGAGATAGAGAAGTGCAGTCGACGGATGCGAGGGTTTCCGATCATTGACTTCTTTCAAGGCCACTAGCAAGTAACTTTTTTGTAGTATGTCATCGTAACGCCTGTAATACTGACTATAGTGACCTTCGCCACTTTCTTTTGAGGTCGTTTTGGGGACGGCTTTATATTTAAACACGATCATTGTAAACTGATTGATGCAATTAACAAATGACTCACTGTCTGCTTTGTATTTAGATATTTCGTTCATTTTGTAGCAGTAGGAGCTAAAGTAGCAGGTAACACTGGGATATATTATGAAATTTATTTGTGATCTTTAAGTTTGTTGAGACAAGAGTCTACCTATAAATTCAAAGTGTATGCGAGTCGTATCTTCAACATTCTTCCAGTATTTTACCCAAAAGGTCCCGTAAAGTCTAGTATTCAAATTAAACTCTCCACGACAATGGCGAGCTAGTAAGACCACCAAACACGTTTAATTAAGATGCAATTGAACTATAATTAGACAGCCAAATCAGTAATAAAACCTATTAATTTCGTTAAATAAACATAAAGACAGTTGAAAGAGCTTTGTCTGTTGCTATGCACCTTAACAGTATCAACCAAACGAAACTACTAGCAACATAAAAACTTTCACACGTCGACACAACCTATCCCAATTCCGGTTCATAAAAATAGATAAGTAATATAAACATGGGGTATAAGAGTGACGTGGCTTCTCCAAAGTTCAATGGTTCCTTATCTTCTCGGTTTTTAGTGAAGCTTTAGACACATCGATTCATAAAGACATTGTGGTAGGTCGTTAGATAAAAGAAATAGGTAGATAAATCCAATTATTGTACTGGGTTTAGTTTTGAGATACCTAAAGATGGCTTGAGAATTTTGTTATTAATCTTGTCGCTACAAATAAGTTTTATTGAAAAGTAGAACAATGTCTGTCAAGCTGTTTCTGTATGGAGTTTGTTATTCTGGAATCAGGTTGTAGCTATTTACCTATGACAATACAAGGAAACTTTGTCGTAGTTGCTAGGGAACGTTTACGAGACTAATAGGTAGATAATCGGTCAAAAGAGATACCTACAAAGAGGTGGTTAGATCAAGATTAAAAATGATTACTTAGAAACGATAGTAATACCTATGAAGAAACAGCTGATGGGCATTGATAGCGCAGGCACGTGCAACTTAGGCAAAACAGTCGCTGATACACCTACATTGGAATCCTGTATCAAGTCACCCGGACAAAGACCCACGCACACCAACCATGTTTACAATAACTTTCTCCGTTTTATAGAAATTCCTTTGTTTCCCTCATTCAACAAATCTAGGCAAGATTATTACGCCATTACGAAAGAATTCGCGTCTATTATCCTTTGATTCAAGGCTTGTTATTAAACAAACGACATATCTATGTATATTATATTTGATATTGATTATTGTAGGAATTTCTCAGGACACGTGTCCGTTCACTTTAACTGGACATTCTTGGACATTGCTTAATATATTTGCTGTATCAAACCAATTACTCATTTCTCTTTCGTTCCCATTGAGGTAAGAGCAAGCTTACTAATTGCTATTATGATAATTGCTGTAGTAACCTTTGTTATAATTTTATTGTACTCTGTAACGCGAAGAGGGGAAACGTTTTTATTTTCAAAGTTCACGGTATCATAAGTTTTTACTCCGAAGTTAATTAAAAAGTGAAGCTAATTTAAATTTTATACAATTTTATAAAATAAATTGCCTACATTTACAAATTCACTTTTATTAAGCCAATAAATCAAGCCGTTTATTTGTTTAAATTTTAAATAGATAAGTATCATCTCTTAAATAATGATAACCAGAACGGAAACAGGGGTCAAATATGAAGACTCAAGAGTCTTTGAACATAGTCTGACTATAAGTAATAATTTAATCAGTCTACAAAACTTTTCCACTCGACAAACGACTATCAGCTCTATCTTCATAGCAATAAGTGCCTATATTCAAACACCTATTAATAACAATTCAATGGCCGTTGATGCACCCACGCTAAAAAACTGTTGACTCACAATGTGAAATGAATTTAGTCGCACCAGCATTACAATTTTATCTCATTGTCATTTAATATATATCTACCTACAGGTAAATACGAACGGTATACTGAGACGGTATAATGAGACGGTTAACAACGTCATTAAATTGTTATTTGATATTTTGTTTATCAGCTAAAAATTTAATTAGCCTGGGAACACAGAAAAACGTACAAAGAACGTAAAAAAACTTTATGGAATATAAATCACTTTGATCTTGATGAAGAAACTTACCGCAAGCGTTATACAATTAATAATATCAGTAGAAAGTTTTTAGTATTCTTAAATGTAAAATAATTTATTTGTAATGCTAGAAAAGATTTATTTCATTTAATAATATCGATTTCACGATGAGATATCACTCTTTTGTGATTTAAGTGTATTTAAATTAGGCGTACTTCAAGGTTACATCCTTGGCCCATTGTTGAGTAAAGTACAAGACACTTTTAAGGGAACTAGAAAGTAATAAACTGCATATGTATAAAACTATTTTAATTTTAAAGTTAGAATTTCTCTAGGTAATAAAGTACATGTTTATTGCAATATCACGAGAATCTTATGGGAAAAGAATTTCTGAATGAGCACCTAATTTACGTGGTTACCTGTAAATAGAGTACCATGTAGCTGGAGATAACACGACATATTATTTAAGTGGTTGTTAGAATTTACTTCACCATGCCAGCCTGTGGGAAGCGAGACGACTGTTTCTTAGAAAACTTAGGCCACACACACCCATGCCTAGGTACCTAGTTACCTAGGTACTCTAATTATAGTAATTGCAATGACTTCTTCAGTCTCGTTTGCGCTGTTTATATTTGGTTTTACAAAAGTAATAAGAAAGGAGTAAGTGCTCTTAACTGCTGGTTAATTTAAAACGTTAATTTTGCTGGTTTTGATAAATAGTAGGTATGTTGAAAGTGATCTTATGAAGATGTTTTTATTCCTTGGATTTAGCTATAAATAACAAGTTTAAGTTAGGAGAAGAAATTATGTTTTAAGTTGTGTTTAGTTTATGATGCTTAGTTAATTTAGTAACTAACATATATTTTAGCATTTTATAATATTTCAAAGGAGGAATTCGAATTACCTAATAACTTAAATCCCTTTTTATATTTCCAGAACCACATTCGAGAACATCATGCTTGGAGACTCGCTATCCACCTACAAAGGAAGATCCTGTTCTTCTAAGTATCATCCAAATATTTCTTGTTATCTGCTCCCATTCCCTTCAACACTGCATTACCCATTAATATTATTCTTTTGTGAGCCCTTTAATCTCCTTCAATCGCCCTTGACCTCGACGGCCCCTCCTTTATACCGGCTTCTTAACTGTCAAAATCTTCTTTTTAAAGCATTCACGAGTGACTAGTAATTGAAGCACGCAATAATAAAATAAAACAAGTGCCCCGAGCTCCTACTAACCTACATAACGTCTAATTAACGGCCCCTATTATTCCACCCCTTCATACCAGCATATTAATAAAACCACAATTGAACACCCTCGGTAAACTCCACATAATCAATTTAGTTCGACACTCGGCAATTTTATAATCGCATCGAGTTATTACTAAGGCGCTTCGTGATGAATTAGCTAATATAATTTAACAAAGGCTGCACTTATTAGGCCTTTATTTTATACCCTATAGAAACCGAATAGGCCCATGAATTAAACAAACGAACCCGATCCAAGATGGCCGCGGAACGAGAGCGGCTTTTTCGTTCCTTTTTTGAATTTCGAATAGGCGGCCGTTGTGACTTGTGAAGGGGTGAGGGAGAGAGCGGATCGTATTCCAGTTAGAAAAACAAGAGTGTCTAAGTTGGATATTGGTCCCTCAGTAATAGAGCAGTGCCTTGTGTTCGTACCTACAGATACTGTGTGATATCGGGAGCTTCGTTAAATACAAAGGACTGCTTTTGTGTTGGTAAGCCACTGAACTTTGTAATTTTTGAGTATTACCTACAATCTTACATAGAGTAGGACTATGTGACACCTGAATAGCTTACTATAAACAATAAGATCAGCTACTGTAAACGAACTTGTGCTGATGGTGATAGGTACTGTGAGCAATTTAAGTTGCGCAGTAGCCAGTCGCAATAAGGTCAATATAGGCCACATAACAACCACCGGTTGTCACGGTCGCTTGCTTCCCCAATTTATAAGAATAAACGTAAAACATTTATGTTTCCTGTAATGGAATGTTTAAAACGGTGTATTTTTATAAATAGGTATCTGTTGAGGGTTAACGTACAATTTGGAAAAGGGCTCTGTTCTATCGAGATCGCGACTGTTATAAACTCGTGAGTTTTTGTGATCCGGTCAATTCTCGGTTCAGGCAAAATTTGTACGAATTTCTTTGTCTGCAGTTTTTAATGTAACCTGACTTTAAAAGTTCAGCAATAATATACTTAGACTCTGCGCTACCATATTTTATCAGACTAACAAGTAACTTTGTAAAAAACTAAACAATAAATACGCAAACGCGGCTTTTAGATAGCTATGGCAAGTAAATATAGGTAGGAAATTATGAAAGAACAGATGTTACTTAAAGAAATATATCTATATACTCCAATATTCTGAAACAACCGCTTTTTACTATATTCATATGAATATTCATACGATACATATACCAAAATAACACAATTTACAATTTTTGTGTCTGTTTTTCGTTGACGAATTGTTCGAATCTCTGAAATGACTGGACCGATTTCGACGGGACCTTATAGACAGGTAGCTGATGTAATATAAGGAGTAATATAGGCTACTTTTATTTTTAAAAAACGCAGACGAAGATGCGTGTACAGATAATTATCCAATAAAACTAGTTTCCTACAAACTCAGAAATCAATGAACCGCAATCTAATGTCTTCTACTCTCCTCTACCTTCCTATTCTTTAATGAAAATGTAAAACAATTCAGAGACATTATTAAAGTATTCCTTAGTAATGATTTTGTTCCGAAAACAAAGCACTGGGCTATGTAACCATTAACCTCTTGTCATATGACACACAATAGAAAACACATTGTGTCTCACGTAGATCTAGCAGCGGCAGTTATACATCTTTCAGAACGCAGTTTAAAATATACTATATCTATTATCTCTTGCAGCCATCAAGAGTGATAGTAAAGTGCAGCCGGGCGTGCGCTGCCAGCCAGTCGGAAAGCATCAACCGATCGTTCAGAGAAAACAGTTGCCAACTAAATGCGGGTTCCGGTCTCCGGTGCAACGCGAATTATTTATTGTTGTTCAGTAGGGTTAACCGTAAAATATTGGTGTAGTACCTATAAAACCGTAATTTTAAAGTTAATTTTTTGACGCCAAGTTGTATTACTTTGCAAAAATTGTAACGCAAGTTCCGCCAGACCTATAAATTATTTCCAGAGTCAGAATTAAAAATAGGTAATGTCATTTTAGTGTACCTAAATATATATCCAAGTATCTGATCGAGGTACAGAACTCCCTTAGCCTATTTTACATTCCATTTCAAACGAACGTTAACCACGCTTTGTATATTTTCAGATTGTTTGCCACTGATCCATCCATCGCAAGTCGCAAACTGTCACAACCTATATAGCTCACTTCTTACAAGAATCAACTGCAGCTGTCTCCTGCTGGAGTGTTCTAAAAGTCTCTAGAAGCTTCTAGAAGTTCTCCAGACGTACCTGGGCCTGGTAACTCCACCACCGTTGGCGGTGCGCATGCGCCAACGGGGGCAGAGTTCCTATTCCTAGTTGCGAGGTTCCACAATATAAAGCAGAAGACAGAAGAATTGAAGGCTATAATTATAACCTACTGTTTTGCTACTATAATTATGTATATTTTGTTGTTTATTTTTACTCCCACTAAAAGTGTTATCATGTGGTGTTATTGTACTAAAACTGTTTGTAGAGTAATAAGCGCCTACAATTATTGAAAGAGCAAACGCAGCAGTAAAATGTTTATATTACCTCTAATATAGTATACTATATATACCTACCTTCTATAATTATAAGATAAACTAATATTTATTTTCAGCCATGATTGTATGATTAAGTTAATAATGTGTCAAGTTATTACTATATGTATTTATGTAGGTATGTTTCAGTATGTATGTATAGAAGTATAATTATGTATTAAAAGTAAATAAATTAGTTATGAATACTTTCAATTTTACATAATAAATAAGCACCTCAGTTCACCAAGCTAACATAACTACCTCATTTAATATATTATTGTAATGTTCTATCCACCCAAAGGTTGCCTGGTAGAAATCGCTTTTAGCGATAAGGCCGCCTTTGTACCCTAATTTCTTTAATTTGTAGCTCGATATACTGTCTCAAATTGGTGTACAATAAAGATTATTATTATTATTATGTATGTCTTTACCGTTCACGGGACCACAGGGTCTCGGTCATTTGGGAGGCGTACGAGGGGCCGAAGCCAACTGCGCAGAGGCCCTTTAGACAACTTTAATGTAAATGTACCTAATGGATTATTATTATTACTGTTAACTTCGTACCTATAAACTTCTTCCTACGTAAATAAATATATAATTCGACAAATATACTGAATACCGTACAGAAAACTAACTACCCACTGTTCCACCAACATAACATTGTAATGGGGGCTACCATATTTTTGGTCATCAGGTAGTGCAAATGTAGGAAGACATTTTTTGTCTAATCACAGCAGTTGTCAAATATTGAACATCCATTGACATGACACTAGCTCATTCCCTATTGGACTTAAAACGAGAGGTTCACATTAACGCAATCTAGTGAACAAAAACTACTACTGCTGTAGCCTATTGATTACTGGCTGCAATAGAAACAAATCTAACAAGCCAGTAGATAAACAAAAGACAGGGTACTTACATAAATCAGCATCACTGCAAACTCGGATACCACAAATATCTTACAAATACATCACAGAGAAAAACTTTTTATGTATTTTTTTAAGGGGGAAAATCATCGAATGACTGCTCCCGCCTGGGTGAGGCGGGAGGGAGTGTCAGACTCTTACTGACTAAAAACCACCCCGTTTCTTCTCCAGCCCGTCGAGCCGGAGCCCCGGTTACCCGTTAGGTTCTCCGCACTTTTTATGTGTAAAAGATTAATATCATTTTTGGGATTACAATATTTGACCACCAGTTGTGGGATAAAGCTGACGTTCATACTAAATGTACACTCGCTTAGATACAAAATACTAACATCCGAATAGTAAATGGCTGCTCAATTTTAAATTGTACTCAAATATCGTGCCACCTCTGTCGTTTTACAAAGAATTTGTAGCGACAGAACTGGTGAATGAAGTTTCAGTATCCGGACATATCACTACAAAACATAGGTAGGTACGTAAAGTTAAGTACTTTTATGAAACTACACAAACCTTAGAACATCACTTAAAACATCCTACTAAAAGTATCGTACGGTATAAACCCTAAAACATTACCCCTTTTGAACCTCAGAAGGGTGAATTACCTATAGTCCTATACAATGTAAAATCCCCTTTTCACCAACTACGTTACAAGTCCAATATAATCTAAAAGCATAGTCTATTGGTATTATAATCTGCTATTAGGTACTATGCCCGCCAGAAGAGAACGAATGGCAAATAATCTGAGACGTCACGGCAGACGGTAATCAACTTCAATCATCACCAGTTTATAATAACAGTTGTTACACAAATACAACCTTTATACCAGGTTCCATCCTGTTAGGTACTGAGAATTTCGAAATATACACTAGTACAAAAAGCAGAACCTAATATTCAGCAATATTTTTCACAAACGAAAATCCAGACTAGTTCCGAACAATGAACTAATAATTCAGATGAAGGGTAATCTACATTTCACAGAATCGCTTTCTTAGTCTTAGCACGTGTTACTTTTTTCAATTGTCGAGCGTACCTATTCACTGGACTTTTACAATACGTCGCTTTCTGATAACTATGGAGGTCAAAATCTATAATCGTAACGCCTTATAACCTTCAAAGGGGTAAGTAGTAGAACATACTGCATCTGTACAATGTAACACCACTTTTCACCAGCTTTGTTTCACGAGTCCCACGTAATAAGAAATGAATTTATCGCCATTTACCGGGCACAATTGAAGACTACTGAGAATTTTTGACAAATCAAAAACCTCAAAATCTTTTTGAACCTTTGTCAATCATGATTGGGACGACTCATTACTAAAATATTTATCACGCGGTTCATCTCTCCCCCCGTTCAGCTCCTGGAAAACCTACCTGACTTCTTCGATCTTCCGACCCGTGGCTCTACTGGGCCACTACTAAGTGGATCATTTTAGATTATGGTACGGTTCGTACACATATTAACACATATACCTAAAAAGGGGCGAAAACGGCACAAAGGTGAGTAGACAAACGAGATAATTATGAATGACTTGTTTTATTAAAATTATACTCTATTATATCTCACTACAGTAGACAGCCCTCGGCACCGCTATGAAATCCTTTCATTTTGCCAGTATTTTTACTCAGGACCCTATTTCCATTGCGCATAAGCATCGGTCACGATATTTTCTAAAATAATTATTATTTTTATATACCACCAAATAATCTGGTAC
The DNA here is from genome assembly GCA_038387885.1 of Spodoptera picta. Lineage (NCBI taxonomy): Eukaryota > Metazoa > Arthropoda > Insecta > Lepidoptera > Noctuidae > Spodoptera > Spodoptera picta. Next base: position 782,778 of record JAZHFQ010000380.1, read on the forward strand.
TGAGTAGACAATTGTATTATATCCTACTTATACTATAAAATAAATAAATAAAATAAAATGAAATTAAAAAGTCATTTATTTTTTTATATAATTAATGTAAAATGTTTGCAGAATCTGGATAGATTCATTATCCGGATAGAGGCATTATCCGGATGGATAATGTCGAATTTTGAGATTACTTGGTGGTATTTATATTAATTACAAAATGTAAGATAATGTATGCTTAATATTAATTGCTAACTAGTTAAAGAGAAACTGGAAGTCTATAGGTTTTGGCGATGATAAAATAGACGTTGTTTTTGGCTATAGAGAATCACCTCTTTAGCATATCGTTTCAGGTGGACAACCACAGAACATATAAAGAAGGCTAGAAAGGAAATAGTTCCTGATTTGTATTAGAACACGCGTTGCCGTTTGTCCCCCACTCTTTAACTTTACTACAAGCAAGAGACCAATACCTACGCGGAAAATGCACACAAATAAACAACACGCACTAGGTTAAAAGATTTGTTATTGGTCGTCACACTGACGCAATCACTTCGTTTGACATACACTAATACAGGCGTAAAAACTCATATATGGTAGGGGGAGCGAAAGGTCGATTATTGATATCGATAAAATTAATGGCATCTACCTTCTTAATTTACATGTATTGCGGACTATGTGGATTTGTATAAGGCATATTGTGTACATGTATTTACGTTAATGTAAATAACTATACATAGAAAAATACATAACTGATTTTTAAAATCAATTACATTATTAACATTAAAATAATTTGACATGGAATATAATTATAAGTAAATTGTTGATTGGTAGTAATCAAAAAAGTATAAAAAACCGAAAATGTATTATTTCGATTTTGTTTTGTTTTCAACTGTAAGTTTTATAAAAATAAATGGAGTTTGGGAAGTCATGGGGTCAAAAATAATAGATTTTTACTTAATTCAAAATATATAAAAAATAGTGTAATTTCTCCCTAAGAAATGAAAAATCATAAAATAATGAAATATTGAGAATTATCATAACGTAACCATATCATGATATATCTAATCTGTGCTCAAAACTCTGTTATTGTCTCTGTTAGATATCATAATCAATCATAATGACATTCGTATGATGACAACCGATAATCGTCAAAAGTCAAAAAGTCAAAAGTCAAAATCATTTATTTCAATTAGGCCAGAATGGCACTTTTGAACGTCAAAATAAAATTAATATTAAAAGTGAAGCTATTTGCTCATTCCAAGGTGTAGATTCCTATGGAGAAGAACGAGCAAGAAACTCCAGAGGTTACTCTTTTTCAATCAGGTTCACAATACAATTTACTAGTTACATAGTTTTGCTGTTTGGATTGTGCGAGAACAATGTAACACCAAAATCCAGTCAAAGTGATCAAGAAAGAAAATAACCTTAAGAACAATAATACAGTCTGGAGCTGACCAGTCCCAGTTGATGTCGTTCGTATTTCTTTAATAGTTAATTTAAATAGGAATTATTATATAGTTTCGGTTACATAATTTCCTTTACTGAATGTGAGTGGTGTGCAAATTAACTTAGAAAGTACGTATAAGTTGTATGAAACAGCGCCGCAACCTCAACACAATATTTTAGCTCATGTAAATTAAGTCAGCTCTAAAAGCTCTGAAAAATAGAAAAGTCATCAGGTGTACATAGCTATTCTTAAAAAAGGTACAATACAATCGCTCCCAGGATATAATGTCATCTTATTTGTTGTCATAGCTTTGTTCTCGAATAGAAAACCTCAACAACTATTTTAAATTATTGACTAAAATTTCGGCTGGCTTTTAAGAATTTCTCATAGTTTCAAGTGTTTACAATTTGGGCCTAAGCATGTATGAAAGAGTCTACTCATCTTACGAAAAATGATTTAGATGTCGCTTAGATGATATCAAGGTAGAAATGTAAAACAAAATTTCCTAAATCATAAAATCAATCTACTTACTGAACAAAACATAACGAACATATAAAAAATTATATAAAACTAAAATACGAATAAAATGCCTCACTTAAAACCTATTTCTTAATCAGTCGTAATAAATATTTTTTTTTTTTGTTATAATGTGTATAATTTGATAATAATACTTTGTATCATAGTAATTATCGACATTGTTTACAAATTGACACTTCTCTATATCGATTCGAGGAATCGACGTTTTGATTTGATACTCGGGACTCTCGTTGTGAACGTAATACATTGCGCGATCGTTTATGTAGTGCAAAACGGTACGTATCTATTGCAAGCAATGTATACTGCTTGCGATAATGTTTTTTTCTAGAAACGTCATAATATTAATGTTATAATTACAAATATCACAAGTATATTAATGTTTTTGGAGTCACTGGTGGAAAGAAATCCCTTCTCGTGCTACATTGCACACCTGTCTTCTTTTCCGACACATTACAATAGTCCAAGATGGCATAATTTAATATTATTTGCGGAGTTTCGTACGCTGTCACAACAACATTGCGTTTGATGGCCGGTTTATGACATTTTGGTAGATTTGGAGTATTTGCTCATAACCGCGGCACGCGTGTACCGCCCACAAGGCCGTTCTATCCTCTTTTATATGTTCTGTGTGGACAACAACCCACCTACGTTTATGAGTTTTACTACCCTGAAGAAAAAACAAAAATAGTAGTTTTACTACCCTGAAGAAAAAATAGTAACTATAATAATACATGGATAGTGTAAAAAGGGGATTATTTCCTAGCTCCAATCCGCTGCAGTTAAATATCATAAACGAGTCAAACGAAGGATATAATGGCTATACATTAATTGTTTATCGATATCATATGATTTTGAAGTGATTAACTTGCTCCCATATATATTATTTTATAACACCCTGAGAATCCAACAAGAAACTGGCAAGAATACACTATAATAAGAATATACACTTAGTACAAAAAAGTAATACACAAATGTGTAGTTTGCAACGTCTATTTATCTATCTGCCTGCCTTACTATGACGGACGCCACGTCACGGCGCAATGGAAACAGTGGCCCACACCGCAACGCACGCTATGATACAGCAAATCATAATTACGGCTACGACTTCATGATTATATATCAGTTCTTGTAACTAAAGCTATGACAAAATATATTATATTCCAATATTAGTTCACCTCCCGTCCAACATTAAAAAATACAAAACATTTGCGTAACCCTATCTCTTCCTTAGCCACCATTTATTAGAAACACAATACAAATAAAATTTCAACCATTTTCCTTTATTGTAGCGACCCCAGAATTGACATCGGTACAAAAATCATACAAAATGATGATAAAAACATAACCACTTGGCACCTCGATACTTTGCACACGAAAATAAACCTTATTGACGTTTGTACTACATACTAGAGTATTATTTATGGTTTGAGCAATATGTATACATTTAAACACTGATTTAGACCTAAGGTCCTATTAAATAAAGGCACTAATCCATTGCTATGTATTTGTTTCATGACTTCTTTTTCTTTCCAATAAATGTTGATCTGTCACAATATATAAAGTCTGTTTAATGCGAGGTCAGTTTATAATGGAATCTAGCCTTTCTAAAGGAGGTATATCTCAGGAACATTAATTAAGCAAAGATCCACTATAGTTATTCATTATGAAAATTCTATTTCAAAACACCAATTTTCTTAACGTTTTTGAAAAGATACTATTATTATTTATTCAATTTACATAGCAGAATATTGAAACCTCTTATTTGACATATGTAATGTATGTATCAGGAAAACATGACTGAACAAGTGAAAAAATAGACTATGAAAGGAAAGTTCATACAGCCGCTTCAAGAGGACACAGTGAGATGTGAATCATTACAGTTATTTGCTATGAATCAGTATTTATTTAAATTGTTGAAAAAAAAATAGAAAATTGTGAGACTATTCCTAATAAAAATAAATTCAATAAGTTTCGAGTTATTTTTTTGAGTTTTACCATTGAGACACATATAAAACCTATAAATACAGAGCCACATTTGGATATCAGCGCAGCATATTTGAGTAATAGCATTGGAGGATTAAGTTTTTATTTTTTTAACGTCACATAGTCATTATAAGCGCAGTTAGGGATGGCGATTCTTACTGAAAGGATGAATCGATCCACAAAAAAACGGGGTCTAAAAGATCAATTTCCAAAAAATCGATCCGTTTTCAAATAGTTTTTACATTGTCAAATCAATTACAGCACAGAGATACAATAGGTCAAAAATTATAAACGTAACTTTTTTTATTGATCAGAAGTGAGGTGAAGGAGACTAGACATTCAGCCATCTCGAGATCTTTTTGAGAAGTTAACCGGCTGCACTCTAGTAATACGGGCCTTCAACTAATTATATGGTTTATACTAAGACAGGAAACTCGATCTTAAGATGTCTGAGATCGATTCAACGCATAGGATCGATTAAAAAGATCGACTTTTTTGCTCCAAAGGATCGATTCTTCGAATAATCGATCTCAGATCGCCATTCCTATTAGCGCTTGAAGTCATATTGGGATCAAACCTATCCCAGGCGCACCTAACATTGTAGGTACATATTATTAATTACAAAAGTCTAAGGCATCTATTAAAACACCAATTAGTATCACACGTTTTCCAATAACATCTATAACCAGTAATATCACCCTTATTACATGGAAGCTGAGTTCAAAATGCTTACTTGTATTCCGACTATCGTTACAAAAATATCTACCTCTAGTATGTAGTACATAACATGTTGAAAAAGTAATAAAAAGAGGTTGAAAATAATAATAACGCCGTATCATTAATTATATGTAATAATGTATATAATAGTAACTATTTACAAATGACTCGTAGTGATGATTACAATGCGCTTATCGACCGCGTTCCTATAACGCCTATGAATATTTGTATAACAATTTATTTGTTGTGTTACCTGTAAACAAAATAATGTGATGTTAAATGTATGTGGCAGTATACGATACTATCTTTTGATAGTACAAACTGTATTACACAAGTATGTGGATATAAAGTTTATGCTTCCAAAACGCGATCATGTATATCATGACGTGATCTTACGAATGATTATCAAGGTCGTAAAAGTATAAGCTCTGAATTAGCATTTATAACATTGTGATATTGTTCAGAATACCAGTATTCGTTAGTTTTTATTTTTTTAACGTCACATAGTCATTATAAGCGCAGTTAGGGATGGCGATTCTTACTGAAAGGATGAATCGATCCACAAAAAAACGGGGTCTAAAAGATCAATTTCCAAAAAACAGTATACGTTGTAAAAAAACCAAAAAACAGTTCCCCGCAGGTCCCCAGGGACCTGCGGGGAATTTGCAATTATTCATCATCATCAACAGCCAATAAATGCCCACTGCTGAGCAAAGCCTCTTCTCACACGGAGAAGGTTTTTTTTTTAAGGGGGGAAAATCATCGAATGACTGCTCCCGCCTGGGTGAGGCGGGAGGGAGTGTCAGACTCTTACTGACTAAAAACCACCCCGTTCCTTCTCCTGCACGTCGAGCCGGAGCCCCGGCAACCCGTTAGGTTCTCCGCGACACACGGAGAAGGTTAGAGCGTTAATCACCACGCTTGCTCAATGCGGGTTGGCGATTTCAAACTTATAATTAGAAATTATAAGTCCAGGTTTCCTCACGATGTTTTTCCTTCACCGTTAGTCAGTGGTGTCTAACTCTAAATAATCTTAGAAAGTACATATAACTCGGAAAAAGTCACATTGGTACTTGCCGTTGGTAGGTTTCGAGCCCGCACCCTCATGCATGAGAAGTGGGCGTCTTAAACCTCCGGGCCACCACGACTGTCAATTTGCAATCGTTAGTAATGTTAATATTAGAGGTATACTCCTTCATATTAGTGAATACCTATGTAGGCCTGCAGGCGGGCGAGTGCAGGTCCCTGTCCACGTTCCCGCTGGCGAAGCTAATGTTGAGTAGCATGGCCTCGAACGGGTCGCTGCGCATGCGCTGCTGGTTAGCCTGCGCTGCAGACCCAGAGTCACGGATGATGCGGCTCTCTTCTTTGCCATCCTGTAGGATAAACAAAAAGAATTATGAAACATTATAGGATAACAGCCCGAAAGACTTCGTTTACGGGGACGTCACGTCGGGCTTCCGTCGTATATTGCTCGTATGTGTTTAACGTACATAACGTAACATACGACGCGAATCCCGTGTCTCCGTAAATGAGAGCAAACAGTCCACAGCTCAGATGTATTATTGATCTCCTTTAGATAAGAGGGGTTCGCCATAACGTTCACTATATTACCACGTAACGCGTTGTTTATGATCATGTTTTACGTCCTAGAAGGAACTTTACCACTAACCGATATAAGTTACATTTAAAAAGTCTAAAAACTCCATATGACCTTTGTATCAGCAAGGCATCCACTGCTGAACATAGTTATTAAACATTTTACCTTCAAAAAACTTATCCATTATACTATCCACACCATATACATATGAAATCCAATGAGTAACAACCTAATCAGCACTTGGAAGCTCATTAATTTGCCTTGTTCCGTTTCTTCAAAAATTGTATATTAGAGGAATACGTTATATTATAGGAATACGTTAAAACTACACTAGGGAGCAAAGAACTGGAAGCACTAGCGTTTTTCTTTGTTCATTGATTTTTTTTTTTTTATGGAATAGGAGGCAAACGAGCTGACGGATCACCTGATGGTAAGCGATCTGATTGATGTTCGTTCGTGATAAATATTTCCTGTTATAAGTATTATATTAACTGGTAACGTATACCGTATAAAAGGAAATCTAATTACCTTTAGAATGACAGTATTTTGTTGAAGAACGAATCATATTTTTTCATTACAAGTAATAGAGGATTCTTTAAAAAATACGCTGTTTATTTGCGACAATTTTGTTGGGCTCCGTTTAAAAATTTTGACAAATGATCCTTGCATTGAAAGCTGGCTGTGGTCTGCATCAGTACTTCAGCAATCAGTATGTAACAAAATAGATTCTACACTTGAGGAGACGACTCAAATTGGGATGATGACAAGGTATGAAAATTAAAAATATAATTAGTCCGTAAATTAGGTAATGAAAAAATATTAGACACGTATTTTTTTATTTTGTCGAATAATAAAACAATACTTAGATAAAACGAATTAAAGTTTAGGAGTGGGGGCTAAAACGTCATTTCTACGTATAAAATGTAGGTACATAGAAGTGACGTCACGCGACATTTCAAATAAATATATAGTCGAAAGTATTCATTTCTGTAAGAACATAAAAAATACGTGTCTAATGATTTAAAATAATCTACAAGACGGACATTAAAATAAAAATTAGGTATCTACCCTATTGTATATTTACTATAAGGTTGGTACGCGTGCAACGTGAAGTGGCTCGCCGACTTTATCTAAATCGATCATGGAAAAAAATGTATATAAGGGGTACCTAAGGATCGGGGACCTTTGTTGGCAGACCTGGTATAGGTAGAGCACAGTACGAGACGACCGGCTCATTGCAACCATTGCGTTACGTAACCATCGCGCCGAGGATGGCTCCAGCAACTGCTACGTGTCGGGCGGGGGGCGGTTACATACTGTCCGGACTCTCCTCACTGTCGTCGTCCGACAGTGAGAGGAGGTGATAGGGAATGAAACTTAATGGCTCAAAATCCAGCAACTAAAAACAAAACATTTAACACATCACTAGTGGATCCGTTTCTGGCTTCCGAGTGTAATCATCCTTGTAAGACAAGTATTGGAAAATTCAGACAAAATTAACTGAAGAACCAATTTACATTTGACACCAACTAACGATATGCAGAAGTCGGTTTAATGATGATATGATATGATGATAATGAAACGAACATTAAAAATATATTTAGTCCGTCAGTTAGGTAAGAAAACATCACTTATACAATGAAACGAATCAAAGTTTAATAGTAGGAGTTAGCTAAGTCATTTCTAAGTATAAAACGTACATAGAAATGACGTCACATGACATTTCAAATCAATATGTCGTTGAAAGTATTTTAAATAATTTACCAGACGGACATTAGAATAAAAATTAGTCATCTACTCTACTTTACAACAAAAACAAGTTAGTTAATAAACAAAGCTATAATCCATACCTCAGGTCGCGGACTCCAGAGCCGCACCACGGTCTCGATGCCACTGGTGGCCAGCAGGAACATGGAGGGATGCAGCTGGATGCAGTTGAGGATGGAGTCGTCTCCGCGCATGCAGCGGATTATATTCCCGGACTTACGACACCAGATGAACAGGCTGCCGTCGTCAGAACTGTACGGTGCGGAAAATTGTTAGCAAGGTTGGTTCTAACACTTTACTTCATCATACAAGCAAACTGCTTTTAAAATGTAATGAAAGAAAATAATAATCTTCTATTTGAGTTGCTATAAGTATTCAATGAAATATTATAGAACAGACTAAGCTGTGATCTTTACAATATTTGAAATGATTTGGAAAAGTCATTTTGGTTCATCGATATTTCAATGGAAAGTGAACAATGTGTAGACAAGTCTCCAGTAACCTTATAAAACGTTCTTTTTACCTTTCATACCTTTTTAAATGATCAGTTGATCTCACATACATGTATGTTTATTTAGTTATACATACCCAGCAGCGATGTAGTTGGCATCAGGTCCGAGGAAGTTGGCCTCCTTGATGTCGGTGGTGGTGTTGCAGTGGCCCAGTAGTCGCTGCGAGTAGTCGAGCGCGGCGGCCCGCAGCTGTCGCTCGAGGACGGACGTGGGCTGGCTGTCCTCCGCCTCCGCGGCTGCTGGATACGGAATGTCACTCGCGCACTTTACTTCGTCAGAAGGGTATGTCCTATATGTCAGTTGCTACTGATATGGGACTAATTGTAACCGTATAGTCAAAAACTATGATCAGATTATACTTTTAGTAGGAATGATGACATAGAAAAGCCAAATATAACATTGTTCCGATTATATCGAACCCAGAGGTTCGGGAGATCGGGATTACTTTCCAAGATTCAGTGCACATCAATTGTGTTACATAATGTTAGACAAAACGGTTCAGTATGCTTTACCTTAAAGTCAAATTCCTTTATATTTTAAGTAATTTTGACTCAATAAATCAAATCTCAATTAACAATGTCATAAAGCACTTTGATCATAGCTAGCTATATCAACCATACGTGATGAATGAAAACCATCCAAACATGTATTAAAAGCAACTTAACTCTTTGAATACCGTCATTATAGACACAATTAAAAAACAATAATTTAAACAATGACAAGTAATGTACATTATAAAATACACCAAGCTACCTTCATCTGGTGTAGTCTCCATGTTCTCCAAGGCGACGTTGATGTCCTTCTGCAGTAAGAAGACAGCGTGGCTGGTGGCGTGGCGAGGGAACTTGTCCTTGAAGTACAGCAGGCACTCGTGGGCCTCGCGCGCTCGCTTCAGGTCCATGAGGCCCTTCGCCAGCCGGAAGTGGGACTTCACGTGCGACGCGTCCAGCTTTATAGCCTTGTAACAGTCTTTTATTGCCGCGTATGTGTCGCCCGACCTGGAATTCAGATAAAAAAAATATGTAGGTTTAATAGTCGCAAGTAATACACCAAGCGCGTGAACATGAAACTTATGCTTTGTTCGCACTACGCTTGTATTTTAGTCGAGTGAATATTTAGAAGCCTTCTCTCGCTTCTCTCCCAAAATCGAAGCGAGAGAAGAGAGAACTATTAAAAACTCGGTACTCGACTAAAATACTAGCGCAGTACGAACAAGGCTTTAAAGATTGACAGTCACAACCAGTGACTTATGGGTCAGTAACAGTGAGGTTAAAACTTGCGAAAGACCAGAATAGGTCAGAATATCACTGTTAAAGATGTCAAACAGCAAAAACTCTACACTAGCGGCTAGCACGAATGATATATACCGCCAGGATCGCAACTGAAAGAAAGGGCACTTTTCCAATTAACTACTTAATAATGTGGAGTCAATGGACATAACATTATTGACAGCTACAGTGTGTAATGTGTATTATATATTTTGGTTTACTGACCAGCCTCGCCTCATGAGCGCGGCGGCCCTGTTGGAGTACAGGATGGCGCAGTCGGGACAGAGCGCGATGGCCTCGTTGTAGTACTCCACCGCCGTCGGGTAGCTGCCCTTGTTCACGAAGTCATTCGCCTGGAAACACAGACACCACTCATTAATAAATGTTAGGAATACATAGACTACATACACAGAAGCTATTATAAACAGTGATGTATAAAATACCCAATACAAAGTATCTGAAATACAAAATGCAAGATACTTTTAAATTAGGTTTATCAAATACCAGATACAAAATACTATTGACATTGGCGTCTGAAATACTAGATACAAGATACCTTTTTTTTTTTTTTTTTTTAAGGTGGGAAAATCATCCAATGACTTCCCGCCCGGGTGAGGCGGGAGGGAGTGTCAGACTCTTACTGACTAAAAACCACCCCGTTCCTTCTCCTGCACTTCGAGCCGGAGCCCCGGCAACCCGTTAAGTCTTCCGCGGCTCCGTATCGGCGTCAGCCCTGTTAAGCCCCATCTGTGGTGGTCTGATGGCTCCTTGAGGCGCGCGCGGAACGCTCGGCGCCGTACGCTCGGGCCTGGTTCTGGTCGGGCGGCGAGTCACCCGTGCTCGCCGTCCGCAGGCCCGCGCTTACGGTGGCCGGAGATCGTCTCGCGATCCCCGACGCCCGGAGTGTCTCTCGCGACGGCCGGGGCGTGAGGAGGTTCGTTCCCTCACGCGCTCCGCCTCCTCCTTAGCTAGCATGACTGCTTCGCAGAAGGAGGAGACGGCATCCCAGTGCTCCTCGCTCCGTACCATGGTCTGAACCAGAGCCGGACGCGAGAGGTCGCCGTCGCCGATCACATTCCTGAGGACACGGCGGTGCTCAGTCCACGCAGGACACACCGCCACCGTGTGTTCCACCGTGTCCTCAGGGCGATCCTCGCAGTGATGACACCCGGGCGTTTCCTCCCGCCCAATCCGAAACAGGTACCTCCCGAAACTCCCATGTCCGGTAAGCACCTGCGTCAGGCGGTAGGTGAGGACGCCGTAGCGTCTCTCAAGCCACTCCTCAAAGAGGGGACTTACCGCTGCAATGACAGTGAGCCCAAGATACAAGATACCTATCTTGACTATTATCCAAAAAAGTATTTGTAAAATAGTAAGATATAGTACGCATGTATCTAAATGCAAGATACAAAATGGAATTTTAAAAAAGTATATCAAATACACGACCGAAATACATATTTTGCATCTTGGATCTCAATCTCTCTTGTATTTCAAATACGTCTGATTATATTATAATACTGTTCAAGTAAACGAATGTAAAGACAAGTACCTACAGACAATACCACGAAAAGAAATAGGTTATATGCCAATTTTGACCGCTTTCTTCGTCGACATCGACAGACGAAGTAGGAAAAAAACACGCGCAGGCAATGAAATTAAGAAGCCGACCACCATAATGTAATCCCATACACAGCCCGTTTGCCCGTACACAAATTCATTTTTAAAATTATTTTTGTTGGCATTTTATCTCTAAAAACCGTTTTATGTTTAAATAAAAAGGAATGTGTTAAGCTACTCGTTGGCTGAGTGGTCGCAAGTGCAACTGCCGGGCAAGGGGTCTCGGGTTCGACTCCCGGTCGGGCAAAGTATTACTGGGTTTTTTAAAAATTCTCAGTAGTAGCACGGAGTCTGGAATTGTGCCCGGTATATGGCAATAGGCTCACCCCGTATTACATGGCACTCATAACATAAATAGTGAAAAGTGGGTTTTACAGTGGCATAATGTGCACCTCTGCCTACCTTCTCGCCTTCGGGGATAAAAGGCGTGATGTTATGTTATGTTGTATTAAAGACAGGATATAAAGACCCTACCATTTCTTTAAGTTGCCTGACGCGGTCAGGTAGTTGTGGCGGTGGTGGCTGAGGGGGGGGAGTGGTACCATTGGTACCATTCCTCAGCGGCTGCTTGGCGTCCGAGGTTCTATTCCCGTGGTTGTGCTGGATGATGAAGCTCTCCACCAACACCGGCCGCCGCGCTGCGTTTATGTCGAATATGTATATCTGGAGACAGAAATATCATCATCGTATCGTAAGCTATTTTGTTGTCATTAGTATACATTATGGCTACGCTATGTTTGAATGTAAAGAGATAAACCTTTTAGTTTTAATTGAAACAATTGTCCATGTGTAATTGTTTAAATGAATAAATAGAAATGACACTGCATAAACCCAAACATTAACTTGAAGCTTCATATTAAAATATAGTAGCTAATTAGCTATTGCTATGAAACAAGTTACAAAATGATAATAAACACCAACGATGAACCATGTTTTGTAGCAAATTTAGATCAGCAGCAATTGGGTAGTTTCCAGGGTATCAAAATTAAAAATATAATTAGTTCGTCAGTTAGATAATGAAAAAATATTAGACACGTATTTTTTTATTTTCTCGTATTAAGTTGGAATACTTAGATAAAACGGCGCTAAGTTAAGTAGTAGGAGATCGTTACGTCATAACGTTCGACAAAATGTAGCACGCTGTGACGTCACACGATATTTAAAATTAATATATTGTCGAAAGTATTTAATTTTGTGAGAAAAGAAAAAATACGTGACTAAAGTTTTAAAGTAATGTACCAGACGGACAATAAAATAAAATTTAGGAAATCTACCCATTGCAAATCCACCCAGGCATTGATTGAGCAAACGTGGTCGTGGTGATTGATGCTAAATCCATTTTACTGCGAAAAAAGGACTTTGGTCAGCAGTGGCGACTTATAAAAATAAGCAACAATGTTTCTGTATACCTGTTCGGAGCCGAGGTTGACGAGCAGTTCGTTCCCATCATTACTGAATGCTACGTACGTCGTAGCCTTCTTAGGGAACGTGTGCTCATTCGGCTCCATTGAGAGGTGGCCTGCAAACACAAACTATTTATTAAAACACTGCTACATAAATATTACTGCAAGGCCAATATTAATATACTGCACTGTTAACACTGTACTGACTGAAATCATAATCAATCTTTCAATCTTTCAATCGTGTTTAATCTTTCAATCTGTCAATCCTTCTATTTTCAATCTTTCAATTGTTCAATCTATCATTTATTTAATCTAGCAATGCTTCCATCCAATGCTATCAAACTGTGAATCTTTCATTCTTTCAATCTGTCAATTTTTTTTAAATAATATTGGGTGCGTTTATAAAATACAAGTTCATATACACATGACACCCAGATCCGAAACAACAATATGTGGATCACACAAAGTGTTGTTCCGTGCGGGAATCGAACCCGCGACACGTTGCACGGCAGTCAAGTACCCGTTAGTCATGTGTATGTGTACTTGTGTAACTTCTAAGTTTGTAAACGCACCCACGACACAGGAGATAATCCTAATGTGGGGCAACGTTCTATTTAAAAAAAAATATATCATTATCATTCCATCAATCCATCATTACATCAGTCGTGAGTGAGTGAGTGAGGGAGTGAGTGAGGGAGTGAGTGAGTGAGTGAGTGGGTGAGTGAGTGAGTGAGGGAGTGAGTGAGTGAGTGAGTGGGTGAGTGAGTGAGTGAGTGAGTGGGTGAGTGAGTAAGTGAGTGAGTGGGTGAGTGGGTGAGTGAGTGAGTGAGTGAGTGAGTACGTGAGTGAGTGAGTGGGTGAGTGAGTGAGTGAGTAGGTGAGTGAGTGAGTGAGTGAGTGAGTGAGTGAGTGAGTGAGTGAGTGAGTGAGTGAGTGAGTGAGTGCGTGTCCGGTGCAGCAGCAAGTAGTGTGTAGTACCGGGCGCGAAGTAGTGCACGGCGGCGCGCGGCACGTTGTTGTCGGGGTCCCCGTGTCCGGCGCGCGAGCAGCGCATGTTCTGGCGCTCCCACATCTGGCGCGACGCCGGCCCGCTCGTCTGCGGGGCCACACACTGGGATTACTCACTTTTTGATCACATAATCCAATTAAACCACAGTTTATAACGTACAAAGGATTGAGATTTCTGATGATGCGAATATATTGTTCAATTTCATGGACCTGATACATTGATCTCTTGTGTATTAATAGTATATTAGGGTACGATGGGACTGACATACATCGTGCGTTATAAAAGTCCATACAATATAAGCTAAGTTCAAGGTTCTTTTTTTTGAGGTGGAATAATCATCAAATGCCTTCTCCCGCCTTGAGTGAGGCAAGAGTGTGCCAGGGTGTTACTGACTAAAAACAACCCCGTTTCTACTCCTGCTTCCAGTCGCAGTTCCATTAACCCGTTAAGTTGTATAACCCACAAATTCAGTTCAGCAAATTCAGGTTTAAGATATCGTTGGAAACACAACAAACTGAATCAGACTTCAAGCTAAATTAATATTAGTTTTTAATACTTTACATCAACAAGATACCATTGTAGATTATCGAAAAACATTTAATTAATTTAACTTAAAACGAATCTTGCAAAAATATTAGTTTATTACCTGTAATCTAGCCAATTTGATCATCCTAGTATCGTAGAGCCGTACATAGAAGTCGTTGGCTCCGACTGCGAGCTGGTAGGGACGGCGAGGGTTCACAGCAACGCATTTTGCCTCCGCATACCGTCCTAAGTGGTTCAGTAAGTTCACCAGCACGTTGGCTGAGTCTGGGTTACAGCTGTGAGACATGCGTAAGTCATGTTGCCTGGAGACAACGGTCATGTTGTTAGTTTCATTATGAAGTGGAAATGCAGGTCTAATAAACTTTCCATCTAATTGTAAACAGTTTTGTGTTTTTTGTAGATGGTTTCTGCAGTCTTGGTTAGTTGCTTCCTGTCAGAGATGCTCGTACGACAAATAAGCAACTAACATTTATGGCTAACTGTGGCTCCTGAAGAACGAACATAATAATAAATAGGTATCCTGTATTCCTGTAAAAACCTATTTTTTCTCTTCAGTGGGTAATTACCATATATTTAAGACTGGAATTATCTTACTTCTATCTATGTACTTACAATACAAGTCCGTCTTCCCCGGCAGACCACAGTAGATGTGGGTTGTCAGGGGCAGTGGCGAGGCGCTTGACTCGTGCGCAGTGACACACGCACTCCAGGAGCGGCGCGTTGGAGTTGACGCTGCGTGCGCGAACCGTGCCGTCCGCCGCGCATGTTGCTATCACGTCCGGGGATAGGAACTGAAGGGCATATTGGAAATGTTAATTGTTGTTAGTGTCTGAAATAAATGATTTATTATTATATTATATTGTAAAACGACATGAAGTTTTTATATATTATGAAAGTGGTGAAGCAGTCACTGAAGCCTATGGCATCTAAAACAATAGATTTATCTGGACCTCAGGCAGTTCTCTTTCTTGTATCTACCTCTCACTACCATCACCACCACCACCTTACCTACTCATTAGATGATATTATTGTTGTAGTATGATGTTAGGAGTAGGACCTAGCAATACGTGATGTTTAAATATCTGAGTATGTCTGTCTTGTCTCAAAAATAAAAAAATATTTGCTAAACATTACTTAGATCTTATAGGTACTTACGCCTACATACAACACTCACGCACAAAGGTCTGAGTACAATTACTCCCTACAGTGACTACAATTGGTATCGAAGCGTGAATTGCTTGTGAATGATTGTAGATTTAGTAATTGGCATGTCACTTTGGGCGTCTGTGCGACAGTTGCTATACTGTACTGCATACTGTGATGGGCAGTGCTAACTAATAAGCTGAATGACCTGCGAAACTTTACAATTACACACTCACTTCGCGGTATTTAAATCGTTTCTTTATAGTATCTATATCTTCACGACTTATAAACCTAAACTTTTGTCGAGAATCAATACTAAGCACTAAATTAATTATTATGTTTTCGTTTCAGTAGCAACGTGACGGTCACCGCATCGCGGGTCGCGGAATGCTGTTCATGAATATGAGTCTCTAGCATGGTTTGAAACTAGTCGAGTTCCTCGTCGAATAATTACGTGAGTAAGCTGAAAATATGATAATTAATTTACTATGTGTCAGGAAAGTTATAATACAAATTCTAAACACTAGTGAAATCCATTTTGGATTTATGTAAACAGACTGTTGTTGTTTACAACTAGACACAAAACCAACAACCTATTTTTAAAATTGGGTATTTCCTCAGTGTATAGAAATGAGTAAGTACCTTCATGTATACTCGGTGTGAATCAGGCATAGTCAGAAAATGAAAACCATTGAACTTATTTACGTGGAAGGCGTTAGGATCAGGGCACGTAAATATTATAAAATTGGTTTTATGTGGTTCTAAGAGAACCTATTTTTGAATAGGTTACTTAGATGACTAATTTTTATTTTAATGTCCGTCTGATAGATTATTTAAAAATATTAGACACGTAGGTATATTGATTTAGAATATCGCATTACGTCACTTTTGAGTACGATTTATACTCTAAAATGACTTAGCTACCTCCCACTCCTAAACTTTGGTTCGCTTTACCTAAGAATTGTTTATATAAACGACAAAATAAAAAAATGCGTGTCTAAAAAATAAATTTTGTCATTACCTAACTGACTTAAACTGACGGACTAATTGTCACTGGACGGTAAATGCCACGTCAAAGTCACGCCGTAGTCAGGTGGCAAGCTAGTTAAACACAAAGAATGAAATACAACAATGGTAATATCATGAAATTCTGTTCAGTATTTCTTGAGTTTAAACTATCATGAGTCTGTGCCAAATTAGGTCATAATTAATTACCTTGTTTTGTAAGGCCAGAATAGGTATATAATAAGTAACTAAGAAGTATCAAGCAAAACAATAAACAAAGAGGTATTTTATAGTTAAAAGTAAAACCATTGGTTTACCCCTTATTACGTGGTACTCATAACATAATAGTGAACAGTATTACCTACATAATATAAATGCATAAAAATGTGCATCTCTGCCTACACTGTTAAAGACGTGACGTAATTTGTTATATGATACGACATTTTGTAATAACCCAATAAGGTAGAATACTACATTTTATTTTAAGGTCCGTCTGGTAGATTAGTTTACAACATTAGACATGTATTTTTTCTTTTCTTACAAAATTAAATACTTTCGACGATATATCGATTTGAAATATCGTGTGACGTCACGATTTACTACATTTTATAGGAGAGCGTAACGTAACGACCTCCTGCTCCTAAACTTAACTCTGTTTATCTAAGTATTGTTTTCTATGACAAAATAAAAAATAATGTGTCTAATATCTTTTCATTATCTAACTGACGGATTAATTACATTTTTAATTTTCATACACTGTCTACTAACCTATTCAGAAGTACCTTTTCAACAAGCATGAACTTTTTGTGCATCAATGAAAAGTTCATAATAATGTCTTTATGCCACACAAAGTCTTTAACAAGAATTAATTAATAAAAATATGTCCATCATAGTTTCAACCACAAAATGTATGGACTACAATGAATTATTAGGTAACTAACAAAGTTGGGTAAACAGTATTATCAAAACAATTAGGTTAATTATTGCTTACATTAAAATTAGGGAAAAACCAACATGCCTAATGTCTCTTAATACCATTTCTTAAGTATGAAGATTATAGAATGGTAAATAATATAACAAACAAGTGTTATAAGTAAACAACAAAAACAAGCATGACTTGCTATCATTAATGCTATGAAACAGTGGAAATATCTAGACCTATAATAACAACTAAACATGGAAATCATATTTGCTCTAGAAGTAACTAACAAATGTTTTAAGTAGGTTTTGTATTTAAACAAATATCTGCATTGGTATTAACTGGTCAATCCCCAAGCGGTGACCACTCTCCACTACCTTATTTCCGATGTTTAGAGACTACTTTTATATGAAAAAATTATGTTATTGTATTCATAAAAACAATTAAAATCAAATATTTGTGATTTTTACTAAAAAAATGATCTTTCTCTATACTTTTTTAAGCTCCTATCCAATCACACAATAAATTGATTTGACAGCTGATATACTTAACTTTTTTTTATCAGTCTCCATTTTGGCATAATAATAATAGTGGAGCCCGCAACAAGCGACCCTGCAAGTTAACATTATCCTAAGTGCTCCAGGGAGAAGTCACCGTTACTTATACTCCAGCTTGCCTTAATTGGCTAAAGTGAAGTCGCTAGAGTAGTGATCCTGCTCGGAGGGTAGGAAACTAATGTAAGTTACGAATGGGCCAGGGATTCAGGAGGCTTTGGTTAGAGAGATGATCTGAGTAGAAAGCAGTAGTAGTTTCTTAACCATTCAGCCACTCAGGTTCCCCTTATCCCTTTGTTGCTTTATCTAGCAACCATTCCTGGGGCCCAGTCGGTAAGTTGGCAAGTCTCCACCTACCATTTTTATGTGTAATAATTACATTGTTTCGGCAGGTGCCATATTTCCACTTTAGCAGTCCACAGCAACCCATCCATAGCCCTACCTTTTTTCCATTATCTACAATATCCTACACTAACCATGGACTGTCATTACATTTAGATTAAAGTGATCTAAAGGGCCTCTGCATAGTTGGCTTCAGGCCCTTGTATGCCTCCCAAATGACTGGGACCCTGTGGTCTAATGAATGGTAAAGACATACATAATAATTATGTATGTATTACATTGTAGTCTTACTCATTATGTTACATTAGTTTAATGCATGGTCATTATTAAGTGATAAGCAGTAATAGACCTATTTTGGAACAGAAGCAAATATGCTTCACAACAGTATCTAGTCCTTTATTTGCTTGGCTTTGTTTTAAGATTTGAGTTTTAAATAGAGACTTTTTCTTAATATCATAAGTATTCTACTGTTTACTTCATACCAGTAAATTTTATACATAATATTTCCTCACCTTTACAGAGAATATGTTCCCAGTATGTCCAGTTGCTATGTTCATAAGCTCTTTGTAGCGGAAGGGATCCCACAGCATGACATGAAGGTCGTCAGAAGCTGATGCCAGGATTCTAGAATTTTAATCATTTATGTTGTACTACCTACAGATATAAAACAGATTAATGATTATTTTACAACACTTACGATCCATCGTGGTTCCACTCCAGGCAATTAACACATCCCATATGCCCGTGCAGCTCCTTCTCCAGTCCCAATCTGTCGATCATAGGTCGGGTCACCGTAAGCCGACTCTGAAACTTTCTATCCACTTCCCCACGCTCCCTCGCCGCCAGCAGCCCCACGGTGCCGCTGGCCCAAGCGGGGTCCTCTCTTCTGCCCATTTTCGCGTAATTATTCGTCATATGGCTGATCAATCATCACAAACATACAATTCGTCAAACTAACTGCGGCTCAATCTATTTATAGTTTTACACATCTTACTTCACATTACTATGTGTTGCACAGAAATATACCACTAAAATAATCGTCAATTCAATGCGGAATACACAATGAACAAACAAATACAATCAACAAAAAGCTTTATTCTCGACGAGAAGATATTTCTTACGAAAATAAAAGAGGGACTGTCAAACAGCTGTCACCGAGTTGCCAGCATTTTCTTTTCTTTTAGTCTATGTCTAGAGCTTATCAATTCTTGCAGGTTTTGTTCTCGTAATTAACCTATTTTTTACTTCTATTTCAAGTTCTAGTTTGTTTAGATACTGTGCATTACTTTCAATTACGAACCACGTTCTATAAAGTTCTATAAAATACTCAATATAATATATTTCCCACTGACTTACAAATTGATTTCTGTGTGATAAATAAGCTGTGGTGTGTTACATTTTTAATTGATATCAGTGTTGCCAGCCGTACGATTTTCGTGCCATATATTTTGACATGACTTTTGACATATTTGACTTAGATACTGGACATCATTTTGTTGATCAATGATCACAATTGTGATTTGTTTCACATTGTGGAATATTCGCATTCAAAACACTATTTTATATTAAGGAGACGAGGTCGCCCTATAAGATTGAAATTATTTAGCAGGTATTTACTGTTCTTATAATAAATCAGAAAGTACTAAAAAACTTGATCATAACCCATAATATGGATTGCCTAATAATTTTGTTTATAATTGTATTAACATAATTGTAACCTTTTTATCATCCAGTCATCCTTACAGGCTAGAAAATGGGTGAGCGCAAAGGACAGAATCTGTATTATCCCCCCGACTATGACCCTAAGGTCGGGGGGCTGAACAAATTCATGGGCACACATGCATTGCGAGAAAGAGCCAGGAAACTTCATATGGGGATCCTGATCATCCGTTTTGAGATGCCCTACAACATCTGGTGCGAAGGATGTAAGAACCACATTGGAATGGGAGTCAGATACAATGCTGAGAAGACCAAGATTGGAATGTACTACACAACTCCGGTGTATCAGTTCCGAATGAAATGTCATCTATGTGACAATCATTTTGAAATAAAAACTGATCCAGGGGTATGTATCACTTTCGTGTTATATTTAAAATGCTTTGCTTTCATGTACAATTAATATCAAAACTGCTTCTAAGCTATTGTTAGTTGAAGTCATGATTAATCTAATTTCTTCATTTCCATTTTCAGAACTTAGACTATGTGATAGTATCAGGAGCAAGAAGGCAGGAAAATCGCTGGGACCCTACAGAAAATGGCCAGATTGTACCGGAAACTAAAGAGGCCCAAAAGAAACTATTTGATGATGCCATGTTCAGGCTGGAACATAAGACTGGAGATGAGGAAACTGCTAAACTTGATAACCCAAGGTTGGGGAGGCTGGTGGGAAGGAATGAGTCTGTGTGGAAGGATGATTATGAAGCTAATTGTTCCTTGAGGAGGAACTTTAGGGTAAGTCACACATTTAAGAAGATTTTAGATTATTTTACTGTTTTTAAGATTAAAAAGTTGATTAAGTTCACTTAACATGTTGATATATCATACCAAAATTTTATTCATACTAAAGTAGTCTCTAAACACCAAAAATATGGTTTATAACGGAATTAGTCGAGAGAGGTCACCTAGGACTGCTTGGGATTGAGCAGTTAAGGTTGATAATTGAATTGAAATTACTAATCAATTACTTTATAATACAAGATATTTAAATATCCCACGAAATTGTTTTATTGCCACTAATTTAAGTTATACATTTAAAAAAATATTTTTTTAAATGTATGCAATAGCATACTTAATCATTTGTATATCTCTATTACAGAAGAGAAGAAAAGAACTAGAACAATCATCAGTCAATGACAGTCTACTGCTAGCTAAATCTTCTCTAGACATAAGTCTTCTACCAGAGAATGAAGATGACAGAAATATGGCGTCTCTCCTTTCCCTTCGACCTTCAAAAAGTGTAGAGGAATCCCAAACTCAAACTAGAAGCAAGATCCTCAATACACCAGCTTTGCCAAGTTCCACTGGATTACTGACCAGCTTCGGAGGACTCAAAAAAGAAGAATCATTGTCTAAAACTACTTCACTTACTAGACAAGGCCTAGGTATTACACTTAAAAGAAGTAAAATTCAAAATAAGAATGGTACAGATAATAAAATAAGTGAGACTAAAGAAGATAGCATTAAAATAAATAGTGAAGTTCCTAATGTTCCTAATAAACATGAGAATGATGACAAAGTAGACCAAAAGAAGATAGATATTTTAAATATTAAGAAAAATGAAGTCGAGAATACTTGTACTAATAATATTGCCTTAGACAAAGTAGAGGCTAAAAATGTATCCTTGGTTGGAGACTACAGCTCTAGTGATGAGAACTCTGAGTAAGTGTATTGGGACTGTAATAATAAAAGACTTTAAGTCTCTATTATTCTGCTCACAATTGAATTGTCTACTAGTCATCTTTTTTAGAATTCTACTATTAAGAGAACACCAATTTACAGTCTATTGATTGATTAACTGGATAGGATCTGGATCCGGAGAACTGGATCATAGAGACCATTGTTTTTACTGTTTTTGTAAAGGCCATTTTATACAAGTAGGAGAAAGTACTTGTGAATGTTATAGCTCTGTTATTCTTCTGCATAAGAAGGTATGTTATTTTTTTTATAAAATATTGTAGTAAGCTTTTCAATTAAAGTAAATGACCAAACAATAATAATATTAAACAAATTTTATATGACAAAAAACAATCCTAAGTCTAAATGACTGCTAGGTTGACGCAACTGGCTGCCGCGCAACGTGTCGCGGGTTCGATTCCCGCACGGAACAACTCTATGTGTGATCCACAGATTGCTGTTCCAGGTCTGGGTGTCATGTGTATGTGCACGTTTGTAAACGTACCCACGACACAGGAGTAAATCCTAATGTGGAGCAACTTTAAAAAAAAAAGAAAAGAAATGACGATAATATTTAAACAAAGACCTAAAATAATTTATCAAAATACCACCTAAATTAGGATATTGCATATTACCTACATATATTTTACTATTGTAAGTATGTTAGTATCCATAGTCTCTGCCTACACCCATGGGAGACAGAAGGTTATGTATGTATGGAAAAGGAAGATTGTCGTAGGAAGTTGTAATTGTTACATTTATATGAAAAAGAGCATCTGATGAATTATATCAGTATAAATATAGTATAGCCATTGTGGATAAAATAAGATCAACTGCTTAATGATGAACCATACCCTAAAGTCTAAGGCCCGTATTAATAAATAGGTCTCAATCACGATGTCAAGACCGGCATCAGTTGATACGTTCTCAAGATGCGATCAGCATCTTAATGTCGACGCTAATTAATATACCTATATCCACACGATCTCAGGTGATACCGCAGTTTGGATGGAGTTATCAAGATTCGTAATTTGACACTCAATGGCCCGTATTAATAAATAGGTCTCAATCACGATGTCAAGACCGGCATCAGTTGATACGTTCTCAAGATGCAATCAGCATCTTAATGTCGACGCTAATTAATAAACCTATATCCACACGATGTCAGGTGATACCGCGGTTTGGATCGAGTTATCAAGATTCGTAATTTGACACTCAATGAAATCCTGATGTTAAGATTTGTTACGTCACAGCGAATGAACTAATACATCTTTCGTTCATTGCGTTTAGTAATAGCTGTGTAGAACGATAATATTCAACTCTGTTTGCATAGGAATAAAAGATTATTTCCAGTTTAAATGGATTAAAATTTTAGGAAATTGTATTACTTTTTTATATTGTATACATTATGTTTTTTTAACCAAAAAAAGCATTATTTATTATAAAGTTACGTTTAATTTTATGACGAACGCACATGCCAGTGATTGCGCGTAACCACATTATTATAATCTGTAATTCCCTTTCTCTCAATTGTTTATTAGGTTGATAATACAATCACATCAGTGTTTCGTGTATATTTACAAGTTACTTATTAATCGACTGGGCCGAGTGGTCGCAAGTGCGACTGCCGGGCAAGGGGTCTCGGGTTCGATTCCCGGGTCGGGCAAAGTATTACTAAGGTTTTTAAAAATTATCAGTAGTAGCACGGAGTCTGGAATTGTGCCCGGCATATGGCAATAGGCTCAGGCTTACATGGGATTAATAACATAAATAGTGAAAAGTGGGTGTTACATTGTACAGTGGCATAATATGCACCTCTGCCTACCTACCCCTTCGGGAATAAAAGGCGTGATGTTATGTTACTTATTCATATTCGATAATGGAGTCAAAAATGCCCATTCAAGCTAGCTTGATCTCCTGTAGGTATATATAAACTTTAGGTACAATTATATAAACTTTAGATACCTAATAGATTTTGAAAAGGCCATAAAATATCATCGTATTAGTCGACTTCATCATAATAATTGATTTCGGAAATAATATTCTCAATATTCATGGTTCCCGCGAAATACTTAGGTACGAGTTCACGATATTAAGTCCAGGGTCGACTGAACTTAACAATCGTGGTCTTGATAACCATCCTAATACCGATTTTGAAACCCGAGTAATGTTTATTAAACAATGCGATCTCAGGTGATGACAGAGTCTTAAACCGCGTATTAGGTTTTGTTTATTAATACGTCGGAATATCAAACAGGATCTTAACATCTCGATCTTACGCTGATATCGGTTTATTAATACGGGCCTAAAACACTTGACACCTGGAACACCAGAAGTGTTTCAAGTGCGTTATCGGCCTATTGGGATTAGGAATTTGAGTATTATTGGAGATTCAGGGACTTGGGGGGTAATTAAGTCTCTGGTATCCTCACCACAGAACATATATACCCTAAGGGATCCTCACTCACACGACGAAACACAACGCAAGCATTGTTTCTGTGACGTCGATTTTCTGTGAGGCCATGGTAATGGTCGTTTAAGTACAAAGGTATTCTGACAGTTTCCAACATTCATAGCAAGTCATTTAATTTTACCCAGAATAACTGTATTCCAAAATGTTATTAATATTTATTAACTAAAATAAAAGACCCAAACATCTGAATCACGTTTTATTTTCCATTTAAAAAACATTCAAGTTTCATGATTTTGATTTTTTTTAACCTTCGATGTAAGCATGTATCTTAACTTGCGATGGGTTAAGCTACTATGTAGCCTGTTAAATGATAATGAGACATTAAAGACTCCTTCAAACATTCTCAAAAAATATATAAAAGTTTTTCTTATTACTGGCAACACTGGCCAAAAAATGACTTTGGCAACACTATTTTTTTTTATTTGGATCTCGCTCACATTTTAATACTTGTGAACGAGATGGACTATGATATTTTAATTATTATTCCATGACTTTAATAAGTGGGCAGTAAATTCCTAAAATATTGAAAGATGAATTGAGAATTGAATAAAGGAGCCAACTAAAATATATAGTTTGTGCAACATGACAACAATTCTGTTTACATTAAAACATTTAGGACACACAAACAATTATTAGTATGGACATCGAAAACTCAAAGACATTTATTATTTTGTCGCCCTAAGGGCAGAGATCAGAATACTGGTAGGTAAATTATAAACCTACTCTAACGACAAAATGATTAAATGTATTTCTTTACTAGCTACTCTCGCGAAGTTTACCGCGCTGCTCGGCTCCTATAGGTCACATCGTGATGTATTTGAAGATTAGCTTCAAATAAACAAACTATTCAGCTTTATATGTATTAGTAATATAGATAACAAGCTTACGTACTAAAGCTTAAAGAACGATACATAAAACAATATAAATATTCAATTTATTATGAAAATACTTTAACATTTATTACAATATCAGTGAGTACTAAATTAATTAGGCAATGAAATTGCACACTTTATTATAATTTGCGCTAGATGGCGACACATTTGTCGGCCATTTTAACTACAATTCGTTTATACGACACCCAAGTTACAGATCACGACAATTAGTTTATTAAATTTACCTTGTAATTAGTATCCACTGCATCGATAATTTCTATCCAAATAGCAATTATGACGATATGACCAAAAGCTGATTTACATGAAGTAATCTTATTAAATCAGTTGCATTGAAAATAAGTAAATACGCGTGATTTGGCTTTAAATATACTTAAAAGTAAATTAAAATAGGTGTACGCAAAAGCTGACTAGATATTGAGATCAAAAAATATGAATTTAATTAGTACAAATATTTTGTTTTTAAATTATTGTCGTTACAAAACAGACTTAAAGGCTTCCTGATGGTCTGATATGTCCCCTGCATAATTCCAAACAGAAATTGATGAATAAGAATAAATTATAGAATTATTATTAGTAACACATCATGAGTGAGGTGATTTTCATATAGATAATGTACAAATATCACTGTTTTTAATATATTCTATGCATAAACAAGTTATATAAACACCTATTTCAATTTGGCAGAGGGAATTTTGCCTTTGTCATTTAGTTTTCTGTTTATAAACAATTTGGGAGCTATCCATTAACTCTAGGTGGCGCCACTGGCACTTCTGTGCTGATTCATAGACAAGGCAATATTTATTTCATTCTATTTATGCCTCTAGTGATACACCGTTCTGTAGCGCCCCCTAGTGATAAGTCCCCGTTTTTAGACAATGTCGATAATAAAATGTTTTCTTAAATTGTATTAGTTACAAATTGTCTATTTATGTATTAAATACATACATAATATAATGGTAGATTCAGTTAATCCCATATCAAAGATTTTTCATAGTTATTAAATTTCGAAAGTTCTAACTTAGTGTGAATGATATTTGTCATTCAAATTATAACGCTTAAATCTGAAGAAATAAAGATCATATTCCTTAAAACTTTCTGATGGGCAATTAACTGTATCATGAATATATGGGTACCTATAAATCAGTGTACATAATAAAGTTAAGACCAATAGACGAGATACCCAATAACTCAATTTTGATTTTAAACGTCTTTTGATGAAGTCCAATTTCCATTACCACAATTATTTCAAAGTAATTAAATAAAGTAAGTTTCGATAAGTCTGTAGAGATCTCGTTTTTGGCCTTATTCTAGTTTAGTTCTAGTCAGTAGAGACGCATCTCTTGTCTTCTAACGCCAGGATGAGGGCACACTCAATCTTGGAGTGCAACCAGGTCAGTACCTCCGGATCTGATACCTCTATCACCTTTTCGTCCGTTGAGAAATAGTTTACAAGCTCGTCCTGGAAATAAATGAATAGATTAGTAACAAAAATGTAGGTACCGACAAAAAGCTGTTACTAAGGGGAAAGCGACAGGGGACAGTTGGAGTATTAATAAAATAGTCTTATAATGATATTACATTAAAATCAAACATCACTCCGTTCTAATTTTAAATTTTACTGTGCACATCAGTGTTTGTAATTGTTAATATAGTATTTTCTAACCACCAGTATGTGTACCTATTTGATGCCGTGATGTGTACGTTATGGATGCAATAAGTACTTGATTACTTGATATTACTGCATATTCAAACTTAAGAGGATAGAAAAAGGAGGACTCTATTAGAAAAGAAACTAAAATCATGTGACAAACCGAGTGTTGATAGAAAGGAAGTGGACAATAAAAAAATAAAAGAAAAGACTGTGAAAGTCAAGGGAGTTTCTCATGTTATAACGTCTAACGGGAGAATGGAAATAAGCTTAATAATATTGTACTAAATTTAAGTAATTTAGGAGAAAGGCAGGCAGTAAAGAACACAAAAACTGTAGAAAGAGATATTTTGGAAGACACCGTCGTCTTTTTCTCTTATGACACTGAAATTAACACCTGTTAAACACACCTGTTTAATGTTAAGCAGCAGTTTGTCTCCATGCACTATGGGGGAGCCAATGACGTCATCCAGCTTCACTGCCCATTCCACGTGCCAGGAGCCGCTGGTGCCACTCGCTCGGACCATGAATATGTGTCTGGAGAAATATCAACATTCAAATGAAGCGTACATCTCCAAAAACGGAAGCTTATGTCGATCCGGAGATTAGGTGCATGCAAAATCAGACACTAAGCTGTGAATCGAACTCAAGGCCTATTGCACAGTTGCGACCACTAGAGCCTATGAGCATGAGTTTAATTAAAGAATAATACGCACTGCGTAGATATAAGCAGCGTGCAATTGGATGTAGGTCCCAGATGCGCATGCGCAATGTATGCGTCAGTGTCGGCGTAGTGGCCCCGTCCCAGCAGCGTCAGCAGCTGCAGCCCCAGTGCAGCGTGCTGGGAGAATGGTCGGACTCCCTGATACACAATACAAAGAAATGTGATTAAAGATTCAGAATTATTATTAGCCTTGTTGAGCTTCAATGATAAGCAAGTTGAAAGAGAACTCTCCAAAAGTTTTCGTTAAAGGCTTAAGTCACGCGAGTTTTAAAAAGAAAGTAAAATCTGCATCACTACATAATATAAAATAAAGTCGCTATCCGCCGTCTGTCTGTCCCTATGTATGCTTAAATTTTTAAAACTGCACAACAGATTTTAATGCGGTCTTTTTTAATAGATAGAGTGATTCATAAGGAAGGTTTATATGTATAATACTACATGCATACTGCACCCGTGGGAAGCCGGGGCGGGTGACTAGTTAAGTATAATTTACAACCATATAGTTTATAAAAAGTATTTGTAAATTTGACCAAGGCAGTTCAAAAACAAACATTTGAACAAACTAAGACCATGAGCACTTACTTCAATAGGATCACAATGCCGTGGCAATCGGCGCCGCGCCAGTAACCGACCACCACTCCGTTCCACGCAGGCCTTCAACGCACTCTCCGCACTGCTGACGTTCAGCTGCCGAGACAGAGATGCACGGGCTGCCTCGCGACATACATCTGAGGTGTAACAATATAAGAGAAAATAAGATTTATACATTGTCGCCATTTCATTATACATTACTTAATGTCTTCTATAATTATCTAACCAAAGTTATCGCACTTTATTACGGTGCGGTTCGACAGGGATTGCAGGGTTGAATTATCTATAGGGTAGTGTTGTCCCGAGCAATGGCTCGGGAGGGGAGATAGGTATTTAACAAAAACAGAACCCGAACCCATAGGACATTTTTCGCTAGTGGTGCCACCTACTAAGTGCAAAATTGAGAAACGTTATTACATTTCATTATAATGTTCTAGTGATACTAGATATTGTTTCCCTTTTTGCAAATATACAACTTTCACAAACCTGTGCTTTAACTCAAGTGTATTTTTAATTCCTTTACGTTCATAAACGTTTCTACTCTAGTTTATCGTGAATAGAGCCTAACGGTGCCTGTATAAATATAAGAGTGTCAATTTCCTACATGACCATAGTGATACCTACTTTAATCACGGTTTTAAAAGTCGTAGTATCTATAATTATTTTTAAACTATAATTATATTTTACCTGGATGCTGCCTATAAAATTGCTATATCTTATTAAGCCATGCTTAGATTAAAAGCTATCTAATGACGATGACGAAATTAATAAGCTTTCTTAAATCGACTGTACTTTTCCTACTTCTAGATGGAACCAAGAATTGTGGATCAAGATCACTTATTAATTTCGGCCGTTTAAATAAATATTTAACACAATGATCGTGCACTAAGGTACTCACTTCTCACAACGACACAGTCGTCATCTGACCGCAGAGCAGAACAAACGAGAAACAATATTAACAAACAGGTACTATACAACATGAATAATTAAATATTAGATACATAAGTATATACCTAGATAATAGATATAATTATGTTAAACATAAACAGTAAATAGACGATAAAAACACGAAAACGTCAATGTAAAAGTTATTTTTGAAATTACAATCATGCTTGTTATCTACTACTTACTAAAATTAATATCACACAAATTGATTGATTAGTTACGCATATCATAAAAATTCCATGCTCATAATTGAAATGGATGTTGAAAGATTGTTTGACTGTAAAAATTGATTCTCACTTAAAGTTACCATTATGGTCCTGCAGCATTCTGAATGCTAAGGCAGATATATACTCGTTTAGCTTTTTATCAATTGATGTATCGTACCGAAAATCGCCAAAAATTTGTTCATACAAATACTTTTGTATGAACATCGGAAATAAGGTCTATAAAGAGATTGGTCAGAACAAATTGATTAATTTGATCAAAATATTAAATATTAAGAGAATCGATTTTTACATAATAGACAATGAACAGAACTGTCTCTATAGAAACACTTGATAAAAATAGTTGAAGAAATCATCTGAATACGAAATTGGGAAAACTCACCAAATGTTGGCCTAGCGACGAGAGCTGTGAGAGCGAGTGCGATACTGGCTTGGTTACTGCTGTCTCCTTCTATCACACTCTCCGGGATATCGTTGCTCAGTTGAGGAACTTCCCCTGAAAGCAGGAAATCTTTAAGTTCTTGGATTGAATGAGGAGTACCATGCATAGAGTTTATTCGCACGACACAATCCGGAATGTAAAGCCTCGTCAAATTCATAGGACATAGTTCTAAATATCTGCAAACCGTTGCACACATCACTCGCACTCACCTGGTTTCCGTCTTGGCGTTTGTGGTTTAGGCAGATCATCAAACATGGCACTGGTCCTTGTAGTTGGGCTCGCTCGCAGTCCTAGTAGCGCTGCTGCTCCGTCCTCCAGGCGTGAGGCTACATCCATGATCTTACGGCCTAGAGCGGTACCCTAAATGGGAAGAAACTTACGTCTTAAGAAAACTTATGGGAAATAGTGACTGTTCTCAATATAGCCTGGTAAAACTGTTATTGTACATCGATTGAAAAATAACTTTTATATCTTACCATACAAGGTTCATAATACTGCTTTAGTCCTCTAGAGAAGTCTCCAATATGGCTATACGGGTTCCCCAAGATGTTGAGCCCGAGGACCAGGACATAGAACTGCTGCACCAGCTGTGTCCAGTAGTGGTGTGAGGCTTGCTCCACCAGGGTTGATGTGGTGATGGGAGCGTTACGGAATTCCAGGTATGACATTCTAAATAAAGGCAAATAATGATATCAATGAAAGTCTCTGATTGTTTGTTTCGAAAAGTTATATTAGTAGTTAATTATGGATAACTGAAAATTATTTCTTGGCTCCGACTTAGATTAAACCAATCTATGCTCAAAAGGCGAGTATAATCGAAGACCTACCAAATTCCATAAACGACGAATAAAATAAGAAATAATGATGTAGCATGACCCAGCACTATCTAGCAATGTGATAACTAAACCAATCACAAAACAATACAAATAGAGTGTATTTTGTTTGTATAACATTCACAAGTTTTGCAAGTTACTTTGCGGTGAATTAGAATGTGTTTTTTTCGGAAGTAAGAGACTATGAACTCTAACACAAAGAAGGACATATGCGTCATAGTTCAAAACTAAATCGTATAGGTAAAGAGATGACTGAATGAATAACTATTTCTACTTACTTTATAACCACGTCCTTCATGTCACACAACGAGGATCCCCAAGAATTGAACAAATACTCCAAAAGATCACTGTTGAACAGTTTAGGCCTATTCTCTTTCTTGTTCCCGAACCTTGTCTTGCTGGGACTATTGGTTGACTCTGCAGAATATCCTCGAGATGACAAACTCAGCACCAGCTTCACTGGAGACAGGTGAACGTATTCAAAGAACACGTTCTTCTGCGTAGTAACCTGGCTCTTCATTGCAATCACTGGTAATGGCATGTGGACTAATGCAAGGTCAGCTCGTAACCTCACAGCTGGCTTCTCCTGAATCTTCCAGTGGTTTAGGATATCAAAGACATAGTTTACAAAACCACGATCCAAGTTCACACAGTACTCTTGAACTAAGATCTTGACGTATTTGTACACATCCTGATTCAAACTTGGTCGGTGCTGCTTCAGAGCAACTATTTCTACGCAAGGTTTTAAGCCTTTACTCGTTCTGATGTCGTTAGGTATCGGTGCCGGGTACATTACACTCGGGAACACTGCCTCATGAAGCTGGTTATCAATCTGTAACCTTTGACACTTCAGGTGACAGTACGTATAAGTTTCAGACTTACGTAACTGCAGCCATACGCCAGGGTTGTACGTTCTACGGAGCTCAGAGAAGAATGGTTTGGTCATCTGCATTTTCTCCAAATCCAAATGGATGTACTCTTTCAGTTGACATTTCTTTTGATCCGTCTGGTACTTGTCTTCGATCCAAGATGTCAGGTCAGGGGACAGTTGCTTCCACTTGTGGTTGACGTTGACTTCCCACCGAGGCAAAGAATCAGTCATGCTGACATACGCCAGTTCCTTGACTCCTGCATGAGTAGGCACACAAACTGATAGACTAACTCCTGACAAGGACATGTAGACCTCGTAGTTACTTCTTTCTGCGTTGATGCGCATCCTGTATTGGTACGCTATTCTTTCGTCCTGCGCCAATGCGAACACTCTTTGATATCCATCCATGTAAGATATCCAGTACACCACCACCTTGTCTTTCCTCATCTTCTTAGTTTTAGCGTGTGCTTCCGGAAGGTCTGAACTGTCAGAGTCATCACTGCTTGAAGAGCAGGGTTCAGGGGACTTTGGAGTCAGTCTCTTGAGAGTCGAAGATAGTTTGGACGTGACGCTGTTCGTTGCTACCAGGGTTGAGTGCTTTACTGAGTGGAAACTTACTTTCTCTTCACCGTAGCTGTAAAAAAGAAGAGAACATACGTAATGTAAACAAAGGTATAAATATAATCCAAAATAATTGAGGAATTTAGGATAGTTAAATAATTACCCGTCCTGATTGAAAGCCGCATCAAATCCTTTGCCCTTATTGTTATAAATATTCCACATCAGTTTCCTTTCTTTTGCGGGATCGTCCCAAGTATACAGCATGGACTGATAGGGGCTCAGTAGAGCCACCTGGCCCGAGTCTGCCTGGTGCAACTTGAGGAATAAGTCATCACATAAGTTGTCGATACGAACTGGTGAGTCCCCTGCCGTGTAGGGCTTAAAGGTGATAGTGAAGGGACGGTCAGTACCGCCAGTCACTTCCACGCAGATTGCTGTCTGTAACGAGAAAATTAATGTGTAAGATGGTAAGTATTATGGAATGATCATTCTTATACAATAAAACAAAGGTGTAGGTTTGCATTGTATGTAGTACAAAGGGTCACGCATGTAACTAGTTACTATTACAGTTAAGTAATCATCAACAACAAACGTTTACACAACCCACATACCTACAAAACGGACAGCTACATGAAACACTCCACTTCTAAACATAAATGAAAAAATTGTCCATGTAAACATTTCACATATCCGCATAATAGTACAATGATCGTAATTTGTAACATAAACATGAAAGCCGTGACGTAACAGTTACATCAATCGGGCAGCGCAGGCGCGGCCGGGGCGCGACACTAACTCAATTAGCACCACTTTCATCTCAACTTTTATAAGACTCGCCTACAGATACACTTTCCCTCAGTTTTCAGTAGACTACAGTGAAACAATGTACAAAGTTGTGTTGTTTGTAACATTTTCTGTGTTATGTGTGGTTCATTCTCAAAGTGATGATGGATGCAAGCATTCAAGATCGTACACTAGAGTTAAACGAGGGAAATACTTCCCCGGACCTCCGCTAAGGTTCTACAATCGTCCCCCCATGACATTCCCCATAAAAGGACCGTTCTCCTACACGCCACCACCGTTCATGCAGGACGATGAACCCCCATACCCCGGCAGCCGACCCTACAAGGTTAGTAAACGTCCCACTAACTATGGTTTAGGGGACGATGACATAAATAACCTAGTTAAAAACTTATCTAAACAAGATTTGGACAAAATTATCGAATTTGCTTATGAAAAAGATAAACATTCTGATAGAAGCAAAGACATGGAATATGAATACAACATACCGAGTAAGAGGGAGAATTCTCACAAACCACCGCCCTATGCCAAAGATTATTACAATACCAAATATTCAGAAGAAAAGCCTTATGAAATGGAATTCAAGAAATACATAAGTTACGTAACTGAAGCAACTCCCGTGAAGTATATGCCGCAAGAAGATATAAGAAGTCCATATCCTATAGACATAGAACCGAATCAAGTCAGTTTCCACGGATCTCAGGACGACAGGCCGCCACCGACCAAAGTTTTCAGTGCGCACGATAACGAACTGACTCAATTCAAGGGATTTGGACCAGAAGTCAGTACACCAACTAAATACAAGGATTTTGGACAATATGACCGACCAAGTTTTGCTCCGCAAGGCACATCACGACCATTCAAGACTTATGGACCACAAGACGACATAATACCTCCAACATCTAACATTGATAGTGTTCAAAAATTCGAAAGCCTTCCACCAACGCCTTACCCAGGTCAAACTCCTTCAGATTTTCCTGAAACGACTGAAGAAGAAACATTGCCTCCCCCAATTAACATGAGAGAAGTAGATTTTGATGTGTCTTACACAAATAACGTACCCACCGTAGTGCAAGCAGATTCTAGAGGTACTTCATATGAAGTTGAAAATTTCGGTGACTTACCGTTGATGAATTACAATTCTAAGTTGCATTCAGTCAGTTCGTACCATGTGCCGCATTACACTGTGAGTATTTAGGATTCTTTTTAAAAGGTTTGGGTGAATTAACACGTCGATGATAAGTAGACCAGGAATTTTAATAAGAAGATCACACAAAATAGCAAACTTATTTATAACGAGTCAATTACAGAAGAAGCTAACGCCAAAGACTAAGCACTTAATTTGTGTCATGGAAACAAAAGAGAAGTAGAAAATTCTCCAAGAAAAACTCACAAAATAGTTCCATTTTCCCCACATTACATAGACAACAATTATGTTAATAATATATTAATAATTTGTCAATTATGTTATTAAATTAGTGAGCCTGCTGGCTCGCCTGATGATCTACTGATTATCAGGTAAGATAGTGGTATCAAATATAAAAAAGTCTTTTAAAAAATCAAATACTTTACTTCTGATCCATAAAACACGTGAATCTAACTAATCACAGTAATATCTTCTATTGTTCCAGGTAACACAATCAAAATCGCAATCACTCCCATCGCCCTCTTCATTGTCCTACTCATCATCGCAGTCATACTCTTCATCATCTACTGGCTTAAAGCCATCTCCTGCTGCAGCATCCATC
The DNA here is from genome assembly GCA_038387885.1 of Spodoptera picta. Taxonomy (NCBI): domain Eukaryota; kingdom Metazoa; phylum Arthropoda; class Insecta; order Lepidoptera; family Noctuidae; genus Spodoptera; species Spodoptera picta. The sequence continues at coordinate 817,282 of JAZHFQ010000380.1, forward strand.
AAGGCTCCTCCCGTAGAACCTGCTCCTCCACCATCAGTAGCCAAGGAGCAAAGTGATGCACATTTGAAGGCCATCAAGATATGGTCCCACAAGTCAAAAGGCGCTGCTTACACGCTTCACGATGATGGCACTTTGACGCCAGAATGGCCCCGACCGAAATATGGTAAATAATTTAGATATGTAAACTCTAGGAATAAAATCTATTTATTTTGTAGATCTGTTGTTTTTTTAGATCTTATACCTTTAGAACATGTAGTTAGTTATTTTTTAGTCTGAAATTTAGACACAAAATGTAGTCCAATAAGGCCATTTTCATGCCTACATAATTGTTTGTATGTGTTGAAAACTTATAAAAAAACTAGCAATATCTAAAACTCATTTTTTCAGATTGAAGGTCAAATGTCATCCAAAATCATTCAATCTAGAATTATTAACAAATACCTCTAAAATCTATAAACTCACCCCCTTATCCATCCTCAACACCGTAAAATGATTCTTCGTAATAGGGAAGTGTTGGGAGACCACAGTGGAGTCCCGGTACTTGCAGTGCATGGACATGGAGTCCGTCTGCGGCCAGAACGGAGTACATTGCTGAGGGGCTAGGTCGTTCCAAAGGTCGGCCGCTTCATTCTCCTCCATGAAACGCAAATGACGCTTGGTGTCGTTGTAGACCAGGAAATATGGTAAAAGCGTCACAATTTTCGTCAATTGAGGACATAGTTCTGATAGGGTTACCTGTGAAATGGAAGAAGAGAGAATTAGAAACCTTATTTACTTGTGTTGCATTGTGTTCTGTGATTTATACCGTAGAAACTGATTGTTTTGTAAGTCAAGGAAATAGAGTACTAACGTTAAGCAGTAGCCGATAGTTGGTGCGTCTCTCAGTATGAGGACACACGACCAGCCCTGGAGCTGCAGCAGCCAGGCGCGCAGCTCGTGACCACGCGGAGTGGTGCGCACGGAACCGAACCCGCGCCCCTCGCCGATGGCCTCGAGTCCCAGGACTCCACAGTAGAGGCTCCTCCGTCACCTCGTAGCAGGTGTCTGACTGACCACCCTGACAGACACATCCCAATTTAATACCAGTATATACCTAAAACGTTTAGAGGTCATCATTTGGATGTCATTGCATATAATTTTAAAATCTTCCACCACCATTTTAAAGATTTCGTATGTAACCTTTTTTGTTGACTGTTACTTCAATTGCTCATTATTTATTTGTTTATCAATGACTTCATTACTCAACATCAAGCTTTTTATCTCCGATGGGGTAGACAGAGGTGTACAATACGGCACTTAAAGCTGATGACATTAACACTAGACTAAACAAGACGTTTCGTTAACAACAGGCCTTTTTTTTTTTTTTTTTTTTTTTTTTTTTTTTTTTTTTTTTTTTTTTTTTTGAGGGGGGAAAATCATCCAATGACTTCTCCCGCCCGGGTGAGGCGGGAGGGAGTGTCAGACTCTTACTGACTAAAAACCACCCCGTTCCTACTCCTGCACTTCGAGCCGGAGCCCCGGCAACCCGTTAAGTCTTCCGCGGCTCCGTATCGGCGTCAGCCCTGTTAGGCCCCATCTGTGGTGGTCTGATGGCTCCTTGAGGCGCGCGCGGAACGCGACGCGCCGTACGCTCGGGCCTGGTTCTGGTCGGGCGGCGAGTCACCCGTGCTCGCCGTCCGCAGGCCCGTGCTTACGGTGGCCGGAGATCGTCTCGCGATCCCCGACGCCCGGAGTGTCCCTCGCGACGGCCGGGTCGTGAGGAGGTTCGTTCCCTCACGCGCTCCGCCTCCTCCTTAGCTAGCATGACTGCTTCGCAGAAGGAGGAGACGGCATCCCAGTGCCCCTCGCTCCGTACCATGGTCTGAACCAGAGCCGGACGCGAGAGGTCGCCGTCGCCGATCACATTCCTGAGGACACGGCGGTGCTCAGTCCACGCAGGACACACCGCCACCGTATGCTCCACCGTGTCCTCCGGGCGATCCTCGCAGTGATGACACCCGGGTGTTTCCTCCCGCCCAATCCGAAACAGGAACCTACCGAAACTTCCGTGTCCGGTAAGCACCTGCGTCAGGCGGTAGGTGAGGACGCCGTAGCGTCTCTCAAGCCACTCCTCAAAGAGGGGACTTACCGCTGCAATGACAGCGAGCCCAGTTAACAACAGGCCTAGGCAAAGAGCTTAACTTGGTTATAACTTTGAAATGTCCAACATGAACGATCTGGAAGCACCGCATCCAAATATGACGGTTCGCGCGAAAATATCAAACTAACTGATCCCGTCGCGTCATTTCGCGCCGCTGCGCATTGATTCCTACTGATTGATATATTGTTACGTAGGACACTTCAATAGGTTTCGACAGTTAGTTGTTTTCGTGCCGCACCTCATCGCTTCGCATTTGCTTCTAGATCATTCACGCAGGACGTAGCGTAAGAAGAGCTCCAAGGCTCCTACATGGCGTATGGGCGTTACCTTGACGTGCAGCGGCAGGCCGGTCTTGTTGATGAGCCAGTGCTGCGCGTGCAGGAACAGCTGCCAGCAGTCGCGCCGCGCCACGCGCGCCACCACCGCCACGCACTGCGCGCGCCCCGCCCCCCGCCCCGCCCGCCGCCTCGCCCTCGCTGCGCAGCGACACTGTCTTCTCCGTCACGTCTGCGCACGGACAATCGGAGGTTCATGATACTATGCTAGGGTAGACACAGCTCGACCGGCCCAAAAACGTCTGTCTTCAATTTGAATCATACAAATTATGTTAATGTCCATTCGTACTTATCCTGGATTATCGGTGATTCCGTCCCCTTAAAAGATACACTAGTAACTCGTTTGGTGTTTTAGGATTTGATGGCTAATGTTAATTGCTTACCATCAGATGATAGGTCTGTTCAGTACCCTCTATGCTATCAAAAATGCCGTAAAAACGTCTAATTGGCTAAAGCCAATTAGACCACTAACTATTTAGATATAAATATCTAAATAGTTAGTGGGTTGATGGTAATTGAAATGGGCACAGACAGCAGTAAGGTGGAAGTACAGACCCGGCGACAGCGTGAAGCTGCCGGTCCACAGCAGGCCGACGTAGTGCAGGGCCAGCGTCAGGCGGTGCGCCTGCGGCAGCGCCAGCGTGTAGCAGTGCGCGCGCTCGCCCGCCTCGATGCGCATGCGCAGCGCCGCCGCCTCGCAGCGCACCTCCGTGGCGTACGGCAGTCGGTTGTACACGGCCAGCGGCGGCACCACGCGCACCACGTAGTTCGGGATCGCTCGGCTGATCTTGGATGACTGGCAACCTGGCGACGGAACGTCATCTATACAAACTTTCTACCCTCAGGAAATGGATGGGTACGGTGAAAATTACGGCTTTGAATATGTTCCGAGTGCAATTTAATGTTGCGTTACAATTTAGGCTCCATCAGAAAAAAAATTCAGATATTTGTTTAGCAGCTTGGCTAAAATTGCTCTATTGCACTTACCTTCCACAGGCAAGATCCTCATGGCGAATATTCTTTTGTCTTCCCCATCCTTGGCAGGACATATCATGTCCCGTGGTGTACCCACTTCATTCGCTAGTTCCATCCACCAGATGCCTTGCGTAGCTGTTTGGTAGCTCCTGCCATAATTTAGTAATTTGTTAGCCCAACTCAATAAAAATAGAACTACAGAAACTTAATACGCGCATACATAATGACAACTTACTCGAAGTTGGAAGGCAGCAAGAACAGTTTACAGTGGTAGGCGATATACAGAGGTACGTTATACGTCTCCTGTGGAGCTATCACGGCCAGCCTCATCTTGTCATCGAACGGGTTCGTCAGAGATCCTATCAGCTCAGCTCCGATAGCCTGCAGGTCTGTCTTCTTGTAGAACAGCTCAAGGGCGTATGAAGTTTCGTTGCGGATCTATAAAAAATAAGACAAACTTAAGCTGTGTGAATTCACTTATTTTATGCAATGTTTCTTTATTTCTTGAAGCAAGTTCTTCTCTTGTTTTAAACAACTATTAAGCAAACGTTTGTAATAAGACATGTTGTGTCGACCTAAAAATAGATTTAGAGGAAAGAAGAAAACGTTGAGCGAGGCAGAGTATCGTAGGGGTATTAATTAAATATTTCTCTTTATGACGGTGACTGCTATGAATACAAACCTGGTATGGAGATCGGACGACAATCTTCTTGTTGTTATACTTGGAGGTTCTCTCCACGGCGATGTAGTACCGCGTCGAGTTCTTGCTCGGGTGCAGCACGTGCAGTTTCGACACATTGCGTTGCGGACACAGGATCTGAAGGGAAATTGTAGATTCTATTGATATTGTGCGAACTCTGTCTGTTGTGTTGTACCGGGCAGAAGATAATCGTTGATGGTATGCTCCGTCAGTGTAAGTAGATAAGTCCCAGAAGTAACAAAGAAAACAAAGATAATCCAGTAGGTACCTCAACCGGCCACCTAATTTGACAATCGCCTAGAGATAGAAAAACTGAATGACCCTTTTGAATTTGGCAGTTGTCTGTAGATACTCACAGTGAGATGGTCCAGGTCGTGCAGCCGCACGGTGAGCGTGAGGTCCGTGAGGCGCGTGCGCAGCGCGGGCGGCGGCGGGGGGGGCGCGGGGGACCACGCGCACGCCGCCGCCGGGGACACCGCGCCGCCGGGGAAACCACCCTCGAAGCTGTAGGATTCATTGTACACCCGATTAGTTGAATTTTACGTTGACTAGCCTTTCAGCAACTGGGTGTTAATAATGGGTTTTTCTTCAAAGTAATTAAACTTACCAATCCCATTCATCACTGACGTCTGTCATTATTTTCGGCTTTGTTGGTGGTTCATCTAGCAGATCAGCTGATGATGTGTCGCATCCTAAATGGACAAACAGGAAGAAGAAATATGAAGTCATTCATCAACTTTCTTCAAATTCGAAGGCCGCTATTATGCAAAAATGTTAACTGGTGTGTTTACACATGCTGCACGCAAATTACAATACTGGTAGCGTAAGATGCTCATTACCTGGTGTGCTAGGCCGGCTAGTGTCCACATCATAATCGGCTATGGCTATAATCCTCTCGTTGCCCGCCAAATCTGTCTCCGCTTTCGTTTTTAAATGGACTGTTGATCCCGGTCCTGGACAACAAAAACACATCTCTACCTCTAGTTTTGACTGTAGTCTGTAGTACTAATAGACTACCTGCAGTCTTTAAACATTAGACTGAGAACGGTAGACTTTAGTCTTTCGTCTTTCGACTTTAGCCTTACGAATTCAGATGGGTCTACCAGGAAAGCAGGAACCTACACATTTTCAGATATTACACATCCTGATCAAACAAATAGGTTTACCTCTAGCTTTGTTATGAAACTCCCATTTCAAATTGTCGTCATAGTCTCTGTCAAAATCTTACCTATATCATTGACTAGTAGCAGTCCACTTTCCCCAGTGACGATGGCAGTGACTACAGCAGTTCTGTCAGTGCATGCTGCAGCCAGGTCCAGCAGAGCTCTAGCTCCTGCAGGTGTTACTGTGATGTTCAGCATGTCTCTCGCTTCCACCGCTATGTAGGTGCAGGATTTGTCAATGTAACTCTCTGTCTCGAGTCCTGAGTCCACACTGTCTTCGCGAACGACTGGGTCCTGGTAAAAGGTGTTTTTACTTTTTTAAAGTACTTTATCTCTGAGACAACATTGCCCAAAGTGAAAGGTTTCGTGTTCTATTCGTGAGATATAATAGAAAATAATTTGTTCTAAACATAGAAGATTGTTTGTCTACAATTGTATTATTATATTTTTTTTTCAATAATATTATTAGGATCCCGAAGTGAGTAGTTCATTTTATTGTCACAAACAATAATGTTGTAATTTTAAAGGATTCAATGTTACCTGTAACGTTACAGTTTTAGGTTCTGTCTCTTTCTTTCCCTTGGCTTCTCCATCTATGAACGTGACTGCTTTCTCGTTCTCATCATGATCACTGCCTACTTCTACTTCACTTTGTTCTGGTGCTGAAGAGTCTTCATCATTGCTCATTTCTTCAGCACTGGAGTCACTGGGGAATAAGCAGCGATTAGATTGATCTACATCAGTCTATTTATGTCTGTTGCAACTCACTACATCAAGGTATCTATAGGATTTTATTTTTTAAATATTCTACTATTTCTGTACTTCAAGTTTCTCTACTTTAAGATTCCATAAATTCAACTTACTCAGTAAACAAATGTCCAATAGCAGTAGCTAGTTTATCCATCAGTCCACTTTCATTCTCCGAGTCAGATTCATCTCCATCCAGCAATCCTAAGAATGACATATGTCCAGCGCTGAAGTCCACATTGTAATGCTTACTTTCTCTACCATTCGGATTTTTAATAAACGTCATTTCATTATCGGTGTCGCCTTCGTCTGCTGAAGTTTCAGACTCGAATCCGTTCTTCTTTTTAGGTTTCTTTGATTGATCGGATGCGATCGAGGAGTCTACTTCTGTCTCTTGTTGACTTGAGGTGTCGAGTCGCGATGACATTGGATAGGCTTTGGCCTGGAGAATATTGTTAATGGAATTCAGTAAAATTGCTGTCAAAATAGTTTATCTATTAAATTATTTTTATGACTTGACAATTAATAGTCACTAGAAACCGTATTACCAGTGACTTAAGTATTTGTATTTAAGAATTAATAAGAAGAAACGAGACAGACCTGGAACAGAGTAGCAGTGATCTCCCAAGGTCGGTAGACGTTCTCGTTCTGCACGACAGGTTCAATGAGCGGCTCCCAGGCGTCCACGCGCTCGTTGTAACACGACGCTATCATACTGAGAGACGCTGTGCCGTGCAGTTGTTGAGACCAGTCGTGGATCGTCACCTCAGATTTCATCTAGTAAATGAGAAGTTGCTTGAGTTGAATCTAGAGGTATGTTGGTAAATTGAATATTAATTGTCACAGAAAGAATGTGACCGTCTCGAATCCAAAATTTACATAAAAATAAACTATTTTGCTTCTTTGATAAAACTATCTAGGAAAATGAGTTCATGGCACCCGTTCAACTTCTATCAAATAATCCTTTTTTTAATTCAAATCTAATAATTAACCTACCTTCATCATCAGCACCGGTACCCTGACAGTGTGCTCCATCTCAAACATGATCCTTACGCAAGGCACGCTCATGATGAACGTCTCCGAAGGTCTAAGGCTCGGGTACTTCGGCTGTGTGTAAATATCTTCAGGGTTCAGTACTACGTAAGGAGTCAGCTTCTTTGGAGACCAGAGGTCTTCGTCCTGCTTCTCAGACTTCGGGTTGTAAGTCGCAAAGTTGAAAGGTTCCTTCTCATCAGGTATTGTTAGTTCTGATGTTATTTCTTCAATTATATCTGAAATGGAACGAATCTTGAAGTTAATTATTATTTCTCAGGAAAAGATAATACGAAACTAGTAGATTAAGTAAAACAATGTAGCGTGAAATGATTGATTAACTGCTATGTTATTTTATATTATAGAAAAAATTATTCCGTATGAGAAAAATGTTTGTGGCGCATCGTCTGGTTTGCGCCAAATATGATTTTAATGGTGTATTATTTTTATTACCTATGACAGTATGGACTGTAGTAGCTGCAATATGCACTTCGACCTCCGAAACCGTCATCTTCACTCTTATACCCTCCTCAATATTCTTGAAAGCCTTTGAAAATTCTATGTCACAAGGTTTTAGTACCAGCTGTGGTGGTAGATTCTTTAGCTTTGATTGAAGTTTGGACATAATCTGAAGTCCAGCTAAAGAGACCACGAAAGACTCACTGTTAGAGTGAGAGGAGTAGTCTATAAGGAGTTCTGTCCGTAAAAGAAGTGCATGACCTTCAGTCTTAGTGAGGTCAGTGAAGAACATGATTTCTGGTTGACGGAACTGTACCGATATTGATAGACCTGGTTGTTCTTCTGACATTGATGTCGCTGGAAGAAGTAAAATGTTTGTTAGAAACTTTAGTGTATATAATATAATACTAAGATTGATTCAGTATCTAAAGTTTTTACTAATAGAGATAACATTGCAATGACTAACCTGCTGAATAATAACCGCTAGTAGAGTCACTGGAGCTGGGCAGTCTCGCAGCACGATTATTATTGCCTGTCTTTGAAGGGTGTACATCACCTACGTAGCCATGATTTACTACACCACCTTCCATTGTCTTTTCACCTTAAAAATTGTGAAAAAAAAATTGTTGGTAATTATTTTTAAGCATTTACACGGACAAACATTGCTAAACCCGATAGATTCCAGAAGACGACTGTGTTAAGAATTTTAGTATTTCGCAGGTTATTTGCAGTACCTTACCTGGCATAGCATCCAGTAAAGTCCTGGCTAGCTGCAGCAGGAATGGCAGTGCGAGATTGAACCTAGTCCTATCTACTCTGACGTCAGCGTGGCGGGCCTTCGCCCCCGTCACTCGCAGGCTGGCGTCTATCAGTGGAGGGCGACGCACTGAGATACAGGAATCTTCTGCATCAGCATTCGTGCCTCCTTGCGATTGGAAAATCCTGCGAATAGCAAATTTAGGAACAATACTTTTTAGGCTTTATGGGTAGTTTGGGTTGCCTTTTAGCCTAAAGCAGACTCCAATTTTCAAGAATACACGTTCAGTTACTAATATTACAGTTACAATTAAGGAATTTAACAGCGTGTGCAAGCAGCATGATTTTGACCTTTTTAATATTAAAGTGTCTACGGTCAGGAGGTGCCTGAGCCTTTCTTTTTTTATGTAGTAACATAATAGGGAACGCGATTGAACTTATATTTTGCGAGGTAATTTGTCTGTGTAGTATTCAGATGTGTAGTAGTAGGTATATATTGGTAATTTAGTACTTTGTTTCTTTTTATTTTGTTTTGTTTGTTTTTATTATTATAATAATTTTGTAGGGAGTACTGTGTCGACCACATTCTTTTATAGTATTAGTTTGTTTTTTATATGTGAAGACTTGTCATTGGCTGTCAGACTCTCACACAATTTCTTAATTTTTGTTTTGTTAGCTGTTAGTCTTCCAAAGTTGTTAAATAAATAAATAAAAATAAATAAATAAATATTACGGTTTATTTGTGATCGTAAGATGGCTAGTAACTTCATCTACTCACCTCTTAATAACAATACCAGGATCTGGTCGAATGTCTTCAACTAACAAGCTTTGCAGGCTAGCTTTGATTTCTAAACTTCCATCGGAGCTGTATTCCATCTGCAGCATCGCCTCTCCAGCTGTCAATTTCGCTAGTCCATGGTTTAGATCCCTAACTGGGGAGCTTAGGACTTCATCCATGTCTGAGAATAGCTTTAGTTCTATGCCGTCTAAGATGAACCTGGAAATTAATATTTTTGCATACTGGGATTTGTAAGTCCTGAAATATATTGCATTATTTATGTTCTTTTTACTCTACAATTTCTTACCTAACAACAGCTTCTTTTCTAATAGGTTCACCTTGAGCGAAGAAAGCTTGCAACTTCTTAACTGATGAATCTGATGGTGCTGTCTCTACTGGAGAACTTGGTACTATACTTCCTGCAATAGAAATAATTACCGCTTTATTAACTTGCCCAGATCCCCGGATGCGTGATTAAATACCAAATATTAGTTGGATATATCCTCACAAACTTTCACAGTATATCGTTATATACTGTTAAATTTTTTATCAAAATTCTTTATCATTTGCAATAGATGATAATCGTTTCCGACCAGCTGATCTGGAAGTCTGAGAATCCTATGTTCAATAGTGACGATAATGATGTCGATGGTGATTATGATCTAGTACCGATATAGTTGCCCTCGCTGAGGTTATCGTTCCAGACAGCTAGCATGGTGGCGAGGTCCTTCTGTCCAACATTTAGAGTGACGGCATCCACCGCGACCCCGCCCTCCAGCGCCAGCAGGTCACGCAGGGAGGCCAGGCGGACCAACTGCTGGTACGATACTGCACGCTTCAGGTCGCAACGTACTGATACTGGTTCCAGGATCGGCTCCTGGATAGGAACCGTTGCATTTGTCAATCAGACTCAAGAAAACATCAATTTTATAATAAACTTGAAGACAATTATATTAGTAGAACATTTTATCTTAAATACTAAAGTCGCAGTGATACTTTAAGGTAAGGCTTCATATTAAGACCAAAATTATTTAAACTGTCAAACACCAAGCGGTCACCGGTGACCGCAACCTATTGTTCTATAATTGTGTCTACAAAACCAGTACTCGACGAGTTAAAAAATTTACGAATACTGGTTCCTCAGGTAACTAAAAAGTCCCAACCTGCACTTCCAAAGTTCCAGCTAGTGTCATAACGGCTCTGGAGAAGGTGATGTTCACCAGCTTGATGAGTATATTGTCTATAACAGCATTCTGGATGGGACTGGTAGGCTCATTGCCAGTGTTCAACTGCTTGAAGAAGTTTTCTATTAAAAGATCACCTGAAAAAAGAGTCAAGTTATACGTATTTATAGTAGTAGTAATAGTAATTGTACAATAAGAGGTGATAGGATAGGAGCGGTATCAGAATATCGTTGCTTACCCATATTGAAGACTAATAAATTCGGGGAAGAAGGCTTCTGCGGCAGCAATAGGACAGGAGCGTGAATCTGAATAATTTTTAAAACAGATGTTAATGCTGTTGTTCAGATGTTTAATTGGTAAGTAGATATTAGACTAGAGTAGTAAATCGCAGGAAGCGCTGTGTACCTCGATGGCCAGGTTGAGCCTGGTGGCGGCGGAGCGCGCGGCGGCGGCGTGTCGCTCGGCGGCGCGCTCGGCCGCGCCCGCCGCCTCCGTCGCCGCCGCCGGCACCAGCGGCTCCAGCACTTGCTGGAGCACACGTTGTACATCCACTGAATACCTCGTTACAATACAAAGTCGGTCGTAAAGGTCATCTAAAAGAGGACTCTACTTCATGACAATGTGACGTGTGAACGTTAGAGTTGACGAGTTCAAGATTGAAAACCACCTAATATCAGTTCTGTCACAAAAATGCTAAGAAAGTTGAGTGAATGAAGACATCTGCAAAGTCGCAATGAGTACATAGCTGCTAATAATAGGTTCGGTAATGAATGTGAGAGCCATACCTGTATGTGATGCATGACACAGCAGAACAGTACGACGTGCAGCCTGCCGACGTAGACCCGCAGCTCGCCGTGGGCCTTCATGGAGCGCTGGTCCGCGCCCGCGCCGTACAGCCGCGCCGCCGCGCGCACGTACTTTATCTCCAGAACTTTGTCTTCGTCTGGCCACACCAACTACGTATAGGAAAAATCAGAAACTTTTCCAGTTTAATATATTTTGAAAACACATAAAAACCCAAACGTTATTCCGAACAATATTATCGGATAGATCATGTTACTGACGTTTTGGATCCTAAGTAGACCAAATATCGGTGTCTGACAAATAGGTAAAATGATTGTTTTTTAATACCTATCCTAAATCCAATAAAAGTCCATTTAACATTAAGAATTCTTTAACATTGAGACATTCATTACCTTGGGATACAATGTAGCCTCCGCAAGGTCATCAATATGCAGTGAGCTGAGGTACAACTTAAAGATCATCCGGTCGTTGGCTCGGAACACGCAGTCACTCTCCAACGACCCGAGCCTCATCTCCAGCACCGCACTCTCCAAGTGGCACAGCTTCATCGATATTGATGATGCTCTGGGAATATCAGAACAGTTTACTTACCATTGAAAGAAGAATTATTAATGTCGACAGAAAGTTGGAAAAAGAAGAAAAATAATTTTACCTGACAGAATAACTAAATTTGGTAGCACCAGGTGGTACAGGCGGATCAGCTTCAGGCTGCATCAGGTAGTCCCATAATGATCTAGACTTCGGCAGAACTACATTCTTCAGGTTAAGTGCGTGACGGTTCTGGATCCTAGAAAGATCAGCATAAGTTCAGATTTTGCTAAATTCACAAATATTTATTCCACAATAAGAAGAACCTATATGTGCAAGATTTAAATAGAAGTAGCAGTCCCGCCCTTGAATTTAAAATACTTACTTATCAGAAATGTACTGCAGATACTTGAGAAGTGTTGGCAATGCATCTGCATGCAGCAGTAACGCGAGATGTCCTACATCTGCCACCAAAGCCTGCTCCACATTGTGGAAGTGTGAGCGGAACTCTGGACAGTCGGCGCGAACCTGTATCACGACAAATAATTTATCATTTAAATATTCAAATACCGGTATTGATACTTGATGTATTTATAGGAGGACTTAGGCGGCTGTTCTATTTTTTTTTTAAAAACGTGCCCCACACTAGGATTTTCTCCGGTATCGTGAGTGCGTTAACAAACATACAAGTTCACATACATATAACACCCAGACCCAGAACAACAATCTGTGGATCACACAAAGAGTTGTTCCGTGCGGGAATCGAACCCGCGACACGTTGCACGGCAGCCAGTTGCTCAACTAACGCGCCAACCGTGCAGTCAAAATCAGTTTTGCCTTAGTTATACAGTTATACAATCTAAAAATCATATACCTTTTATTGTTATGCACCTTTAAAATAAAAGTTACCCACCTTCCTATACAATAAATTAAACAGCTCCCCAGAGCTAGTAATCAGCTCCAAGTACTGTCCCGTACTACTGTGATGCTGTTTATCAGTCAGTAACACTTGGCTGACAGACAGCTGGACAGCAGGACCGTACTCCATGAGTGCCACGTCCAGGCAGACCTTCGTGATGCTTAGCATTACGTATGGCTTCTCCATTTGGTCACACGAACGAGACAGGTTGATTACTATTTCGCCTGTAGACATCGAAACGAAAAGACAATTAGATAATTAGATCAGAGTCTCAGTAGGCTGCGCGAAATCGCCGCGACCGCGCACGCTGCTCATGAGGAAGAACCGCTCTGTGGTTCACAACTAGTTGAGCTTTTCTCAGTATATTCACGTGAGTAACCCGCGATTTTTAGTTAATTTAGTTAACAGAGTCTTACAGATAAAAGTTAATATGGAATATTGCAGTGTTAATAACATTACCTATTTTCAAAAATTATTTCTTTTTAAATTTTTCTTTTTTTTTTTCATTTCATTTCATTCTTAAAAATACTTTCAAAAATTAATTGAATGTATCTTTTGCTCATAATTTTATTTAACTAGTTGCTATAAATTAGCGTGTTTTTATCTTTCTCAAAATCTACACTAACTCACCAACAATGAACCTCAGCAGCGTATTAATATTGTTACTAGGTGACACATTGTCATCGAACCCAGGAAGGTCGACAGTCCTGGCATATATCTCAATGTCTTCATCGCTATGTTCTGATGCAGCCGAGGCTTGCTGGGCTGCTTGGAATCCGAGTTTCGCTGTGGCCTTGTCGAAAGTGGTTTCTGCTGCCCTAAAATTGATATTTTATAGGTTCATTTTTAAAATTTACATTCGTTTTGAAATTATTTGAATGCTCATTTATATTTTATCAATGCATCCTTATTAAGTTAATGAAGAAAAAGCTAATTTATTTGCTTTTTCTACATCTTTTTCTACAACAGTACACAGACATATTAGTTACATCGTTTTGTCTATATATGTATGCAACTTACTTGCTCCTACTCAGATAAGCTGCTACAACCTTCTGCCTCAAGTTCATGAGATCCTTATAATCAGGGTCAGCTGTCACCCTGTCTATGCTCAGCATTTCAGCCATCTCTGGTTCTTCCATCTCCTCAGTATAGTCTCCAGAGTCCATGAAGGAGACTGGCACGGTGTTGGGTACAGGGACTGGGAGATTGTCGCAGAAATCAAGGAGAAGACCTATGATCCGGTCTGAGAGGTTCAGTTTGATGCTTGATAAAGAGATGTTTAGTTTGTATCTGGAATAAAATACTTGATTTTTGTAAAAGACCGTTACACAGGACATGAATTAAATTTCAATCCGAAACTGACTACTTGACGGTCATATTTGTACTGTGACTTACTTTGGTAGTAATTTGTAGTCCTTCTTGATACTGTTGGAGAACACGACCTGCATCTTGATCTTAGGTATCAAGTGCAGTTCTGAGTCTGCGTGGCGACGTGATTCACGCCATGAATCTGTCCACCCGCAGAATAAAACCTGGGAATAGAATATATACACATGGAATAAGATGAAAACCGAGAACCTAAAAGCTTTTTTGGAAGCAAAAGAGTATAATAATAACTAGCTGTTTTATGTTGTAGACACTAGCAATTAGCTCTTCTCATTTAATGATCACAATGATAGATCACGAAGTAACAGTCTTTTACCACATCCCCAAAATTTTTCTTACCTGACAAGAGCATTCAGCATGCAATCTATCATACAGCCTCTCTTCCAGCTCCATGCATGTGGCATCCTCCAGCGTCAAGTTCGATGGTTGCAGATCTGACTTCACTATGATGCGACTAATGTCAAAGATGATTACGCGACCGGACCTGTAATAAGAACCCCTTGATGAAAAACAAAGAAGAATATTATAAGCTTGCCAATATTGCAGGTAATTTAGGTAAAATTGTTAAGTAAATCCTTATCCAATGATAGAAATTATGAGAATTAATTAATATGTTTTCGGCTTACTCACGTAACATTTTGACGAGGAACTTGACTAGTTTCAAGCCGAAAACATAATAATTAATTTAGTATATCTCACGAAACCACGCACTTATGCACACATCCATGCTCCGGCACGACCACGCAGGGTCCTTTAACATCCACATTCAAGTGGAACACCTTCCTCCGACTGATGGCATAGGCCAGGACAGACTTGCTGACGGCACCAGCTCTGAGCACTGCTTCAGTGACTTCCACTGCCAACTCCTCAGCGGTCATCGAGTGAGTTTGGAAGAAGTTGATCAGCTCCGTAAAGGAATGCTGTGGAAATAAAATAACTTTTTACAAATAACTCTGTCGGCGTGAATATCGTACGAACGATTTTGTTGTTGATGATGATGACAAGGAGTTGTAGAATGTTTTTATGACACGAGTAAAATACAAATATTACCTCAATGTAGACCAACTCCACAGGTTCCATAAGGCAGCATAATCCATAATCAGCTTCATTGCTACAAGGATTCTTCTCCAAGTCTATGGCCAGTAGATTGGAACTGGTGACTCCTGAGCCTCGCTCTGGAGTCAGGAGTGGAACCAAATCACCGTCAGATGTTACTCCTTCCACTACTATACTTTCTGCTCGAGCTGAGAGCTGTAAGAAATACTATTTTATAATTGTAATTTAAACAAAAACATTAAAAATAATTCGGATAACATGTTATATAAGAGGTACAAATTATAGAGTTAAGGCAAAAACCATGACACATAGTGTAAGATTAGAATCGTAGATAATTTTTTTTTTAGATAAAATCTTAGTTAAATTTAATACAAATGAAAAAAAATCAATTAACAAAGCAATAAACACACAAGAAATAACGAACAGGCCAGGAATCAATTATCAATACCAAAATAATATAATCTTCTAGTCTCCATATTCGATGTCTTCTTGTAATCAGGGTCTTCTTGAGACGACAATGCTACAGGACAAGCAGTCGAAATGTTAACCATTTCAATAATGGACCATTTCGAAAGCCCGTCCTGAGCTGACGGATCTCTTCTGTTGCTGCTGCTGGATGATGGGACGTGACAACACTTTGTAAACTATTGTTTTTGTAGCTATAACACTCATTATAATTTTCACAAATACAATCAAATTTACATTTTACAGTACTCACAAATTTTATTAATCTACGTCATCTGTCATATAATTATACTTCATAATAAATGGTACCTTGTATGCTTTAGCTGAAGGTCTGGTTTCCAAAGACGCGAGGAACTGTGTGAGAGTTAGCACTAGTACTTCTTTATTTCTATTCATCAGCGTCAGTGAACAGTTGGCTAACGTCAGGTTTATTTTGTGTTCTAAAACATTACACAATTGTTGATAACACTGATTTAAACCATGGATCATAGAAGAAACTTAAGTCATTTTTATTTCTTACCAATGTACTGTTTGGACTTATCCTTTTGTGGTGCCCCCTCCACATACCCAATCAGTTCACAGACTCTCTTCTTTTCAGGACTAGAGAGATGACTCCACAGAGTCTTACTCCTTTCAGTCTTCACACAGAGCTCCACGTGGTTCTTCAAACCTTCGATTTCATCAGTTGGAGAGCTTGATGGCTTCCACCAATCAAATTCTGTTTCTACTACTTCTATACGGTCTGGTTCTTGGGCGAGCAACTAAAATAGAATTAGTATTAAAAATTCAACGTTTGTTTGAACAAAAGTGCTAGCTTCCACAACAATACTTACTTCAAACTTAGCTTGCTCCCTAGCAATAATAACAGACACAATCGGTAGACTATCTTCACACTTCTGCAGATCCAATTTCAGTTCAATGTCATTTGGACTTCTCAAGGTACTTTTGTAAATCTGTTTGTAGACGTTGTAGTTCTCCCTATGCTTCTTAATGGCTGCCCAAGTGTAGGGCCTGACTCTTTGTTCTACGACTACATTGTAAGCATACTTCCACCACTTCTTGATGTCTTTGGACAGAGGAACTCCCGGGTGTAGATGACGATATTTTCTGTGGAATTAAATATTTGAAATTAATTAAACTGTCAAACACCAAGCGGTCACCGGTGACCGCAACGTATTGTTCTATAATTGTGTCTACGATGACGGTACTCGACGAGTTAATTCAAAACACTATTCATTTCATTCTTTCTGTCTAATATTCAAAATCTATCTCACCGGTTCAGTTTGATCCTATCAAAAGAAGCTAGTAGATTGTTTATCGACAGGTATTGTCGCCGTGAGAGCTGCAGTGCACTATCTTGCAGCACTGCATCCAATAGTAGACGAGGAACACGCGCTTCTCCAGATCGATTTATCAGCACTTTTACTTTACATGTGACTGGTTTCAGTACTGAAAAGAGAAATGCCTTATAGAAATAACTTTTCAAAATAGTACCTAACAAATGGTAACAGAACAGTTGTTACCAAAAATAAAAATAGATCATTATTTATGAAAGAATAGATTTTCAATGAATTTCCTTACAAAATTCAAAGTCCTCATGGTGCATGGAGAACTTATCCAGGCCAGTGAGCATGTAATGCTTCCAATTGTAATACTGTATGGGTGTGATGTGGGCGGTCTCGTTGTCATCCAAGGCTGTCGCCGTCGGGTTCCAATAAGCTGACATGGACTCTATGCGCATCATCTGGTAAACCGTGGACGCATTCGCCGGAGTTACTGATGGTTTCCATTTACTAGAAAAATAATAAAAATAGTACAAGAATTCGTTCAACCATTCTAATCATTGTTTAACTATAAAACCACTGACTTACCTATTAGTAGTCTCAATAGATAGGCTCTGGAGACACAGTCCACACGCGAGAGGTCCATCCTTGGAACTGATGGAGTCTTCATACCGAATATGGACGTTTCTGACGTAAATCTGAAGGTTATTCACAATAGCCGTGAACAAATGCTCGAAGAAATTCTGGGGACCTTTGAGGACTTCACTCTCGGCTTCCAATTCCTGAAGGATTTTTCGTTTGGCTGCTCTGGTTAATCGTCTTTCTCGTTCTGGGTCAAAGTAGCTGTTGGATATCGCTGGGCCTACCAGCACGAGCACATCTTCGATGTTGACGACCACAGGTTGCGTGTATAGGCCTGACCATGGTATCTGCAGGCCGATGCGGCCGATTGTACCGATCTTCACATCTATTGGGAGGTCGAGTTCGTACTGTAATGAAGAGTAATATTTTAGAAACTGCGCACAAATGGGACGAAGGGTATGCGAATCAATTTCCAAATCGGGTTAGGTATTATAGGTATTAGGCAACGCATGATATTTAAAATTCTCAGTTAACTATCACACGAACTTTGTTTTCATGACCAAAATATGAGCATTACAAGAACCTCGGGAAACCTGGTCCCATTAAGCCCTTAACTGCCGACAAAAAATGTTAAAGGCCAATGCTCCGCTAGCGTCGGATATCTTTGTCCGACACGGCATCCAATGTGTTCATTAAGTACGTACCTACACTTTTGCAAATTCAAGCTTAGATTTTAAATCATGACCAAAAATTCGAGAGCTTCTTACCAAAGCCTCAGGCTTGAGCTTAAGGTCGGTTAGGTTGACATTCCCGGAGAAGATGCCCACGTTGAGATTCTCCGTGTCCAAGTCCTGAACGTACTTGCCCAGCAGCCGGTTCAGGATCCCGGCGACCGCGCCCTCGAACATGATGACGGTGGCTGATGATCAGCTGGACATAAGATATGATTGATTGCATTTAAATAAGAAAAGGAACGATAATGTAAAAGAAAAAATACCCAATAAGAAGAAAAGACTAACCGAACAGGAAACCCGAAATCCATACGAAAAAGACCTATACCAATTTAGACAAGTATAGTCCATAGACCAATTTCGCGAAATAACGATTTGTATTTTTTGAGACTCAACAAAAGTTTTAATCATGGTCCGTATTTACTGTCGAAGCCAAAAAGTCCAGAATACTTTAAAACACCAAACCTAACTTAACTTTATAAGAGTCTTCCCCTTACAATTAAGGAAAGACATAAGGAAAATGTTCTTCCTAACTTAACAGTCTGAATAAATCAGAAGTAAGTGGAATAGATAAGTGTAAGTGTGAGTGACGTGGTATTTACAGATTGGCCTTTACTTGGCGTTACATTATGCATGGCGCCAGCTGTCCTCTTTCCCTCGACTTGCAACGAAAACAATTTAATATTCGGAATCGATTCGCCACACTATTTTAAGAACGTTGCGCCGATATGATAGCACTCCTTACTATGTCTCCTTTGAAATTCTAATCGTGATTTTAATGTTTTGTGAATTGAAACACTAGTTTATAGTTTTTTTCTTTTCGTTATTTGTTAGTTTAGCTGTGTCCATAAATAAATAGTAATACAATAACCGAATTTACATTTACCTGTAGATTATTTACAAATTAGGTAATACTAATTTCATTCAAAGTTGCTACGAAACCGACTAAAAATATGTAAGGAAAACTAAGATGAGGAAAAAGGAATAAATAATAATAAAATGTATTTAAAAAACTAAAACAACGAATAATTAATCGAAGATAAGAGATTATCGTTCAATCATTGATCTACCGATTTATGAAATCATTCATAAAAAATACAGTTACAGTAAAGTTACAGTTTACAAATATATTTACATCGTAATTTTGGTGTCGGTACAATCTAATTGAGATAAATGATAAACGGCCAAACTTCATTACGTAGATAGGACAGGACACGCCCTAGTTGACTGTGTTGCAGATTATAACGTCGCATCGCCTTGCCATGATTTTTAATTTTCAGCAAGATATACCTTATATCGTCATTCGCATATTGAATACCTACTTAGTCTTGACAACATGCGCCAAGTATTAGAGACTGTAGATATCTACCGTTTATGGAATAAGAGACAAACGAGCAAACGAATCATCTGATGGTAAGCCATCAGCGCCGCCCATGGACACCCGCAACATCAGAGGCGTCATAGGTGCGTTGCCGGCCTTTTAAAAAGACGCTCTTTTCCTGAAGGTTTGGATGTCACAACCTCAGTTTGCAATAAATTGACAAAGATACCAAAGTATTCTAAAAAAAATATATAGCTAAGTACCTAAACGAGTATAGCTTTGAAAACGCGCTTCATCATCATCATCATCAACAGCCTGTTTTCGTCCACTGCTGGACATAAGCCTCTCCAATGGCACGCCACTGAGCTCGGTCTTCAGCTCTACGCATCCAAACACTACCAACCACTTTACGTATATGATTAAGAGATAATATTTCGCATCTAACAATCTTGGGTTGATGAATCATTGTGGTGCATCACGGAAGCAGCTAATGTCCAGTAGTTGTCGATCTGAACAGGCTGAAACGTGTAAGTGGATGACAAGATGACACTTTATTCACAAGGTTTACCAAAGTTATTCGTTAAAAAATGCATTCAGGAACTATTGTTGCTAAGTTTTATACGTCGATTATATTTGCAAATAGAGCGGAATTAAAAGGCGTAACTATCTAATAAATTTAGCTCAAATTATTGTCATGTCATTGTAGGTAAAGGTACTGTGTTCGTGCAAAATCAGATAACAATGTTTTCATGAAAGCGTAGGTAGTACGGCCAAAAATAAACAATAATAAAAATTCGCTAACCGTCAATAAAAACAAAACAATATAGTTTTAAAATTAAACAGCGACAGCACAAAATAGCTATGAAGCTTATTGTGTTTATTATACAATGTTAAAAGATTAGTTATTTAAAATTATCTTTCATCGTGATTTAAAAGTAAACGCAACAGCAATAAATCCAGGTTAGATCCCTGTGATGTAACTCTATGTATCTTGGAATGTGCTCCGTCCAGTGCATAGAAGGTACAAACAAAGCCAATCTCACAATCTATTACAAAGTAACATTGTAGTATGTAGGTAATCCAATGTCATTCTAAAAGCCTATTTAATAAGACGATACCTTAAAACGTTAGGTACTTTTCGGTACCTATCACTACATAGCATAAAACAAAGTCGCTATCCGCCGTCTGTCTGGCCCTATGTATGCTTATAACACAGATATATATATTTTCTTAATAGTTCTGTGGCTTAGATCTTTAAAAAACTACGCAACGAATTTTGATGCGGTTTTTTTTAATAGATAGAGTGATTCTTAAAGAAGATTTATATGTATAATACATGCATATTGCACCCGTGCGAAGCCGGGGTGGATCGCTATTAATTAATATAAAACTAATAACGTTGATCCTAAGAAAATAACAATGTTTGGGGAAAAACAAACAAAATCAGACTGTAAATAAAGAACAATATAGTTTAATTAATTTACCACGTAAATCCGTTGGTGAAGCGTCTTGTCGCGAAGAAAGCAGTCGAATGATTCGCGCTTTTCTAACAATAACAAAATCAATAATACGGATTGGCCGCGAGCTGGTAAACAACTTGGACACGCTCCGACACTCGACGTACCAATATTAATTCAGTATCGAGTCTTATCTCGAGATAAACTATCTCCTGATATCGATACATCGGATGACGTTTCAAAACAATGCCTGCAATGTTTAGGACACGGAGATATTGGTTAACTATCTCATTACATTGATAAGTTGTTTTGTGTCTCCGTATATTACCTACAGTTTTTTGTGAAAACGTTACAACACGTACCTAGTGGCTATTTTGCATGGAGATGTAACGCGTCTAGCAAAGGTTTCTTGGTATGAATAAGTATGAATATTTCATTTTTCATGAGCGGCCATCTGCCATGTAATATGTCAGGCTCGGTTTCATGTTGGTAACGTAACATTGCGTGTCTTCTCTTCAAAGACAGAAGTGCTACACTTCTGTCTTTGAAGAGAAGACAGAAGTTTATAGAAATTAGAACTTACAGAAAACTCGTTAGAAACATCAATTAAAAGCTTTTGAAAGATCCAATTAAAAGGCTTCGAATCAAAAATCTGAATACCGATTTAAACGCAATAGGTACTTGATAACCGATGTTTAAAAATAGATCGGCGTATTTTTTAATTAGAGTTTGCGCTCTTACAGTTATCGTATTTCGAAAGATCACTTTGATGACATTGAAAATGGGTAACGTAATTTATTGTTTGTATGGTCATAAAAGCATCAACTTCATCACGATAAAAGCATATACTACTTGTCCTTTACTCATTCTATACACGCCTTTTTAATCATACGGAGATGGCATTCTCTTATGACATATTATGACGTCACTGGAACACTGAGGACATAGATTTGATACCATCGTTTACAGCAAAGAACTCGATGTCTCTAGATTAGATTTATAGTGAATCACACATCACATCGAGTCCCGGAACTACAATTTGTGACTCACGCAAAGAATTTGATTATACGCGTATTTCTCAACAATAATCCTCGTAGGCAAACGAAAAATTGATATTACACAGTTAACATATGCATCTACAATATAGCCAATTTACACCGGTTATATACTAGTTGTAGGAATCCCAAGAATAGAGGCTAGGATCAGCCTATGTTTACTAAAAGACAGTTATATAGTACCTAATTATAATTGTTTTTAAGCTACTTTATTTTTTTTCCAAAAATGCATTTTACTGTGCTTTCACCTACAAGTTACTGGCGAGTCCATCAGAGCATCGTTTCATAGTTCCGCGGAACGTTACGCTGTAATGGTTTGATTTCTTTAACCTACTACTATTGATCCGCTATAAGTGGACTGGTGGATTAGATTATTCCTTCATATAAACGCATATATCCAGGGCTAAACTGAAGAAATTAAATTTGCCTTGAAGGCCTCCCGGGTCTAGTTTAGATCAATAACAATTAACCTGGTTTTCATTCTCGGGTTGAGATGTTTTATTGAATTTAAAGTTTGAAACTATAATTTCTTGTGTGATGTTCACTATTATATCACGGAGCGTTACAATGACGATGCTTATCTTTTGGGTCTTTGAGTAGTCTTTTAGAAAGATTTCTGGCGTAAAAAAGACCTTGATGTTTAGCTATTTAAAGTCCATCCAGGACATCACTATTTCTATTACATAAATCGCGTTTAGACAGTCAAAATCTCTGTACAAATAAGCAACAGGTCCTGCTTAACATATTTTAGAACATTTAGGAGTTCATCATAATCAACAGCTTATAAATGCCCACTGCTGAGCGAATCCTCTTCTCACACGGAGAAGGTTTGAGCATCAATCACCACACTTGCTCAATGCGGATTGGTGATTTCAAACTTATAATTAGAAATTTATAAGCCTAAGTTTCCTCACGATGTTTTCCTTCACCGTTTGTCAGTAGTGCCTAAATAATCTTGGAAGGTACATATAACTCGGAAAAAGTCACATTGATACCTACTGGCGTTGGTAGGTTTCGAACCCGCAACCTCATGCATGAGAAGTGGGCGTCTTAAACCTCCGGGCCACCACACATTTAGGAGTTAGGACATGATATTATTAAAGAGTGAACATCAGTGGACAAAATAAGGTATTTACGTAACTGTCAAAGCTCTGAGATTCATTGGAATGTACTAATCCAATTGTCCAAGAGATGCGTCAAGGCGTAGAGATGTTTTGCTCGAATGGCTAATACTAAACACATGATCGGATTGTAAGGGTCTACAGAATATGAACATCAAAAATATCTTCTTAAGTTTCACCCACGTAGGTAGATGCTTGGCTGACTGCGTTTTACAGAGTCCTTTAGATATTTCAGTGTCTTTTTACCCGACTGAAGGAAGGGTATTGTTAGACCCATAGAAAGTATCTACCTACGTAAGGAGGCTGTCGTAGATTCCCAGTTGCGTTTTACAAAATCGTACCAACTGTACGCACATTGTTAATTGGTTAAGTGATTCTCTATCAGCCGTTGCAGGTCATTAGGTATGATTTAAAGCTGAGGCTAGCCATACACTGCTAGACACCGTGGCCCACAGGAGTTGGAAATAGGTGGTTTTAGTACTTTTAGTCAGTAAGAGCCATTTGATGATTTTCATACGTATGTACATACATAACCTCACGCTTGTCTCCCATGGGGGTCAGCAGAGGCTATAGAACGCCAATTGCTACGACTCTTACATAACTCTTTCGCTTCCTTAACAGCACTTTTCATCCATGTTCGTCGGTTAAAGATATTTTTAATTTGACCCTTCTTCAATATATCGCTAATCTGGTCGATATGATATGATTTTCCATCCATACAGAAAAGGTACGTTCTTTATGCGTTCCGCGCGCGCCTCAAAGAGCCATCAGACCACCACGGATGGGGCCTAATAGGGGTGATGCTGATTCGGAGCCGCGGAGAACTTAACCGGTTACCGGGGCTCCGGCTCGACATGCAAGAGTAGGGTAGTACACTCCCTCCTGCCTCACCCAGACAGGAGTATTCATTCGATGATTTCCCTCCCTTAAAAAACCCCCGTTATTTATCATAAAAAAAAACAAAAATCATACATCTAAGTAGATGACAAATATTCAGTCAATATTCTATAATATCAAATTCATCTTGTCCACTCGTGACTCGAGAAGGACCGCCCCAAATGGAATTTTAATACGAGTAATAAAATCCTTAGTGGGTTTTATCGTAATCCAAGTGACGTTGTGGCTACTATATTAGCCTCTTGGCCTCAGATGCCAGCATGGGTCCTTCAGTACGCGTCTTGAATACTTGACTAGAGAACTTTATCTTACTCGACTTTACAAGACTATCTCCACTTCGATTGAATTGAAGTCCCCTTAACTGATGGTAGACAATTTAGAGGATACGAGATAGCTATAGTTTGAAAGTGGATTTCCTATTCCTAAAACTCTTTTAAAATAGTTTCAGTAAGAGCAGAAAGAGATAGAGCGTCTCTCTCCATCTCATCTTATATGAAATATAAAACAATTGTATTCGGTATGTTTGTAAAATAACTTTTTAAATTAGTTTCGTTGATGTGTGATATTCGAATAACAAGACGAATTAAATAGAATAACTCTTTTAAAGTTACTGACGAATACTTAAGATATCCTATCAATATTAATTAATAATCTGTAATGTACCCAGTCATTTGTAAGAAGTTTGTAAACCCAATACCTACTGTCCTTTGAACCAAATGAATCAGAAACAAATCCAATGGACTCAGAAAACTACAAAAACAAAACTACTAAAAAAAACCTACGTTTGAATATGAACATGAGAGAAGATCACATATAATTGGATCTATAAAAGATTCAGGGCACCCTCTTAGGAAGGAGCGGGAAATCTTTCTGTTTGTTTGTGTAGCATGCAACTGTTTTCCTTGAGTCTTATGTAAACCGGAGCTGTCCCTGTACCGGCTATAATGGCTGGCTTGACATAATGAGGACAAATCTGAATGGAATCCCACAAATGGATATGTATAAGTGTCTGTGTATGTATAAGATCTTTTGCTAGAGAATACTTCTCTCATATTTTAATTCAGTTCTTGTATTCTTTACCTTGTAGGTAGTGTGATGTCATTTTACTGATTCGACCGAAAAGACACTGAAATTATCGAAGACTTTGATTCTAAATAATGAAATAGGGGTCAGATTCGATTCGAGAATCTTTTAACAATTAAAGCAGATTTTCAGAAAGCTCATTGTGTTTAAAAAGTTCCTGGGGCTTTTGATGACATTCTTATAATGATCGCCCCATGATTTTTTTTATCAAAGATCATATTATATTTGTGCAATCAATGTGCAATGTAGGTATGTAAAGTGAGCGAGAGATCCGAAGAAGAATACAAATAAGCAAAGCTGCAATAAGCAAAATGACACGTATGTAGATAAACAGAAAGGTCTCCACCAAATGAAAGGCGCATTGTTCCGAACAGACAGCTCTATACAAAACCTTTATTTTCTTCAACAGTGTCGACTTGACACTGTTGGCACAGAAAATCTCGATGGCCATGTCATGCATCATCGCATTTCATATCGGATAGAAGGGTGTACGTCACACACATACACACCTCGTTAATCCGATTTCTAGAGGCGACAGCTATGTAAACAAAGACCTTTTCTTTAGATTAGGTACATACATAACATATTAAATACTAGACGACGACGGACGAGTTTTTCGATGCCTTATAAATAGTTTATGTAAATAGTTGTTTTTGTTTTTTTCTATAATTAATTTTAATCTTTAGTTGTATATATTTAATTTAGTAATATTTAATTTTAATTTTATTTAAGTAATAGTTAGTTTTAATTTAAGTTTTTTAATGTATGTAAATATTAAAAGTAATAAAGTGAAAAAAAAAATAAATACTAGAAGGAATATCAGATTATATTATAACGTACATACTTAGATGTACCTCTACATCGTTAGTTATTTTTCTTGATAAGTTTCGTCGAAGCAAATACTTAGTTACGGGTGGATGAACAAAGTAATAATGAGTTTTTCGATATCTATAATGTCAACAGCATTATAGCCTTAAACATCGAGCTGGAATTATGCCTAATTGATGACAACTTAGCTCTGTTACGAATACCATACTGCAGCCAATGTTTTCTAATAGAGAGTACGTTCTACTCTTCTACCCTCTCAGGAATCTAAAACAGTGATGAAATGTGTACATATATTTATAGACACTTATGTAATAAAAACAAAAACAAATTAACTAACACAGCGTGTTGTTTTCCTCATACGAAATGTGTGACAAAACAAACAAAAGAACTGCAATAAAATTAGATTCATAGTCAAATAGATATTAAGTTTAATATCGCAGACAATAGAAATGTATTTAAGTGTCATTATTGTTCAAAATAGTTTACATAAATATCTATTTGGGCGCGGGGAAGTGGAAACAGATAGGTATCTGATTTAAATTCTGTTCAAATATTGGCTGAGCAATTCTGAACGTGTCTGGGTGGGCGTTGGGGGTAGGCGGGTACTTTGTTTACTAGTTCCCTGTAATAGATAAGTAGAGGTTTAAATTTAGTTACCCTAGATTTAAAAAAGATTTTCTAAGTACCTTATTTTTAGCACAAGTATTTGTGTCCCAAGAGGCACAGGTTCGCACACGTATATAATTATATAACTTATATTAAATCGCTGTTTATGAAATAGTTTTTGTTAAGTTTTATGTAGAAACTCAGAGGGTTGTTTTTTTTAAGGGGGGAAAATCATCGTATGACTGCTCCCGCCTGGTGAGGCGGGAGGGAGTGTCAGACTCTTACTGACTAAAAACCACCCCGTTCCTTCTCCTGCACGTCGAGCCGGAGCCCCGGTTACCCGTTAGGTTCTCCGCGACTCCGAATCGGCATCGGCCCTATTGGGCCCCATCTGTGGTGGTCTGATGGCTCTTTGAGGCTCGCGCGGAACTCAGAGGGTACTTTAACGGACTTGGGAATTGGAAACCAAATTAGAAACACGAACATAACAGTGAAGCTTGCAGGCGTTCTTCTTTTTTTTTTAATTATAGGTACTACATCTGAAGAAGCTCTTTATGTCATCGTACGCCCTGGACTCACTGGACTGTATAAAACGTTGCTAGGATTTGGTACCAGTGCCAAATAACATTATAATGTTGCTGTATTTTATTTATTTTTTGTTTCACTTGCCAAATTCTATCAAAGAATTCTCTCTCAAACAATTTGTTGAGTAAAATCATGTCCATTAGCATTAGCAAGGAGAGTTGGGGCGCGTAACGTGGTAACGTCACAATTTCGCTCCGACAGATAGAAATTCATTTAGATGTTAATGTCCGCCGGCGGCCATGTACTAATGAAAAATAAAAATAACGACACGCCATTTTGGAATCGGATATTATCGGCGTTTATGCGAAATTCTTATATAAAAAGTCCAATCACAAATGTATTGTGAGGCCTCCTTGAGGAAAAGTTCACGTAAGCGTAAAAGAAAAACCAATAATTGGAAAACTGAGGGAAAGATTGAATATTCTACTTTACATATGAAGCAAAGAACTTCAATCTAAGTAATCCATACCCAGATTAGCCTGAAACCTTAAACGTCCCAAGTAAATATACTTAGAACGATGTTTACCCTTCCATTTTGCATTATACCTCTATAGAGGTAGAATACATAAAACTCTTTCAAATTAGTGATAGGAATATTGGATGAGCCCAAAAAGGCATGCAGGGTAAGCCACAATGGATTTACCCCGAAATGACTTCTGATTCAATCAATTTCAGGGTTCGTGTACACACAATACAAAGATTATTATTCTGCAAACATGTAATCCGGTCTTGGGGTCTACCTCTATAATTAAATATTGCGCGGAAATATCAACTTGTGATTCTATTCCAGCTAGAATAAGGCATGTGTGATGGGAATGGGATGACTATAAGTGTTCTTAAAGTAAGACGGCATTTAGAGACAAACCCTTTGTTTTCAAATAATTCAATCAAAATTGAAATACCACGAATAAGAAAACTATTAGCTTGAGACTTATTCGTTGTTATATTTTGCGTTTTATAGTCGCCCCGAGCGTGAGGTAGAATTCCAATTACTGGTTTAGAACAATTGATACTTATTTTCAACCGACTTCAAAAAAAGGATGAGGTTCTCATTAAACACGCACTTCGGCCAAGTGTGGGAGAGCCATGCTTCGGCACGAATGGGCCGGCTCGACCGGAGTGATACCACGGCCTCACAGAAAACCGACGTGAAACAACGCTTCCGTTGTGTTTCGTCGTGTGAGTGAGGTTACGAATAATATAACATCTTGCAATGCATTAAATGTACTGTGTTCAGCAATAAAGATATTTGAATTAGATTTTTAAAATCCAATTACCCTTCCCCTCCCTAATCTCCCCAATCCCTGAATCTCCAACATCCTAAAATTCCTAATCCCCAAAAGGCCGGTAACGCACTTGTAGCGCCTCTGATATTCCGGGTGTCTATAGGCGACGGCGATTTCTTACCATCAGGCAATCCGTTGGCTCGTTTACTGGCTTATGCCATAAAAAATACGAATAGAATAATAAGTAAAAACCTAATGTACAGAGAAATAAAGCAAATGGATTATAGTTTGATTTTTATTTAAATAATGCAGCGATCTCTTATAGTAAGTAGATACTTAACAACATCAGATTGTTCACAAACAGAAGACAGACTGGCTGCCGTTAAAACCAATGTTTCTAAAAAGCATTTAAAAGTTTCCTAATCTCGGGATTGCGACTGTTTCCAATCAATGTTCTTAAGCCCCTGAAGCGACAATCTTTAACTAAGTAATCCGGGATAAGGTCACATCTTATCAAGTCGCTGGCGCTGCCAACATTAATGAGTTGAGATGACTTTCTTGACAAGGACTTAATTTTTATTTTAATGTTTACGATGCCTAAACTAATTGTTGTTGTGATGTTATTTTTGTCTAGTCAGCTTTAAGTCACTATTTTGCTTGGTGGTACACACGGCTACACATCGAGCTATACATAACTAGTACAAACTGAACGTTAAATGTGCGGAAAGATGATACGACGCGACACCAGGATAAACTATTTTTGTATAGATTGATGTGTGGCCGTGTGTACCTACCTAGGCGATGATGCGGCCAGAGGAAGTACGAATACATTGCCGACTTTTTTAAAAGTACTAAGCTCTCTCTCTATTTCGAGTTCGCATCCAATTCAAAATAGGTCTGTTGTATACTCTTTATAGTTATTTAAAAGACCGTCATTATTAAAATCTTACGTAATCTTTAGTTTCTTTTATAAAGAGACAATTTCATAGCGCACCATATTTTGAGTTCTATGAAGTAACTGGGTAATTTACGGATTTGAAACAAAAATGATTAATTAGGTAAATAGGTAGTTTATCGTTTTATGTACCCTGGGAAATGAAATTAAAAACTCGTGTATTGTTTACGTAGATAAAAGAACGTACAAGGATGCCATTATAATTGTAAGCATTATTACAAGAGACGAACTTACACATATACCTAAGAATTATTATTTACCAAAAAACTGCAGTGTTTCATAAGGATGTGAATTATATGAATACCTAGTGTATTATAGTAGGTATCCATATAAAAATTCGTCACATCTCATCTCTTCATAAACGAACAGCTATGCAAGTGATATGCAACTGTCACCGACGCCATGTTGTCGGTATTACGATTCAGGAATTCAGGATGAATAGGTAGTTCGTTTGCTGGAAATGATTTCAAGAATGTAATAAAATTAATGTTCATGAGACAAAAATGTTAATCGGGACGAAATAATGTCGTCTGTCTACATTATTATGTCAATTAACTGTTTTACAACTTGATGAATCAAGTGAGCACAATCATATTTTTATCTTTTCAGTCATTGCTTTAGAATAGTAAGTGAAAGTTACTCAATTATCATAAATAAATAATACTTATTTGTAATCAATCTAGAACTATCTTAAGATATTGAATTAAACATCTCATTCCAGGTCCCTGTTTTTCATAGGTACATTTTGTAATTGAACGACATAGCACATTTTGTAATTGAAAACTACTTTCCAGGTGTAATTAAAGAACTCTCCTACAAAATAATATCGTCTTATTTTTCCAGAAAGTGAGCTACCGATTGAAGCCGGGCGCTGAAGGAAAAATGTCTATGAGCCATAACTCATAGACATTTCTCATCGAAATGTTAGTTAATGGACATCTTTATTGATCAATGAAGTACTCCACTCCAGACTAATCAATGGCCATCAAACGGGATGCCGTTAAGATTAAAGGTCATGAGACAGGCGCAATATCAGTCGAATACAGGTACAAGCAATTGTTATCACACAAACCATCAGGCTTTTTTTTTTTTTTAAGGGGGGAAAATCATCGAATGACTGCCCCCGCCTGGGTGAGGCGGGAGGGAGTGTCAGACTCTTACTGACTAAAAACCACCCCGTTCCTTCTCCTGCACGTCGAGCCGGAGCCCCGGTTACCCGTTAGGTTCTCCGCGACAAACCATCAGGCTATAAATAGAACGAACGCTGTCATATCCACCGACTACGTCTCAAATATTATAATCGATCGATCACACAACACATAGCTTAATTGAAAGTAAATTACAATTATGACAGATGAAATCAGATTCATCACTCCAATGGAAACCTTCGACGTTAAAAAAAGAATCATCACCCATTAATTGAAATTATAAGTCATTTTCCGTTAAATCCAAAGAAAAATTGGAATAAAACGAATTTTCAAGGAAATGCATAGAGTTTTCCACTTACCGAATATTACATGGTTCTCCAAAATGCACTTGGATTTTCCCGTAATTAAGGATGCAATGACGTCAAACAGTACGCGGCACTGGGGAGGCACAGACTGATTTTGACAGGTGTCAGAGAGGGCGCACCGCGGGACGCATGCGCGGGAAGCCAGTGGAAAATTATCGGGGAGAGCGCGAAACCGTGGGTGGAAGGGAGGCGCTCGATAAACTAAAGGATATGACGTGGCGCAGGAAATTAAAGCCTCAATTGAAACTGGATTTTTGCTTTATTTGCTAAAGCTTATGATTGTGTTATTGCAGGGGATTTGCTGGTACTGATGCACTTTTATGTACTTAAAAGTAGCAAGAGATGAATTGTTTATAACAAGCATAATTATGACAAGGTATAATCAACTTTGTACATTTCTGCTACAAGTTACCTTTGCTGTTTCTTTTTCGATGAGTCGTAAAAGCGATTTGATAGAGGAGCCTTGGGATCGATTTCCGAGTCAAAAGTCTAGAGTTTGATACCTGATACACCTATGTCCATATCATCCTATTAATCTGCTGAAAATTGGTTGTTAATATTGCATTAATATTTGGTAGGCTCTATCATGTTATAAACAGAAATTTTATTTTGATAACCGTCTCAAATAAAACAACGACGTGGAGGATTTAAAATATAATTTGCAGTTTAAACATATTTAATTATAATACAAACGCTTAGTTTAGACTGTACGTGGTTGTGTGTAGCAGGCGTTACAAGAGCCGAAGGGTATCTGAGGGGAGTAGCAGTCAGACGGGCAGACTGGACAGTCGGCGGCGTACGCCTTAGGGTAAGCACAGTCCGTCGCGGTCGACCACACGGATGGGCTGGCGTGCTGTAAGTTATAAAATAAATTGTTTAATTACAGCTGCAAGTGCACAACTTGACACCATACTGTTAGATTAGACGTAATATACGAATGTTAAATCAACGAGTTTTTGAGTAATTTCCGACAATTGAGTTTTTAATCCTCATATCTCCAGATAATACTTATGATAATTGTTACTCAGAAATTTACCTTGATAAAGCTAGCCAGGACACATTGCATGATGTCGTAAGCGGGGCAGTTGAGGAACACTCCCTGGGCCCGGAGTTCGGAGGCCAAGCAGAAGGCCTTCACATGCTGGACGGCCTGGGCCCACTCAGGGTGCTCCGTCTCGTACTGGTCAAAGTATGCCCTCACTTTCGCCTTGTCTATTGCTCCACGTTTCGACCATTTCAATTCACGGAAGATGCAGGTCATTTTTTCACACTGGAAAGAGAATAATGGAGGATAGAGAAATTATTAAACGATCCTAATCCAAAAATCGGTATCAATTGATCTTTGATATAAATCATTTCGGTGCCTCCATGCACATAGTCATGATCTAAAGTCGTACCTAAGTTGAGTACACTATGAGTATGAGCTTCATAACATAACTGGATCGTGTACAGACGAATAGCTTTTTTATGATATAAGCCGGTAAACGAACAAACGGATCACCTGATGGTAAGCGATCGGCGTCGCCCATGGATACGTGAAACACCAGAAGTGTTATAAATGCGTACTTTTTTTATGGCATAAGCCGGTAAACGAGCAGTCGGATCACCTGATGGTAAGCAATCGGCTCGCCCGTGGACACCTGGAACACCAGTGGCGTTACAAGTGCGTTACCGACTTTTTCGGGATTAGTAATTCGAGGATTTTTGGGGATTCAGGGATTGGGGAGATTGGGGAAGGGAGGGGGGGGGGTAATTGGGCTTCTGGTAACCTCACTGACATGACGAAACACGACGTAAGCGTTGTTTCACGTTTCATGTCAGTTTTCTGTGAGGCCACTCCAGTCGAGCCCATTTATGCCTTAGCATAAATGGGCGAATAATCGCGTATATCTTTCAGCACAATACTAGTACGACATTGCAGAACTCACCTCTGTGAATTGACTGCCACATTTGGTAGACACTTCAGGGGTCACCACTCGAGGATTGTTCAGGCACCTGTATATCTGTAAAAGGACATATTTAAATCATATTATTCTGCTATAAAATATTTTTAAGAAATAGTAAAATTAGGGATAGTTATGTGGGTTGGTAATTGTCGTTGTTTATTATGGAAGTTGTGCAACTCACAGAACATATACAGAAGGTATGTTCTGTGGTGCAACTGGTCTTAGGTTCGTTTCCCGAACAATTATCATTTTGGGTCTGCGTATAGTGTAATTTAGCTCACGGTAGAAAATCTTAGTGTGGAACAACATTTAATTTTCTTAAAAAATAATGTTCCTACTACCTTTATCCAATCTATCTATAATTCTGGAAGTAGGTATGTAGTTTCTAGATAGTAGTTACTTACGTTATCCGGTGTCACGCCGCAGTAAGTTCCAGGGTTGGCATTTGGGGTTCCAGGATTACTATTTGGCGCCCCGTGGCATGCCTAAAATAAAAAAATAAAAACAAAAAGTATCGTAGCCGCTGTTAAAGGATATCAGTTTCGTAAAGTTAAACTTTTTGTTTTATCGTGATCGTCTTTCCAAAGAGTTACTAGGTCACATCATAAACTTCTAACGAACTATATTTTTACAAACTTCAAAAAAAAGAGGAGGTAGGTACTATTACAGGCTGATTGTTTTTGGCAATCCATATCTTATAGGTAAAGACGTCATCATTTAACTAACTATATCTTTGACAATTTATATCTTATAGACAATCAAGTGTGGGAGAGCCATACTTCAGCACGAATGGGCCGGCTCGACCGAAATGATACCACGGCCTCACAGAATACCGACGTGAAACAACGCTTGCGTTGTGTTTCGTCGTGTGAGTGAGGTTACCGGAGGCCCAATTACCCCCCTCCCTAGTGTCCCGAATCCCCGTATTCTCCACAATCCCCAAATTCCCAATTCCCAAAAGGCGGGTAACGCACTTGTAACGCCTTGGTTTTTCGGGTGTCCATGGGCGGCGCCGTTTTCTTAGCATCAGGTGATCCGTCTGCTCGTTTACCGGCTTATGATATAAAAAACAAAAAAAATAGACAATGATCTACCTCTAAGTACAGTAAATTAACGTTAGACACTGTTAGCTAATCAAGAGATGTTCTTATGTAGGACATAGTAATTCGTATAAGTATATTACCAATTAAGAGTCGCGTAGGTACCACTTAACGCTATTAGCACAGCAAATCACGTAGGTAGGAAGCTATATAATCTCAGTATGTAAGATCCAGTCACCAATATAAATAAACTTCGTACAGGTGAGTTCATGACTTATCTTGTAAGGTGACACAATGTGTAAAATGTTATTAAAAGTTCCTGATAGGCACGTAAATTAATTCATTTCATTTACTACTGTTTCGCCCCCAACACCGATTGATTTGGTGTCATAAGTAGGTAAGTAATATTTCAGTAATTAAAAATGTATGCTTTTCCCATGAATCATTTTACAGTCTATTCTATCTAGATAAAGTTTTTAAAGTTTCCGTGATCTATGTTCTAATCGAAACCGCATTTATACATTTACCAATTACTTCCCTAGTAATACTTAGTCTTTTTTGTAGAGGCAGATCCCGTGTTGGTCCTAAGTAAGTATTGTTTGTTAAATTAAGTAGCTACATACATATTTTCAAATCCACGAACGACCAGCGCCAAGTAAAAACAAGTTTAATAAAAAGGTCTTTATTGGGTAAGCAGATACCTCTATGTCTTCAAAGATTTAACACACATAACTTCATGTCTTTTATCCCGAAGGGGGAGGCAGAGGTGCACATTACTGCTCTTGATGCCAGTATACAATGTACAATACCCACTTTACCTTATGAGTCCCATGTAATAGGGGGTGAGCCTATAGCCATATACCGGGCACATTTCTAGACTCCGTGCTACTCACAGATATATTAAAGAAGGTGCTACTACTATGATTTTTTTTTAATCCCAGTAATACTTTGCCCGACTCGGGAATCGAATCCGAGATCCGGCAGTCGAACTTGCGACCTCACGGCCAATGAGGCAACAAGCAAAGATTTAAGAATGTAAATTAAATTAATTTTGCGCTTTTTCTAAGTTGTATATGAACCTACCCTACGTTACATTTGATAATTTGAAGAGCTTACACACATTCACGGTAAAGCCAAAAGGAAAAGTTACTGAGTGACAGTGATGAGACACGATCTATCAAAAGATTGCCCCAGTTTAATGGAAGATGTTCGTACACCGATAGGATAATGATGATGGAACATTACCTTCATGACTGGAACGAACTAGTCATATGTATAGCTTACAAAATATATTCTTTTCACCAAAAACTTTATAGAGCCCTATAACCTATTATAAATTAGAAAATAATGTACCTAGTTAAAGTAGAGTAGGTACTTGATTGATGTTTGGTTTAAATAGTATGAAACTGATAAATAATTAGGCACTTAACTTATCCCTGAAGTTAAATATGTGTTTACAAAACATGTATTAAGGATAACTCCGTACAATAACCTCGCTATCAACGTCCACCTATCTATTTTGCTTAGTGTTTGTAAGTATTCATAGTAATAATTTAGTACCAAGTAGATCTCTTCGATCAACAATACCTACTGTTCTTCGAAGATCTAAATGGTCCAAATCTATGTCTATACCTACTAAGATTTGAAACTATTTTCATTGATACAATCTAACTAAAATCCAAGGTGAGGATATAATCATGTAGAGATGTTTATAGTAATAATAATAATGCAAAAACGCTAGACCGCATCTAAATATAATTAAATTAAATACCGTGCCTACTTACTTATATTTACGGAAGAATACAAAACTTAGTATAATTATTTTTTCATTAACTGGTGAAGATCGGTCACTCTCCACTTACACCATTACATACCTTATTTCCAATGATTAGAGACTACTTTTGTATGAACAAATGTTGTGGATTTACATAATCGGACATTAAGTTAACACAGTAGAGGTAATATACAATACACCTGATTTATGTGGCAAAATTATTCTAATAGACGTAAGTACCTAGTAAATATAGACTATGAAAAACTATCCATGAAATAACTAACTTACCACGAAACCCAAAGCAATGAACACACAGAGCTTAAACATGTTGTATAACTCTCGTCTCTAACGGCAGTATTAAGACTGGAGTTAACAAAACAAGCTAGTAATACTAATCAGTGGTCACTCTTAAGGTCAGCCGGCTAAGGTCACGATCACACAATCATAGGTTGGAATAACAACTCGTTTTTGGACCTCATATTTATCTGGAAATATTTTGATAGACTAAAATTGAATAATCGAGTGAAAAATTGTGATAATAGAGAAAGGTGTGGATTGAAAGATGATGTAGTGACAAGGATTGAAAAGGGAATGTTACGCTGGTTTGGACATGTAGAACGGATGGATGAAAGTAGAGAAATGAAAGAATATAGAGCGGATATGAAAGGGGCCGTCGGTAGAGGGCGCCCTAGACGAACATATACTGACCAGATTGGCGGTATATTAAAGAAGGGCCAAATTAAAAGTACCTACCCTTAACTGACGAGCATGCATGAAATGATCGATGACTGTTGATGAAGCAAAAGAGGTATGTAGAAATCGTATTAGACTGTCAAACACCAAGCGGTCACCGATGACCGCAACCTAAACTCAAACTCAAACTCAAAGTTTTTATTTGCATATTAAGGTAATACATATAGGTCATTACAGGTCTTATGAAATAACAGGCGCAGCTTAACGGCCTTTTTCAGGCGTTGCAAATTTTAGGGGTGTCACTAGCTTAATATAAATTACATTTTGGTTAACATTTTTTTCCTAAATATTTATTGACTTGTTCGGAATGTAGGTAAGTACTTAAAGTATTTAATATATTAGTGGGTTAGTGCAAAATGTAAGTGGATATTCCTAAAATGTATAGTATATAGTACATAGAACATTTATATTAAAATGTATAGTATGTTGGTGTGTGCTAGTGGGTGTAAGGATTATGTATGTATGGGGTAGGTTTTAACATTTAATTTTGGTGTTATATTTTTCTTCGAAGAATTCTTTTGTCGAGTAAAAGCATTTTTGTATTAGGAACTTTTTTAATTTTCTTTCAAATATAATTTCTTTTCCTATTGTTCTATAATTGTATCTCTATTGACGGTAGGTACTCGACGAGTTAATTTGCGTTCCATAGTCTCTGCCTGTCGCGGAGAACCTAACGGGTAACCGGGGCTCCGGCTCGACGTGCAGGAGAAGGAACGGGGTGGTTTTTAGTCAGTAAGAGTCTGACACTCCCTTCCGCCTCACCCAGGCGGGAGCAGTCATTCGATGATTTTCCCCCCTTAAAAAAAAAAAAAAAAAATAGTCTCTGCCTACCTCCAGCTAAACTAGAAAATAATCTCTTGTAAAGTTTCTGTTGATACGTTTATTTACTAACTATTACCTGCCGTTTTGCCCGCGTGGTCGTAGGAAAAAACGTAGCCTTTATCACTCTCCTGTTTCCTAACCATCACCTCAAGAATCATGTCACAAAAACAACGAGTGGCATATTCGATTCCCGCACGGAACAACACCTGATATAATCCACAAGTTATATATTGTTCCGCGTCTGAATGTGATGTGTAATTGTGTAGGTATGCTTGTAATTGACTAATCACAAAGTGAATTTCAATTCAAAACCTTCACAATTGGCTTAGTAGGTTCAAGCGAGATAGGAGGCTGTTCTTTAACTATAAAGTTTAAAATTAAGTATTCATTGAAAAAAGGCTCATGAATTCTACAATACTTAGAGAATCTAATAAATTCTCTAAACTACAATATAACCAATAAATAAGTGAAAGATAATAAATTAAATGTTGCACAGTCTTGGCGTGTTGTGCCTGAAACAAATTGAAGCTTTACAAAATAAGCTGAAAGCAGTCGCCCAAAGGCTTATTGTCCACTCCGCAAGGTGGCGCTGGCAACAAAATTTTTGCAATAAAACAAGTTTGTTTTTGTAAATAAGTATTTATTATTGTTAAATAAATCGTGTAACTTTAAGCTATAGTCGGGTTTTAATCGCTGTGGATAATTAACTTGAATACATAAAATCGAATAGCTCATTTTGTAATCCAGTTTGGCTTCAGGCATTTTGGCTCAGTTGAAATAATAAAAGTGGTGATCAAATTATTATGATATATGCTTTATTAAAATTACACAAATACTTGTAAAATTCAATTATTCATCCCATTATTATTTATATTTGTATTTCAATTGTCTAGTGCTTTTTATTTATGCAACATACTTATACATATACTTCATAATTATAAATCTTACAAGTCTAAATTGATTTTTATTTTAACTGATATAAAAATATACTTTAATAAAAGAAAAACTAATTGAGATAATTACTTAAAGTTTGAAATACAGATTTTCATTTTTATGGGTAGCTTGCTTTGTAAAATTCATTCATGCAGTATTATAACGACCTCTGTCGACACTACAAGGAAATAGTAACAAAGATTAAAATATTAGTGTAAGTAGGTACAAAACAAACTATTAAACTGCGACGGTAATGGATAAAATAATGAAAGATATCTTAGAGATTCACTATCTTTATTTTAATGCCCCCAATTACTCTCATTAATTGACTTAAATTGAAATTTTGTAAATTATTGATAAACTTGTACATGAAAAGTGTATTATATACATCGGGTCGTGATAGTGATTATAAAAAAATATTTGAAATACAAGTGCCCTGTCTGTTGCATACTTTGAACCTATCTTTGTGTCGTCTTAAAATAGAAAGTGCAGTGAGTTAGGCACTGGTGGCCCCAATTTCTTGCAGCACAACTTCAACTAAGTATCTATTGGTTTTGGATTTTGATCAATAAGTAGAGCTACCACTACGCGTATTAGCTTTCTATGGACATGGGCGGCGTGGAGGCGCGGCGCGGCGCAACGGCGGCGTGGCGCGGCGCCTTACGTCGCCGGCGTGTGACCAGCGGTCGACTTTTTTATTATTTTATTTTATTTCTTTACTTTTATATTTAATTATCTGTAAGTTTTTTCTTATTTAGTATATTAAGTGAATTATCGGTGAAATATCTTTTTGGTCTATGTCAAGCACAACAG
The DNA here is from genome assembly GCA_038387885.1 of Spodoptera picta. Taxonomy (NCBI): domain Eukaryota; kingdom Metazoa; phylum Arthropoda; class Insecta; order Lepidoptera; family Noctuidae; genus Spodoptera; species Spodoptera picta. Next base: position 856,033 of record JAZHFQ010000380.1, read on the forward strand.
CGAGTGCGGACTGTGGTGTATTCGGTAGTCACCCTTCAGCGTCGCAGCTTTCTTTGGAAAGATGCCCGCTATGTTCCCAGGCTCGCTATTTTAAAGGTAAGCGAGGGCTGAATGTACCCATTGGACGTGTTCACAAATCTCAAAGTACATTCAGCCCCGTTACCGATACTACTCCTCTTATTTCGACAGATCCCTTTTGGAAAAGATTATCAAAATTTAAAAAATCTATCCCTGTACTTAAACTGTCAAACACCAAGCGGTCACCGGTGACCGCAACCTATTGTTCTATAATTGTGTCTACAAAACCGGTATTCGACGAGTTAAACGAGTTCCCCGTGGTGCCAGACCTTTAGTTGCGCAACAGTTAGCAAATTGTGTCCGTCTGGCAGCACAGGAGAACTCGTTACGCGCCTGGGAACAACTCCTCACCTTCCCTTACCAAATATTACATGTAAAAAAGAATTTGGCTTTTCAAAATTCCTTAACAAAACAAATCAAAGAAAATTGCATTTCGGCTTCCCAATTCGACCCAAAATTACCGGCTTGCAGCTATGCCTCAACCAAAACTTTAGCTGATTTAGTTGAGACCAAAATAGGTGAAGGTGATATTAGCGGCGCAGCCAGAATTATTTTTAGCAATGACGTACTGGCTCCATGTTCTCCAGATACACTTAAAGCTCTGGAGAGCAAACACCCGGCCCCAGTAGATGGTCTCTCTTTTCCGGATCCTCCAGAAGCAGATATTCATACCCTATCTGTTACAGGTCGACAAGTGGTCACTGCCATAGGCTCCTTCCGGAGCGGTTCTGCCGGAGGCCTCGACGGTTTGACGCCGCAGCATCTCAAAGATCTGACGAGCTCAAGCGCCGGGGAGTCCGGCGTGACGCTGCTGAAGGAGCTTACGGTTTTGATCAATCTTATGCTCTCCGGCAATGTGCACGAATCCGTCATCGACGTTTTGTACGGGGCCAATCTATGTGCCCTACGCAAGAAGGATGGCGGTATTCGTCCCATTGCCGTGGGAACAACTTATCGTCGCATGGCAGCCAAGATTTGTTGCAAATTTTATATATAATCTTCTTTCGGAAAAATTCCAGCCCCTTCAACTCGGGTATGGATCTAGAGGGGGCTGCGAGGCTGCCGTGCATGCGTTGTCGACCTACCTGAATTCCAGGAAAGGTGATATCATCCTGAAGGTTGACATTAAGAATGCTTTTAATTCGGTCAATAGGGATACTCTGATGACAGAAGTTAAAAAGGAAGTACCCCAAATTTTTAGTTTTCTCTGGCAATGTTATAGACACCCTACAAAATTATTATATCAGGACAACCTTTTGGAATCAGCCGTTGGCTGTCAACAAGGCGATCCCCTTGGGCCAGTGATTTTTAGCCTGCCCATTAATCCTATTATACGACAGCTAAATTCTAAATTTAATGTGTGGTACCTCGATGACGGTACCCTGGGAGGCGATGCAGATACAGTTTTAAATGATTTCCAATTTTTAAAAAACGAACTTCATGCTATTGGCCTTGACCTAAATTATTCCAAGTGTGAGATATTTTTACATGACTCTACCGACAGACAGATCATATCAAAATTTACTACTTTTGCGCCTAATATCTCGGTGGTCGATAAATGTTCGCTTCGCCTCCTAGGTGCGCCCGTCTTCGAGGACTCTTTTCAAAGTTTTATTGATGAAAAAATTCAAAATTTTTCTGTCGTTTCAGAAAGACTGTATCACATTAGAATGCATTCGGCCTATACTATTATTCGTTTTTGTTGTTTTGGTCCCAAATTTATGTATTTTTTGCGCTCGACCCACCTCTGGTCTGCACCCCTTCTTTTAGAAAAAATTGACCGAAGCATTAGACAAACTTTATCCTTAATTTTGAATGTGGCTCTCGACGACCGAGCCTGGACACAAGCTACTCTGCCTGTCCGCATGGGTGGGCTTGGCGTCCGTAAAATTTCCAGTGTAAGCCTACCAGCTTTCATATCTTCCGCCCATGGTACTGAAGAATTAACCAGGAAAATTCTTTCTCAATCACTGGTTAATTTTGATGTACCATTTTTAGTGGAAGCTGTGAAAACTTGGAAAATCGCTTGCCCAAATATTGACCCCCCGTCAAATCACTCTCCCAGAGACAATGGGACGAGCCGCTCTGCAGGAAAGTGAGCGAAAATCTATTGAACTCCGCTTGTTCAACTGCAGAGCGAGCTCGCCTTTTGGCTGTGGGTGAGTGGGAGTCAGGATTATGGCTTCTTGCTTTGCCTTCGTCCAACTTAGGTACTTTGTTGGACGACACCACATTCCGCGCTGCAATTTGTTTAAGGCTTGGGGCTTCATTTTGTTCACCTCATCGTTGTCGTTGTGGTGAAGATGTCAACAGCCTTGGACACCACGGCTTGTCGTGTAGCCGTAGTGCGGGTCGTTTTGCTCGACACGCGAGTATTAATGACATAATTCGTCGAGCTCTTGTCTCCGTTGGCGTGCCAGCTACTTTAGAACCTAATGGCTTGGTACGCAACGATGGCAAGAGACCCGACGGTATGTCATTATTCCCTTGGAAGATGGGTAGGCCTTTAGTATGGGACGCCACTTGCGTTGATACTCTGGCGCCATCCCATCTTCCAAACTCAGCGTGTCGAGCCGGTGCTGCCGCTGCTGCTGCCGAGAACCTCAAACGGCAAAAGTATGATAGCCTGATTGGCAATTATGCTTTCGAACCGTTTGGGGTTGAAACTTTAGGGCCGTGGGGCCCAAGTGCACATCTTCTTTACAAAGATATTGTAAAGAGGATGGTTGACACTTCAGGTGATCGAAGGGCTGGCTTCTACCTTGGACAAAGGTTAAGCATTGCCATTCAACGTGGTAATGCTGCCAGTCTTTTGGGCACCCTACCTCACGATAATGATGAGGAAAATTTTTTTTTATGCCTTATTTATTTATTATTACCTTTTTTTAAGATGTAAATATTTTAGTTCATAGTTATTTATATTTTAAGTTGTATATATTTTCATTTAGTTATAGTTAATATTAATTGTATATATTATTTTAAACAATTACATTACATAAAATATTGTAAGTAGTTTTTACACTAAATTTTGTTAATAATAGTTTGTTAGCCAAACCATAAATAATATTCCTAACCATTTTGATATCAAAAAACAATATAGGTACCTGTACATTTAAAACTATAAAATTTTAAAACTAGGTACTTAGCAAAGGAAATAAAAGGTAAAAGAAAACAAAAATGATCATTAACAAAGAGCATCAAAAAATTCGTACGTTAGTTTCAGACTTCACTTTTTTAATTGATTGAATTTACTTTAGTTCTACAAAGTGCAAGGTGATAGATAAATTAGCCCTGAATATTACTAACTAAATATTTTGATTACGAAAATAATAGAATCGCTAATGCACGATATTTAGTAAGTAATAGGTGTGAATACAGCGATTAAGTTCTTTTTTACTTCGAACAAATGAGTGTCGCGTCTGCAGACTAAGTATTATCTCTAGTGATATTCTTTGTTCTGATTGACGTTCCATTCCAAGATGGCAGACATGCCGCTTGAGCCATGATAGTATGGGATCGTAGGATTACGATTTTTAGGTGTGTCTTTCTAAATATCGAACTAGAATGTCTCCCGAATTCTTGACTAATGTCTTATACGAATGTTCTGACGATGTGAAACAACTTGCTCGCGTCAAGTGCGCTAGTTTTAGGTAACGTTTGTGCCGGGACATATGTAATAAAACGGTGATCGAAATTGTGTTTTTCGGTGTGTCGTGTACGATAAGTATTCTGGTTTGATGTTAAATTAAAATGTGGAATATGATGTGCGACGTGATGCCCACTATATCGGAGGACAGTATCAGTCAAAGGAGTTCGCAGTTATCCGGCGAGGATGCGAATTTTGAGCAGTTGATGGTGTCTATGCTCGATGAGCGAGATAAGCTGGTGGAAAGCCTGCGGGAGACGCAGGAGCGACTGGGAGACTCGGAACTGCGGCTCAAGGAGGTGGAGAAGGAACGAGACTCGCTGCATAGACAGATCGCCGCCAATTTGCCTCAGGTCAGTGACTTGAATGCTAATGCCTAGCTGCTTATGTAAAAACGGATATTATTTATATTGCGACTAGTGCTAGTTACTGTTACAGTAATACAGACAGGTTGGGGTACTGTTCAAGTTCATGTCCAATACATTTTCTATTCTTTTTAACTCACCTGTTCTTGTGTATGGTTTGAAGAGTCAAATTGGAACTTTTGTGAGTTAATGCCTGAATGTTAGTGAATTAATCTCGTAGTAGTCATTGATTACTAGTTGAACAATAGTGGCAGTCTATTGTATAACCAGATTGCACCAGACAGTAGTGACTGCACCAAACAATAACCTTATTGATGTGCTATTGTCAACTTTAGTGCTCCATAATTAATTAGGACAACTGATTGAAAGATTATACTACTGTAGGCAGTCATTGTATTGTGTTTGGACATCTGCAAGCTGTTATTCCATTAATCACCTATAGAATTATTAAGTCTGTTATTACCTAAAAGAATTTTCTGTCATGTGAAATTGTTTTTAGTGTTATAATAAGTAGTTTCACTAAGATAAACCAACAGAAGTGTTAAATTGAGGTTCACCATGTAGGTGATAACATATCAACTCAATTAAAGAACATGTTAGATGTTGAATTATAGTAGTTAGTGTGATACAAATTAATTTCTATAAGCAAAAGCAATAGAAACAATAATTTTCGTGTTAACACTATCATGAAAGATTTTGATAAGTTTAATTTGATTTTAAACAACTTCATTCAAGTTGGTAGTAATAAATAATATTGTTCTTTATCTTAAATATTATTGTGTGCTCTGGCATTGTAACAATGAATATTGTTACTGCTTAGACCGTGTCAAGGAGAGTAGCAGACGTAATGCTCAGCCAACGGAACTGAATGAAATAAATGTGCATTCTGTTACTAAGATGAACAATAATATTTGTTGTGACCTCGTTTTCTACCTGTTTATCAGATATTTCACTAGAATTTTGTTCTAAATATTATTCGTTAATTTGTAGAGTAATCAAATCAATGACATTGATTTTGTTAAAGATTTTTCTGTAGTAGTCTCAAATAGTTACTTAAAATTTTTATTGTAGTATTTGGCTACTTATCCCTGGAAATATTATCTGTTATTATAACTTTTGTGATATGTTATTTCAGTCAGTTTCGCACAAGTCCAAGATGTTATGTTTACCAGTCTACTAACATGTCCATTTCTTTTTTCATTGTATCACAAATTATACTATTACTTAGGTCATTATCTTTATATTCTTAATAGGTACAGAACCAATGAAATAACAAACATTTTTTACAGTAGTTGTGGTTTTGATAACTTCCATTGTTTCACATTGTAGGCATCCCAATTATTTATTGTAATAAATAACAAATGACTGTCTACTATTTATGTCATATATAACTATTATAGTTAGTTTTCTATTACTTGTCAGCTCTTAGCATTTGTCGGCATTTACAAACACAAACTAGCTGAATACAAATATTGATACTAGATCAGTTTATCACTCACATTATAGATAAAATCTCTGATATAAACATTACAGTGTCAAGACTGATATCATTGTGTACAATCTACTACTAAAGGAAAGTTGAAATTTTCTTTAAAACTTGTACAAGTTTTTGAATAAAATATGTATTACTTATCAAAGGGCTAAACTATCCAATGACATAAGGAAGATCTGCATCTATTTCCTATTGACCTATCTGAATGGCATTGGGCGACACCTATGTTCAGCAGTGGACTTATTGTATCTGATATGATGAGAGATCTAGAAAGTTACTGTAGACGGCATGCTAATTAAAATTTCATTGTAACACCTATGATACCATGTTTTAATGCAAATAAATGAATTTGAGTTTGAATTAGGTACTTAAGAATTTAAATATCAAAATTACAAATAGATAGAAGAAAATTACGAATACATTGCTAATTAATTTAATAATTTCATCTTCGGCCTAAGAAAATATGATCACATCTCCGAATTCCGTAAAAAACTCAAGTGGCTCCCAATCCGCCTTCGCAGGAACACCCGCATTTTATGTCTTCTCTACAATATCCTCTTTAATCCTACTTATCCTTCTTACCTTCGTGAACGTTTTTCCTTTGCTCGTCTTCCTGATTCCCTTTCTCGATCACATCTTAAATCACATCTCCAAATTGTATCCCATAAAACCGACCACTACTCTTATTCCTTCTCGGTTCATGCGGTGAGGCTGTGGAATGCACTCCCGCCTAACATACGTGACTCTAAGTCTATTTCAATCCTTAAAAAATGTGTGAGGGAACATTATCACCTTTCCTCTTATGTACAGTTACAGTTTGTGTTATATAGTATGTATATTATGTATTATATTATTTACATATTGTATGTATATGTTGGATTTATATTTATTTTGTATTTTTTTATTGTATTATTTTGGTTAGTCTAATTTTAATTATCAGTTTAAGATTTCATTTGTTTTTTTGTTTTTGTTACACACTGTGTCATATGTTGTATTTATTTCTCCTTTCGCAGGGCTGCAGGAAGAAATCCCATAAGGGATATGCAGTACCTATGTACCTCTGTTTTGTTATAATATATATTTTTTTCTGTGTATTGTCTGTGATGTGTACATGAACAAATAAATAAATAAATAAATTTATACAACACATCTAAATATTTTCTTAGAAAATTTTAGCATTATCCATTGACCCTGGCTACTTATCTCTATTGTTGGCTGTACAACATATATTCAGTGATAATTATCATGGCCCTCCGTTGAAATAGAACAGAATCCTACTCATAACTACCATAACAAAATCATGCTATGTAATTCAAACCAGGCTCAAATTGAGTGTCAGTAGAGCTTTGCTTGTTATTAACACAGCAATTGGTCTACAATACATTGATGTTTTGCATCAATTTTGCATATCTTCATCAAAACTTTATTAAACACAAATCTTATTATCAACAACTGACTACTGGAAGAATGATATTTGCCTAGTAGAATAATTTAAAGAGCCTAACTGCGAAAGTCATAATCTGGGCCCCTTGAAGACTTAACTTTATACCTAAATTCGGTTATATAACCCAAGTCACATTGTCAAGGTTATTGAACAGATTCGCAAATACTTCGATTTTTTCAATTGCTAATAATTTCATGAGGATGACGTAAACACCACCAAAAACAATGTTTCTTCGCCCACGATTCCGTTTACATCTGTTGTGATTTGCATCACTTTGTTTTGATTCAATTTCGATACAAAATAAGCAAGGTTTCTTGTTGCCTGTTTTGTTTGACGGTCGGAGGCAAGAACGGTGCACCGAACTTTACCCTCCACAATTCAGGAGATAGCTCACCTTCGGACCCCTGCGCGAAGAACTGTTAACATAAACTTTCCGTTGACGTCTAAAAAATCGTGTACCCTACTCTGCAGGAACATATAGTAGAGAAGGGAAACGTTTTAAGGTAGTCACATGTTTGGGGATCATACCTGTGTGCGTGACATATCGTTTAGCTCATCTATTCACCAGTCAAGAGTAGTCATTACAGCATCATCTCCCCTCAACCGTTCATTGAAGCGGTGTGCCGTGTGACGGAGCACTCGTCTGGAATTCAATGTTACTGCGATCGATTTCACTCTCCTGTTATCTTTTAAATGTTCAAAAACAGTTAGGAGTGGCGTTACATTTTTTTATCATCATTAAACAAGTCTACATGTTCGGGCAATTGGGTTATCACCGGAATCCTAGGTTATAAAAATATTCACCGACCGATATGGTAAAATACCTAGAAGTGTTTGCAATTTGTTGGGTGTGTTCTTACATTTTTCCAGATGTTCCAATTCTGTATCCAATGATAGATAAGTTCCGATTTACAAAGATCTAGCTGGTAGAGTTACGACGTCGGATTCATTTGTCAGGAAGTCGTGTTCCGCTAAACAATGAATGTCGCCTTCAAGCAGACACTTATAGCTGCTCTCGTCCGAGTATCACACCACTTACCAACTTCCTTAACCTTCACGTTTTTAACTTAACAGCCTCTGTAAGAATTTTAAAAAGGAAAATTACGATTTTATATTACTTTTATTCAAATGCAATTTACGACCATGTAAATGATCCATCACTTACGACTTCCCCGTAAACTTTAAGAGACCCCGCACGGTCGCACTCACTCCAAAATTCGCTCAGTATTTTTATATTCGACCAAATAATTGTGTTGAGTTTATACGAAGTAATTTGCTAAGGGAATGACTAGAGTTTTCCTCGCAGTGATTTATGAATGTATCCGTAGCGCAATTAGGCTGGATTGTCAGCGATTTTGCATGAATTAAGCAAGCTTAAAGTACCTGAAGGTAATTCGGTGGAATTTTTCACTAAAGAATGTTGCCAAGCCGTGAGGGGTTTCAAAATGGAGTGTTATTAACTTTGGAATGGTTTAAAAAGGTTTTAGAAGGTGTCGAGGCAACTTTGTTTAATGAAGATATTTATGATTATGGGCATAGTTTGGGCTCTGTCATAAAAACTTTTTAACAGCTTTCCGAGCGCTATTATTAGCTATGTCATGTTGGCATGGAACAAGCTTTGTGATTTGTGTTTCATGTTACGTTCGTGTCTTCTTCCACACGAACTTACGTATATAAGTATATAAGAAACCGCTATAACCTGGACTGTGGTTATTGTTACATAGCTTGCAATTTAAGTAATAGTGTACCTCACTGAACCATCTGTTGTATGTCCAATATTTTCCGGAGCATCCTGTGCAGCAATCCCGCTCCGCCTACATTCCTGATAATCAATGTCTTCCTAGAATGCCTCTACACATTTCCGGAAGCATCTATTTTGGTCACCGTCGTGGCCAAGTCTAAACATCAATGAACTTCTAATGCCCCCTATATTTAGATCGGAGATAATTTCGAACACTTTCTACTAATGTATACGGGGCCGTCAACAGGCAGCTATTAGTTTGTGTTTCATTATAATTTAACCATTGAAAACTCGTGGGTCATAAAAATCCCTAAATTAATTGCGGTCTCAACTTTGCCCTTAAATTACTTTTATCTTTTTCTTTCTAATTCCTAACACGTGTTTCGTACATTTCAGTTTTATGTTTCTTTTATATAATATTTAAAAAACGAATTATTCTCGATGCTAATTACGTGTCAGTAGCCCGTGTCGAAGTTCGTGCGGACTTTTTTAGTTTCATAAATTTTACAGTTCCTCTTCGTATAAAGTTTATTAATATTAGCGAACGGATATGAGAACCTTGATCGGAGTCTGTCGATAGTTAAAAGACATCGCATAATATATGCAGCCCAGCTAACGGCGCTGGACAAGTACCGTTTTGTGTTTAATAGCTTGTGGTTTCAAAACTAATTAGACAAGCACCAACTGCCTCGCTGCTTACACTAATTAGTTTTTTCTGCTAGATCTATCTTGCGCACAACAGCCAGTTACTTAACTAAACTGAGGAATAATTAAAAAATAATGTTTCGCAGTTGGCCGCAGTGTTTGAATCACATGTACGGTGACATCTGGGCTCAAAATAAACATCTGTAGGCCATACAAATATTTGTCGCCACGTCTTAACCAAACTCACCAACCCCGGACAAAGGCGCACATTCTGCTTCAGCTTTTGTAGCCGTTTATTTTATGCGAAACATTACTAAACTGTGGTAATGGCAGAAATAGTAATGTAAGTACTACAGACTACGGGGAACATAAAGTTAAATCAAATAGTAAACATTGTGAGAAATCCAATCTAAACCTGATCAGAGACGGGTAGCTATTTCGCAAGTTCACCGTAAATTAATATAAATATGCTCAACAAATTTATTCAGTGTAAGAATTACACAAGCTCTGCTGTTTACACGGCGGGTCCCGTGAAATCGTCGGAAGTTTTGTGACGTAATCACAAACTAAGTCGAACAAACATCGACACGTTGTTAGTTAAATGATAAAATTTCTTTGTTCCAATTCCAATAGAGAATATCTTATATACCATAAGAACATCTTATATTTTTCCAGATCCATATTTAAGCTACCATGTCATTACATAATTTATATATATATATATATATCCAGCTCCCTATACATATCCAGCTCCCTTTCTAGACCACCGCTATTGTTAACTAAAATTTTGTATTGATGCTGTATTTTTTCAGATATAAATGTTGTTATTAAATGTACGATTTGATAATAATGCACATCATCATTCGCATATCATTCAACTCGAAACATTATTTTCACCATAATGACTCAACGAGATCTTTAATTTTCACCGGACATTGGTCTCCAACTCATCCGCCCTTGTCCAATGTCACGATCACAATAATACGTATATATTTATTTGTGATATTTAATAAACACACCAGTAACAAAGTCGATCTGAACACATAGCTATTGGCTTTGAGCCAGTGAGCGTTAGAGCGCGAACGGGAACATAAAGTTGTACACAATCCGCCATACTCTTTTACACGACACCGACGGTAAAGTTTATTATGGCTGCAGATATTAGGATAAACGGACCCGTTATTGTTGGGATTTCGGAGATGTGCAGAACAATGTGTTAACAACAAATAAAGAAGCAACCTCTTAGTAATATTAAAATGAATTGTGGCTGGATAACTGCTTTAGAAGTTCCTATCTCAAGGAATTGCTTCGTAAATTATACTCTGTAATTATTATAACATAATGTTTAAATAGTCCACCGCTTTATTTAATTACCTGCCACGCGGCCGAGACAGCATAAGTTATGATAATTAAAATGAGCTATCAGAGAGCTTTCGATTATAGTAAATGTTATGTCATAGCCAGGAACTAGTGGATGCTTTTAACATATGCGGACAGGGTAAATGAAGAGATTAATTAACTATTGAAAGTTATGTTATGAAATTAAAATTTTGCAAGCTCTCCACAATCGAGTTCATATCGTCTTCGGTGTCATCATCTACTGCTGGACATAGGCCTCTCTGATACCAAGTCACCGAGATCAATGTTCAGCCCTTCCCATCCAATTTCGATAATCTTGGACCCAAGCGACGCAACGTTCGTTCCAAATCTTTTTCCCTTAGTAAATCTGTTTACTATCCGTATGTTATGTACAATTTGCCTGATTTGCAAACAAACGATAAACATTTGTTCACGTGGAAAGTAGTGAACAGCTACGTCTACGTAATGAACATGTCGAGGTGATAGAAATGGCTGTTATCCTACTATATGGCTTATGGTGATCGAGACTTTTAGGACAACATTGGGTCAAACTGAAGTCTAAATTTTAATCTTGAAAAGTGTTAAGTTAGTTGGAAATGTCATTTCAGTTACGGGAAAATCGCTAAGACTTCTAATCGCTTTTGCTTCCGATAGATCTCAAAGGTTAATTACTGTACTGTATGTTTCGTAATTTGTAATAGAGAAATTCTCAAGATATCTGTGTATCTAGTTGTTGTTATAGCTAAGTATTAAATTTATGTAATACCTGGCTATAAAGTTTAGATTAACTACAATAATAGGTTTGACAGGTTTATCTCAAAACTCAGTATCAGACACATAGCACAAAATCTTTCTGATTAGTCAGACGCAGTGTCAGTAGGTGGGTAGTACTAATTACATTTGTGACGTCATTGATTTGCAAACAAAAGAAATGGTTTAATCACGTAAGCGCTTGATGAGTGAATTTAATAGCCAGAAGTAATACAAGTTGTATCACGTGTTAATTAACTACGCCATTATTGTTATATTGTGTACTTAATGCACTGTACTTTGGATACCCAAGTTATGAATACTTGGGTTTTTAATAAGGGATCCAGAAAGTCTCGTCTTGTCTAAAATTAACTATTTACTTATAAATGTAGATAGTCACCTGATTAAGTATTGATTTACTTTTACCTATTAAAAAATTACGTTTCGTCCTTTGGATTTCCACGGTCCTTCCTCGGATCGGAATCAGTTCTACCAATGAGATACTTGATGATCACTCCAGCTATTGAATACGAGATTTGTCTCGCAAATATTCAAATATAGCTGAAGAGATCATCAAATCTGAACTCCAAAGAGTTCAAAGTCGGTTACGTTGTTAAGCGAAGATTGAATACTGAAGTGTCTTAGAATCTTTTGAATTCAGCTCCATGGAGATTTTGTATAATGAAGTCCTAAAATTCGCTATAATAAAGTACGGAAACGTAATTTTCGCGAGTCCAGAGCCTTTTCTTAGTAATTTAACTTGTTCTGTTGCCCCACTTTGCCAAGTAATGCCGCATCAAAATCCAAGTCCCGTTTCGTACGATATCGTAATCATAATTTGGAAACCGCTTAACTTGGCGCTCGCATAAATGGCGCACCGGGATGTTTCTACGATTATAGATCTCCTTATAAGATTGTTATTGATCCCCCTCTGCACATGACTGTAGAGGTTAAAAGGGATTTGTATTTATTGTTAGACTATTGTACAAACTAACATGCGAGCCTTTTTCTTTCTGTGATTGAAAGAAGAAAACATATCTCCGAATAAAAAGAATATGTTTTTATGGGATTGTATTTATTCGTGAAATTGTAATTTCCTGGTTGTTCAACCATTGTTTTCGGTGTCTTATGATGTTGTCTTAATTTGATCCCATGGCCCTCTAATCCAATCGTCACGGTTCTAGTGTAGATAATCGCTATTAGTTTAGGTTGATATCGTATGGAAATCTCTCAGTTAATCAACGAGAAACGATATGTAGCTGCGTGTAAATTAAATATATTTTTTTATTTTTTGTCAGGAATTAAAACCTACTACTATAAAAGTAATGTAGAATGGAAGAACTCGATTATTAATTTAATTGACAATGATTTTCTCCATACTTACGTGTTAAATTTTTCAGTATACAAAGTATCGGTGAGTAGTGAAGTGATGCGTAAAGTGATTCTCAAATAAAGAAACGTGATCAGTCTGGTTGTTCCCGTTTCACTAATTAGTGGCCTGATACTATCAACTAAAAGTATAACAAATTCATACTCCAATGTTTTGGTACCTACTTGCCACCGCAAAACAGGTTTCTTTTTGTTCAATGTTAAAAACTTTGACTGCAATTTAAAACAAATTTTACTTTCCTCTTTTTTTATGGAATAAGCCGGTAAACGAGCAGACGGATCACCTGATCGTAAGCAATCGGTGTCGCCCATGGACACCTGAGCCACCAGAGGCGTTAGTTACAAGTGCGTTACCGGCCTTTTGGGGATTAGGAGTTTGAGGATCGTTTGGGATTCAGGGATTGGGGAGATTGGGGAAGGGGAGGGTAATTGGGCCTCCGGTAACCTCACTCACATGACGAAACACAACGCAAGCGTTACTTCACGTCGGTTTTCTGTGAGGCCGTGGTATCACTCTGTGTCGAGCCGGCCCATTCGTGCCGAAGCATGGCTCTCCCACACTTTAAATGTATGTGTTTGCTTGATTTTTTAACTATGAATATGAAATTATCAGAAGTTGCATATTTTATGATTGACCCAAAAACAAAACACCAAAACCAGGTATGTGGTTTCGACTGAACCAATGATTAACCAAAACAAGTGAAATCTCGTTTTCCAACGTTACGCTTGATAATGCAAACAAATGATATTATGATCGTGAGAAGATACGCATGGTTGGACAATGGTCGTCGACAGCATCGCATTGACATACATGTGCATCTCGTACTATTTGCTTAACTAGAAAATATTCAGAATTTCAATGAGCTTGCTAAAGTTGACTGGTTGTCTTAATCGATACAGGATTTTGGTTCTATTACGTGGAACAGAATATCAATGAAATTTTGTTTTATTATACTATATTACTTTCCACCCCCAATTTTGTCAACGATGCTCAAATTATTTTTATTTAGGTATTTTAAAAGACTTCATGCACACACTAATGTACAAGGTGGGCTTAATGCCTGGGGCATTCTCCTCCAGCCAGACCTTTGGGTGATGCAGAGACAAAAACAATGGTCGATGCAAGAAGCAAACGTATTTAAATTATCACCAAATATACAAATAAACTTTCTTAAGAAATCGTTATGAAGCAAAACGCATTCAATTAAAATACATTTTGTGCCTACTTTTAAGTTTACTGCAAATGATGCGTGAACAGAAAGCCAAACGCGGCGGGAGACATACTAATTATAAAGAATATCTTGACTTAGTTATGTCTGCTTATACAAATATGTTCAGTGCGTAGATTGCTGCCTTCTATGACTTGTGCCAAATGCCTGGCTGCGCCCATGTAGTTGCGAACTAATCAGGGCACGACTTCTTTCATACCTAGCGTCTTAGACTAGCCGCGTCCGTAGTCCGTAATATGGTATTTTAAATACCATATTACGGCTTAGCGATATAAGTTATGAGCTAAATGTGGAGCAATGAGGGAGACGCGTTGTTCTTAGAAATAACTTTAATTGAGTGCCTAAGAACTAACTTACACTACTTACTTATAGGGCGAGGTGTCACACACACTACAATGATATGCTTTGCCAGCTAAGGTCGGGTATAAAACTCCCTGCAAAATGTTTCCGAATTGTCTGCTCCGTAACTTTACGTTAATACAACTGTGATTAAAAAGAAATTGCATTGCTGTCCCCAAAAAATATTTAGAGCAAATTCTGAAACCAAATAAGAATGTAGTTTTTGGACGGTAGCCCACATTTTCTGCAGAAGCGCAGTTTTATAATATCGTGGAATATGTAAATTTTAATTCCGCTATCACTATAAAATGTTGTCAAATTAGGACTTCAGATACACTATTTATTCCGTAAAAGTGCAATGGTTTGCAATTTAGATTTAGATTTTAGAAGTTAGGATTTGTATCCTATGGTCTTAAGATTTAACCGATTTCAAGAAAGATTATTTATTTTAGCATGTCTGTGGTGAAACCAGGATATGTCTAGATCGTATTCAGACTAGAGCAGTGTCGCTCAAACCTTGCACCATTCGAGTCTAGCAGATAATCAGTGCGCAACGGGCGTTCCCTTTCATACAAACGTTCACTCGGATATTGTTACGCGTCTCCGTCGCAACGCCTTGCCTTGTTATGTTAGGTAATGGTACAAAATCTACTATGTTTGCGATCACAATTAAGTCAAGCTTTACTTTATTTTGTTAAGTAATTTAAATAATTATTTTATGGCATTTATAAGATTTGATTTTAGCACAAGACTGCGGTTTAACAACAAATACTTTGAGCTCAATGATGATACTATTTCTTAAAGTATGCTCTAAGTTTTTGGGCTTCAGTTAAGATCTCAACTTTAAATAATCTTCTTATCTTTGCATTAATTTAATTACATTGTTATCTCAAAACAAGTATACTAAAGAATAAATAGATAGTTTAATACAAAAAGGACAATACAAAGGTAAGCAAAACTTCCATATCAAAGTTATGAATTGTAAAGCAGGTCACAAAAAGAATATCCACCGTATATCGTATTCCTTAAAAGCTATTTTTGTTTGTATTAATAATTGATGTTCTTTTATATAGGGTAATGCACCACTATAGAACATCATTAAATATGAATTAGATCTGACCCATTACAAAATCAATGTTTTGGGTGCCCTGTGAATGTACTGCTTTCTATATTGTCGGTTTATGTTACAGAAAACGGATTAACTGTAACATAAATACGAATGGAACTCAATGAATTAAAGATAAAAAATTAAAGGTACAATGAATAAAGGAATTAAAGGTTTCTAAAATAGGTAGGTGCATACTTATACTGGTAACAAGTTATCATAACCACATCATATTATAAATAATCCAAAAAGGGAATCGTTAAGATGTGGTCAAATAAGCATAGGCAACCATTTAAATGAACTTAATATTAGCTTCTCCCGAAATGCCCTATGACAAATAAATAGGTACATAAATTTTCTAAATAAGATTGAGGTAATTTATCGCTTTCCCAGCTTTACCTTAATTTACCGATACAAGAGTCTCTTGAATTGATCCTCAAATTGAGGTTAATTGTTAGATATGAATCTCTTAACAATCATTGCTTATAATATTCTGAGGCCACGTTATACGGTAATACAGTAAATATTTCATTGTTTGATATTTAATACCCAACAACATCAAATATCGATTATCGCTCCTTCAATGCAACGGGGCAAGGTCGTTAGGGTAATCAAAAATCTTGGAAACACTTCAATTGCAATTTATACTTTAAAGCATTATGGGAAGAATTCAAATTCTTTCGTATTCTTCCCTGACTTCATTTTCTGCGTGGCGTAATGGTTTTGATGATGAATAGGGTATTATAATACGAATCTTGTTCTTTGGAATGTCGACGGTCGATGAACTTGTCTCCCTGTGACGTCTCTCCAATTCGCTTTTGTTTGATAACGTTTTTAATCTTGGGGATTTTTCTCGTTAACATTGTCCTCTTGTGTGTTGTTTGAAAGGATGAGGGAGGCCATTTATTTGATGTTTTGCTGTCAATTCTTAAAAACAAAAGTTTAAATTGGATGTTGGTTGAACTAATTAAACCGTATTTGAGAAGAACATTTTATTTGCCTCTATAAAAATGAGGTCTCGTTACGCCAGCTTCCATCTTGATGTTCTCAATATTATTTTCATAAAAACTAGTGAAGCATCCACAACATGAGAGAGTCCACCGCGTCTTCCCCGGGGACACGTATTGATTATGTAACTGATTATCCGACCATGTGTACCATAAGTAATGACACACGACACTAAAGGGAATTACTGGCTCAACAATATATCGGACTCTGTATCTACCTCGATACTACCACCAGATATTTCCACGAATAAAAATATACATATATCGATTATTGGACTACATCGTACAATACAAAATATTGAAAGTACCTAGACCTATTTTTTAAGAAAAACAAACTGACAGTATCAATACCGACTCTTAACCCACTACCCAGGTCTCTAGAGGCCGCATTGGAAATGTTAAAAGCCACCGCAGTTCCAGTGCGAAAAGGGATCGTTCTATTTGCCTTATAAGTATAAAAGTTATTTCTTTCTGGTGTTGGAATAAAGTTCAGAGTTACGTCACTCGACAGACACATTACGTAGCAGACAGTTGCCCAAACTCTGTGCCAACCTAACAGAGGTACTGTCGTTCTCTGAAAGCTACGTAACACTTTTTCTATTTGCTAAATCTATTTTTGTTCGCATTTTTACGTCACATAATTAGAACCTCATAAATTAGGATACGCAATTAGGAAATCCAATGTAAATTCACTATCGAATCGATCTATTTATTTGTCAGCTCTTTAGATCTACTTCAGTTATTTAGAAATGTTTATAATGTATACAAAACGTATTTTACTTGCCATAATGATTGTATAAACGACATTCTAATTGGTAACGAGGAATTTGTTCACTAAATTTTCAGTAATATGAAACACTAGCTAAAAGTATTTTAGTTAATTAGCAAGAGTATTTACTTAAACTATTTACCGTGGACCAATTTTTTTAATGAGTGAGGAAATTGGTCTCTCTGTATTCCATACAAAGTTTTGGCGCCCAAGTGGGACCATTTTCAAATAATTATATTTTAATTTCACTGACACCGTAAACTGTAAATATAATAATAACAACTTACACGTAGACTTTGAAGCTGAAAAGTAATATTACTTGTGTAACAAGAAAAAGATTACTTAAGTAAGATAAATTTTATTTTCGCCCTTCGAGTTGAAGAGCAAAGGTCATCCGTTGCCACGATGGTAATTGAGCTACGATAGGTTGCTAAGTTAAATGCTTTGTTATTTGAACAACTAAATAACATTAATTAAATTCAATTGGTTTCTTAACTCAATTAAAATACTATTTTCACAAACAATTGAAAATTTTAACTCAATACTTGGTAGAGTGGGAGTTTTGGTCGTTGTCTGATATAAACCGTTGATATGAAATAATGTTTCTATATTGAAGTAAGCTACTGACTGCCGTGTATCCTGATATGGACATGTTATGAGAAGGGATGAAAGGCATGTGACACTGAGAGTGATGGATATACTCTACGGGGAAACCGAAGATTGGTTGAGTTTACTGTATGGAGGATGACATCAGGAGACTGGGGAGAGCACACATGAAAAAGAAAATATCATAATAACAAAAAACTTGGTTCTTTACATAGTTTAATGATTATACCAAAGCAAGGTAAGCTAAAATCAAACGCTCATTTCTGTTTTCAATATTACACCTCAATATCGGTATTTATTGGCGAAAATCAATAATATGCAATATTGTATTCCTTTGAACTGTGGAACGATTTAATTTAATTTCTCGAGACACCGCTCCGGCTTGAGTACCACGTACTCGTGTTATATTGAAGCCGTAAGTGAATCAAGAAAATTTTGCACTGTTCGGAAATATGTTTGCCGAGGTTCTTGGAATCTTGTAGTAATTTAAAGGTTTATGAAACGATACGGTACTTAGTATTTGCTAGAAATATTAAGTAAAGTTAAGTGGACACTATAAATCTAAAGACCATAAAAGTCTTCTAAAACGGAATTTTTAAATACAATTGCTTGATAAAACGTTGAAAAATGTACATAAAAAAAGAAAGTTAAAAATACTTCAGAGCAACCTCGATAAAATTATAAGCTATAAATAAAACGAATACAGCATTCCTGTTGGAACAATATGGGCATGGTCACGTTTTTAGGCCAGTATTTGCATGTTATGTTAGAATGGTATTGAAGAATACACTTATCCGTGTGGGCGGAGGCTGTCAGACCCTTAAGGAATATCGCTCCAAGAATCTCGTTTGTTTATAAAATAATTTCTTTCAACTATTTTTAGTAGGAGCAGTAAAAAATAAATAAGGTTTAGTTATAGATTTATGCCCAAAAATATAGTGAAGAAATGAAAAAGTAAAGTCGTAGTTTAAATCTTGAATTTGAATCCAATTACGTTTTTAAGTTACACAGTTTAAGAATAGACATAATTTTTTAAGTGTTATTTTAACTGAAGTGAAACAGTACTCTATATTTATAACACAAATAAATAAGTATATCAAACCAGAAACATTCTGTAAAGAACTAGCCAAGTCTCGATGGAACCGCAAGTTCATCTCTAAAAAGTAATGGCTCTTGCCAATAATCCTCCATCGAAAATAAAGTTCTGAACAATAGGTACTGTAATTTGGTACAGCCTTATCAAGTGACTGGAATCAGACATTAATTTTATCGGAAAAATAAGGTAGCCACTGAATACAGTTCGCTTCCAAACAGCGGATCTAGAAGTCAGGAGGCTTATGTTCTTATCGAGCATCATCATCGTGATCATCAGGCAATAAACTTCCTATAGTTCATATAATGACTTCAAATACTAAAGTTAAGTTGCTAGGTAGATAAAATTTTGATATCAAATCAAATCCAGGTTACCAATCCAGTTGTAATACACAGAATTTTCCAATGTAAACTAATTAGATTCACGAACTGAACTGTAAGCTGTATTCACGGTGATTATAATTGATAGAGGGTCCCGTAGCTTCATCAATCAAACGTTTTATAGAACGGCCAGCCATACTGCTGTAATTAGGGGCTTTCTTCAGATTCTTCCAGTTTTTGTTACAAAGCTTTGTATGAAAAATCGAGTTGAGATTTTGTGGGCTCCAGTAAAATTTTCTGGGGGTTAAGCTGTTGAGCCCCTGAAATTAGGGGGTAAATTAAAAGAAAGATTTTAACTTTTAAAGGACGAAAGGTATATATGCACCTTAGATATTAAAATCTACTTAAAGTTCTGAATATAACAAGTATCTATCTCAAATGAGGTTTTAATTGAGGGAGATAATATGAAATTACGAGTACCTATAACTTGTGGTCATATGCTTATGCCGATCTTGCGCTTTTCTTTCCTATCGAAGGAAACATTTCTTTGTCTACATTAAGTGAATTTTTCTTGTACTTAGAAACTGATATCAATAGAATATTTATAAACGAATGGAAATCCTTGACGTAATGATAGGGATCCATCCGTACCCCTCACCGCGAACCGATAATGATTAGATAAAATAAAACTGGCGCGCCATTGATTGCGAATCAATACAGTTAAGTATCACCTTCAAAGTTTCGTGATTTTATATAATAAAAATGGAAAACTCTTCCATAATATTCTATCTTTATAAATATTGTTTTAAATGTTGGAATGTTAAAAGGTGGAGCTTGGTATGCAGCTCAAACTATTGTGGCACATACTAGCTCTTGAAGTCTTGCTTCGCTTTATAGGCGGTAAAGTTTTGGTGATAAAATTTTAAATGTTATCTTGGTGTTTCAATATAGTTAACATAAGCAGTGTAAACTTATGCATACAGTCACGTCTCAGGTTAGTGGAGGAATCATGGAGCCCAACAAAAAGTCTGGATGCAAGAAAGAAAGAATGCCAGAAATCGCGAGTTTACTGCAGTAAAACGGCTCTGTTTCTGTTTTGTAATATAATAAAATGCTCCAAGTTATGAACGGTTGAAAAGGTTTTGTAACAGACTAACGAGAATTGTTCATTTGTCTGCAAACCGTTGTTTTCAACAGAAGAAGGAATTAATTATGTAATGCAACGACATTTGTGTGGGCAGTGCCTATGCTGCTCTTGGCAGAAGCTGTGTAATAATACATGGAAAGGAAAATATTATAGTCTTCAACTTCCAGTTACTAGACTTTCCCTTGAAATGTCAGTACACTAATAGGGCTTGTATTAAAAATGAAAAAGCGAGCAGTCTATTATGTTAAACATAAAAAAATCCATAAAACATTAATATTTCACACCGTCTCGTTTGCCCTTCATAAAAGAATCCTCTTTAATAATTTCGTACGTCAATTTACGAAATTCCTGAATAGCCAGCAAAGAGGCTTGGTCCAAATTTCCTGGTCCCAGAGCTCGTTTAGGTCAGAGGGCAGTTTCCACGGAGGTTCACTCTGTTGTAATATTTAAAGGAAACACTCAGCACTTCCCCCCGACGTATTAACAAGCCGTTTTTGTTTAGATTTATTCATGAACATTTGAACATTGTATGCTGTGGTTTTATTTCGTTATGTCGTCAATTTTCGCTAATGAAGTACAGTGTCCGACTAAATGTTGTTCGAATGAGGATGAAGTTGCAGTTGTGTTAGAAACTAATTAGTTGCGTTTATAAACTATTCCTATTGCAGTTCTCTGTGACACGTCATGATCATATTTATGAATGAGTGTGGGGGAGTGCATTAACCTTTGTGTTAATTGATGGTGAATGAATGAGCCTACTAATAATAAAACATAATAAAAGAAGAGAAATAACTAGTTTTGCATATGCTATTTCGATTGAATAATAAATTGATATACCTATTTGTAAATATAATAACTTACCTTTTACCATTTTTTTTTTTTTTTTTTAAGGGGGGAAAATCATCGAATGACTGCTCGCGCCTGGGTGAGGCGGGAGGGAGTGTCAGACTCTTACTGACTAAAAACCACCCCGTTCCTTCTCCTGCACGTCGAGCCGGAGCCCCGGTTACCCGTTAGGTTCTCCGCGACTCCGAATCGGCATCGGCCCTATTGGGCCCCATCTGTGGTGGTCTGATGGCTCTTTGAGGCGCGCGCGGAACGCGACGCGCCGTACGCTCGGGTCTGTTTCTGGTCGGACGGGGAGCCACCCATGCTCGCCGTCCGCAGGCCCGCGCTTACGGTGGCCGGAGATCGTCCCGCGATCCCCGACGCCCGGTGTGCCCTTCGTGATGGCTGGGTTGCGAGGAGGCAGCGCTTCGCTGCCTCACGCGTCCCGCCTCCTCCTTAGCTAGCATGACTGCTTCGCAAAAGGAGGAGACGGCTTCCCAGTCCCCCTCGCTCCGCATCATGGCCTGCACTAGGCCCGGACGCGAGAGGTCGCCATCGCCGATCACTTCCCTGAGGACACGGCGGTGCTCAGCCCACGCAGGGCATTCCGCGACAGTGTGTTCCACCGTGTCCTCAGGGCGGTCCTCGCAGTGATGACACCCGGACGTTTCCTCCCGCCCCATCAGACACAGGTACCTCCCGAAACTTCCATGTCCGGTGAGGACCTGCGTCAGGCGGTAGGTGAGGACGCCGTAGCGTCTCTCAAGCCACTCCTCAAAGAGGGGACTTACCGCTGCGATGGCAGCGAGCCCATACCTTTTACCATAGGAACACAGAATAAAATATTATTTATTCACTAATTATAAAGCAAGTTACGATAAACGTAAGATTTATGCGATTTA
This sequence comes from Spodoptera picta, assembly GCA_038387885.1. Classification (NCBI taxonomy): domain Eukaryota; kingdom Metazoa; phylum Arthropoda; class Insecta; order Lepidoptera; family Noctuidae; genus Spodoptera; species Spodoptera picta. Next base: position 878,287 of record JAZHFQ010000380.1, read on the forward strand.
GACTAGATTACCCCGATTAAATAGCTATTAGATTTATCTATTGTAAACAAACGTAGCAAATGTGTTCGTTCATTACCGTAGTAACTAAGTAACTAGTTACTCCTCGATAAATATAATAATAAACACTGCCTCGTTGGCCGAGTGGTTGCAAGTGTGACTGCCGGGCAAGGGGTCTCGGGTTCGATTCCCGGGTCGTGCAAAGTATTATTGGGTTTTTAAAAATTTTTCTCAGTAGTAGCACGGAGTCTGGAAATGTACCCTGTATATGGCAATAGGCTCACCCCCTATTACATGGGACTCATAACATAAATAGTGAAAAGTGGGTGTTACATTGTACAGTGGTATAATGTGCACCTCTGCCTACCCCTTTAGGGATAAAAGGCGTGATGTTATGTTATGTTAATGTTAAATATAATAATAAACAACCTGAGCACGATTTATCGACACAATCAAATATTGCAATTCTTGAAAATACTCGTAAGATGCAAGTTTGATAGTAAATTCCAAGACGTGATAAAGATAAATATCAATATATCACGTCTAGATATAGTTGTCTATCGGAACTAGATAAAGTGCAGTAAGTCAATATCCTAGCCAATAAACAAACAGCTTGAGGAAACAGTAATAAACGTGAGTCGCATTTACTTTGTAAGTTGTTCGTAGACGGGATATGTGTGAGAAACTAATGTTTGTTTGTCCTTGTGACTTATCAGACACACTATTTCTGCTTAATTTCAATTCTATATTTCAAAACGACTATGCACTTGCGTGATACAATGATAAAGATGCATCTGATACGAGTTTAAGTCCATCCATAGTCTAAAGATAAAGTCTAATCTATGTTTTTATAATATCCATCGTGAGACACGCTGCTCATGAGGAAGAACCCCTATGTGGTTCGAAACTAGTAGAGCTTTTCTCAGTATATTCACGTGAGTTACCCGCGATTTTTAGTTAAATCTAATCTAGTCTGAAGATTCAATTTTCCTATTTTGACTGACTTGACTTGATTTACCAGTTAATTAATTATACAAAACTAATGACTATCATACAAATGAGATGCAATTCATACACAATATGTAATTACTTACAAGTATAGTCTTAATCAAGTGTAACAGGTTCAAGTCCTTTTCTAGACCTACCTTACTATTTCGAATTTGAATAAAAAATATATCAGTGCCGACGCTTATAATCGTATGGGGCTCTGAGCAGGGCCGGCGGCGTATAAATAGCCAGGTCGATACTCGCTCCAGAGGTATACTCAAAATGAAACCTAAATGTGTGAACATCAGTCTGCTAACTTTGCTACTAATAAATACTTTGCTTTGATACATAATAAGTAAGGATACAGAAGGTCTATTTTACTTTGTTACAGGCTGTTCTTATTTTTGTTAGTACTTTTTAAGGATCATTTGTGCTGTGGTTGTAATTTGCGGATATTTCGTGATTGAAAAGTATCGATGTAAAAGTTAATGTTTAACTTATTGATTATACTGTTTGTTCGACGCAAAAACGTTTAGTAGTAAATTTAAAGACAGATAATTATAATCAAATACTTGTATCTAATAGTTAATTGTCAGTAGATGACAGCAGTAGTAAGTAAATGCTTTATTCATTAAGAATTTATAGTGGCTTCGATTCCGTGCCGCCCATTATGTCTTATTACAGATACACTATACTTAGACGATATGTTGATACCTACTTAATTACATACTGATTAGACACTTTCATGTTATAATAAGATTAACATTTTTATTGGATAGAGCATATTTTGTAGACTCTGCTTTTATCATAGTTGTTCTAAGTTAGTTTCATCTTACTTATTTTGTTTACGTTACTGTTTGAGTTACCATCAAAAACTTTAAGAATGTCTATCTATCACACTTTAAACGTCTTTTTTAACCGACCGAAGACCCAAAGTTATCAGCACTACCAAAAATGATTAAATATTAAGACAATCGATGAACTGATCACGACTTTTCTGAAATAAGGATACTATACACTACTTCCAAATAATCTTCCATGTAATAAATAGCCGCTGCCCTGTGTAACAAGTAAAACAACGAATATATTAAAATATTACCAGCACGCTTGTTACGTGTATAGTTGAACACGACTATATGCCCGGTTATCAACAAAGTGTGATTTAATTACTACAATTAATCAAAATGTGTTGTATTAAATGGACACACAATGTAATGGAATCCAGTAGATTCACGATCACTTGTAGACTGATTTGTGAAATTTATTTTTAAGCGGACTGATCTTTTTCTTCATTGCTGAAGACCAGGTGAAGTTTTTTCACTTTTTCTTGTCTCTTGTCTCTATTTGTCCTGTTGTAGTTTACCTCACAGAAAACCGACGTGAAGCACGCTTGCGTTGTGTTTCGTCGTGTGTATGTGAGTGAGGTTACCGGAGGCCCAATTACCCTCCCCTTCCTCAATCTCCCCAATTACTGAATCCCCAACGATCCTCAAACTCCTAATCCCCACAAGGCCGGTAACTCACTTGTAACGCTTCTGGTGTTACAGGTGTCCATGGGCGACGCCGATTGCTTACCATCAGGTAATCCGTCTGCTCGTTTACCGGCTTATGCCATAAAAAAAACTATACTAACCTAAAGCGTATAAAACAGTAATTAGTTAAACTTTTTTTCTTCTCTATCGCTTTTTAGTTGTCGTATCATGCATTTCCCTGTTATAAACGTGCTTATTGTATTGTTCTACTTGGTGAGACAGGTGGATGGAAGCTCACCATTACCTGCAACATCAACGTGAAATATTGGGAGGAAGTTTTGTTCTGCCACGTTTTAAGTGTGCCCTACTTACCTGTTCCGCTGTACGCATTACACAATATCTCCAAATGAGAATTTTGTGTTTAAAGGATTTTCAAGACAAGACCTGAACTTTTTAATTAAAGTTTTGGTGCTTAGGATTTATATTATTTATGGTTTATACTGTTCTAACATTCTTAATACATATATTAGCTATATTAAATGCAACAAATCTACATTATATTTGAGAGTTATGAACTTGGCAGCCACGCTTACAACAAATCAATCAACGACGCAGCAAAAAACGACAAACATTCCTAATCTATTCTCCAAATCATAAAAACTAACCGAAACATCGAAAAACTGATATAGAATGTATAAAAACGCGTCACAATAATGAATGAGCTAGTCCCACGGTGTCGAGTGGAACCGGTCGGCGACCTTGTCTAGGCCGGTTACATATCGCACCTTGCCGAGGAATGTTAATAGTCCTCGCCGTTCGATGCCTGTGTTAGCACACTTTAGGGACACTGATTGCACAGATGTTTCTCTTCTCCAACTGTTGTGCTGTTGGCTTTGGCTAATGCTGTTTATTGATGGCATTTGGAGATTTTGAAGGGCTTTCATAACCACTTGAGTATAAATAAGAAATAAATTGATGAGACATATTTCACATTTATTCAGCGATTTTTGCACTTGCAATTCTGGTCAAAGATTTTGGGACATTTTTGTCTGAACATGTCAGATAGCTTTTTCTGTGCATATGTGCTAAATCAGTCGCTGATATTTCACCGTGTACCGCATATCTTGTAGAATGCCTTATCTGATACCTTATCAGGTTACGTAACTTCATTATAAGTAGTGTGGCAATTAATAACACCGCATATTCAGAGATTGCACTTGTCCTACTAACATAATTTAAAGTGATTCCTCGTTTGCACATTTTCTCATAAGATAAGAGGTATTCCTAACCTCAAATTGAATGAAAACTTAAACAATGATTATGAGCATAATTAATGAATGTAAATACTAAGTATTGCGTACACACACGATTTTGCAAACGCAATAAAGTCGGTGTATGTGTGTTAGCATACAGTAGTCATAAATATTCATCAAGATCTCAAACATGCTGGATTTTGTAATCGGGAAAGAAGGTCGCTGATGATGTTATGCGTCTTTTTTTTTTTTTTTTTTTTTTTTTTTTTTTTTTTTTTAAGGGGGGAAAATCATCGAATGACTTCTCCCGCCTGGGTGAGGCGGGAGGGAGTGTCAGACTCTTACTGACTAAAAACCACCCCGTTCCTTCTCCTGCACGTCGAGCCGGAGCCCCGGTTACCCGTTAGGTTCTCCGCGACTCCGAATCGGCATCGGCCGTATTGGGCCCCATCTGTGGTGGTCTGATGGCTCTTTGAGGCGCGCGCGGAACGCGACGCGCCGTACGCTCGGGTCTGTTTCTGGTCGGACGGGGAGCCACCCATGCTCGCCGTCCGCAGGCCCGCGCTTACGGTGGCCGGAGATCGTCTCGCGATCCCCGACGCCCGGTGTGTCCTTCGCGATGGCTGGGTTGCGAGGAGGCAGCGCTTCGCTGCCTCACGCGTCCCGCCTCCTCCTTAGCTAGCATCACTGCTTCGCAAAAGGAGGAGACGGCATCCCAGTCCCCCTCGCTCCGCATCATGGCCTGCACTAGGCCCGGACGCGAGAGGTCGCCATCGCCGATCACTTCCCTGAGGACACGGCGGTGCCCAGCCCACGAAGGGCATTCTCCCACCGTGTGTTCCACCGTGTCCTCAGGGCGGTCCTCGCAGTGATTACACCCGGGCGTTTCCTCCCGCCCCATCAGACACAGGTACCTCCCGAAACTTCCATGTCCGGTGAGGACCTGCGTCAGGCGGTAGGTGAGGACGCCGTAGCGTCTCTCAAGCCACTCCTCAAAGAGGGGACTTACCGCTGCGATGGCAGCGAGCCCAGCCCTCGGTTGCGACAGTCGTTGCTGCCATTCCGCCATGAGATCGCGCCGGAGCTCATCCCGCCACGCACCTATTTGGCGCGGCAGCGGGGTTTCGCCCCGGCGACGTGCCTCCGCGCGCATGCCGTACACGCGCGCGAGCACCTTCGCCTCCAGATCCCACGGCGGTAATCCGGCAAGGAGGTTCGCCGACTCCCCAGAGATCGTGCGGTATCCGCGGATCATTCGGATCGCCATGACCCTCTGTGCCATGAGCAGCGTCCGAGCGGGACGCCGCAACAGGTTTGGCGCCCAAACAGGGGCGCCGTAGAGGGCCATGGACCGCACGATCCCGGCGTATAACCTCCGGCAGGAGGCGTTTGGCCCCCGAGGTTGGGGAGGATGCGTTTAAACGCAGCCCCCGTCCTCTCCAACTTTGGAGCCAAACGTCGGAAGTGTTCTATGAAGTTCCACCGACTGTCGAGGACGAGTCCTAGGTACTTCATCGTCGTCTCGACGCCGATGGTAACTCCTCCCGCCGTTATTTGGGACCCACCCGGAGGTGGCGCGTTCCCGCGGCCATGAAAACACATGGCCTCGGACTTGTGGAGCGCCACCTCGAGTCCCAACTGCCGGATTCTCTCAACGACTGTCGCAACCGCTGTCGCCATTAAGTCGGCCGCCGCCTGGTGTGACCTCCCGTGCGCTAGCACCAGCGTATCGTCGGCGTAGCATATTGTGCTAACGCCGTTCGGGAGGTCGGTGCGCAGCACCCAGTCATAGCCGATGTTCCACAGGAGCGGCCCCAGAACCGAACCCTGTGGAACACCGCGTGACATCTCTTGCCGGTTCCACTCGCCCCGGTGACCGGGGTAGCTGACGGACCTGTCCGTCAGGTAAGCCTCGATTACACGACGGAGGTAGGTAGGCACCCGATGATATCGGAGTGCCTCCAAGATGCAGCTCCAGGGCAGGGAGTTGAAGGCGTTGGCGATGTCCAGAGACACCGCCACTACGACCTTACTCCTGGACACTGCAGTCCCCGTCGTGAGGTCTCTAACGCGCATGATGGCGTCCACCGTGGAGCGCCCTCTGCGGAAGCCGAACTGGCCGTCCGACAAGTCCGGCCCAATGTCCGTCAGGTGCGCGACGAGGCGGTTCGAAATGATTCTTTCGAAGACTTTACCTACCTCGTCGAGCAACACTATGGGCCGGTACGCGGACGGAGAGTCCGCAGGGCGCCCCGTCTTCCGCACGAGGACCAGTTTTCCCGCTTTCCAGAGAAGCGGGAACTGGCCTCTCTCCAGACATGCGCTGTAGAGACCAATCAATCGAGGCCCGAGAGCCTCTGAGGCCAGGACCCATGCCTTGCCATGCAGGCCGTCGGGTCCTGGGGCGGTGTTCTTGGCGCCCATCCGGCGCACCGCCGCTCTCAATTCTGCCTCGGTCACCTCTGGGACGATGTCGTCGTCGTCGTCGCTGTAGCCCGCGTCGGGCACCGCAGGGGGCGGAGTCATATACGGAGGGGTGAACCCCCTCCACAGTCGAGGGAACAGGGTGCCAATCACCTCCTCCAAGACTTCTTGCCGGAGACTCTGGGTGAGCGGGGGAGCCCAAGCGCGGAGCTTGTCTCGTACCATCCGGTACGGGCGTCCCCACGGATCTCTGTCCAGAGTCCCCAGCATCTCTCGGCGGGCCTCCTCCTTGGCCCGCAATATCTCCGCCTTGAGGAGGGCCTTCGCCGCCCTGTATCCCTCGTATAACTCCGCCTCTCTCGCCTCCGCATTAGGAGGACGGATACGGCGCCTGCGGTGCCTGGTGTACTGGCGTCGCGCAGTAGTGCACGCCTTACGCAGAGCCGCCAGCTCTTGCGACCACCAGTACACCTGGCGCTTCTGTTGCCTCGATCGGATCCGGGGCATCGCCACGTCACAAATCCTGGACATGGCGTCCTGGAGCCACTTAGCCTCATCGTCGATGTCGGCAGGCCTGACCGGTGGTATTACCCAGGCCTGCACGATGGCGGCTTCCAGGAGCAGCTCCCGGTCCAGCTGTTTCAGCGCCCAACGCGGACCACATGGGGCCTGTCTGACCGGCGGGTCTGCGGACTCGGCGGAGACGTTGAACCGGATATACCGGTGGTCGGAGTACGTCTCCACCTCCTCCATGACACGCCAGTCAACGATACGCGGTGACAGAGCAGGGCTGGCGAACGAAATGTCCACCACCGACTCGCCCTGCATCCGCACGCACGTGGGGACAGAACCCCGGTTCAGGACGACTAGGCCTGTCTCAAGGGCCCAGTCTTCCACCATCCTACCCCGGACGTCGGTGAACCGGGAACCCCAAGCCAAGTTCTTGGCATTGAAGTCCCCGAGGACGAGCACGGGGAGGGAACGGAACCCGACGACGACGGTGACCAACTCCATCAAGGAGTTGTGGAACTCGGCGAGAGTTCGGTTCGGAGAGAAGTACACGCCCACCACAGCGAGCTCTCCGAACCGTGCTGCGACACAACCCCGACCTCTTTGAGCAGCCTCAAGAGTCGGGGTACCGGCGGCGGCCGACGATATGATGGTCACCGAGCCGTCCAGGTCCGTCACCCAGTGATCCCTGGGCGGGACGAAGTACGGCTCGGAGACCACGGCGACATTGATCAACCACTGCGCCATGCTCTGGAGCAGGAGATCCTGAGCAGCGGCGCAGTGGTTGATGTTCGCCTGGAGGAGGCGGAATGGGGCCATTATTGGCAGTCCATCCCGACCTCCTCAGTGGCGGCAGCGGCGACTGCGGCGGCAGTGGCGGCGGCGGCGGAAACGACGGGGGCGGCGGAGGGCCTACTTTTGACCTTGGCTTTGGCAGGAGGGGAGCAGCCCTTACTCCCGACCCGGTGATTGGCCGGCTTGCCAGCCGCCGCACATGCATTGCAGTGCAGCGGGGCGGTACATGAGCCAGCTTTGTGACCGGGCCGACCGCAGCGGAAGCAACAGTCGCTGCGGTCCACCTCCGAGGTGCATTTAACGCTCACGTGTTCGCCCACGTGGCAGCGATAGCACCTCAAAGGCCGGGTCTCGAGCAGCTTGACCTGCGCCGAGACCCATCCCACCAAGAGCCTTTTGCCCTCCTTCAGCTTCTTGGCCGCTGTGACGGGGCAGCTCACCACTACCGTGCGCAGCCCCGAGTTGTCCGGACGGATGGTGCCCGCCTTGACCTGGTCAGCAGGGCACCCTCCCGTCCTGGCCACAGCGGCCACCACTTCACTCTCCGTGACGGAGTCGTCCAGGCCCAGAATCCTGACATCCAGGCATTTGGTGGGCCTGGACACGCGGGCCTCGTCCACACCGAGGCACGCCCTAAGCCTTTCAGCCAGGGCGTCAGCCGATGGGCCGCTGGTCGCGCCGGGGACCTCGAGAAGACGGGCACCGGTAGCGGTCACCTTGACCGCGAACCCGTCCGGGGCCCCGAACTCCGCAGGAGTCACCGCCCCCTTTAATTTGGCGAGGACGTCGCCATATGTAACGCCCCTGTTGACCGCCTCGGGCTGCAGTGTAATTACTACAGCCGCGGTCTTAGGGGCGAGGAGCAAGGCAGCAGCGCGTTTCTCCCTGCGCTGCTGCTGCCGTCGTTGCCGCTGCGCCTTTTTTCGGCGCTTCCGGCCCTCCTTGGCGACTCTCCTCGCCTCGCCGGCGATTTGCCACCCGCCGCCGTCCTCTGCTTGCGGGGCGGGTTCCGCCGCCGCCGCCGCAACCCCAGCCTGCCGGGCCGGAGTGCCCCTCCTCTTTTGCGCCCAGCGGGCGCAGGCGCAGGCGCCGGCGGCGCAGCCGGCGTCCGCGCCGGCGGGGGCGCCAACGTCCTCGCCGGGGCAGCTGTTCGCACCTTTGCCGGCGGTTGGGAGCTGCGGCTAGCCTGACCCGAGGTCGAAGGCTTGGCCGCAGCGGCCGCATACGACCGCGGAACCGCGGGGGCGACCTGGCTCGCTGCGAGCGGGGGACGCAAGAGCCTGCCCTCCAGCACGTCAAAACGACGCTGGAAAGCGGCCATCTCCGCTCGCAGTAGTCCGACTACGTCGGCATCCGCTGAGGGCTGGGGGCGATTCTCACGAGCGGCGGCGAGCTCAGCCCTGGCCGTCCGCAGCTCGGCCTCCAGAGCCGCATTGGAGGCCGCCAAGCGCGCCATCTCCCGCCGCATCTCCACCAGCTCCTGGTGCACTCCCTCAGCGGTGGGCACACCATACCGTTGCAAGGCCACCTTCATAATGGTGGCCTCTGCTGTTTTGAGGAGGGCGGTCCTGGCAGGCTGGTTTTTGGTCACAGCCAGCCTGCGGAGCTCCTCCATGACAACTTGGAGGAAGCCCCCGGGATCGCCCTCGGTCCCGGAACAGCGTTCGCCCTCCGACATGTCGACGCCGGACATTTCCGCCGCGGAGGACTCTGAGCGGGCAGCGCTCGAAAGAGCCCTGCCCTCCGCAGCCAGCTGCTCGGCTGACTCCGCGCAGGCAGCTGGTGCCGGTTTCCGGCGACCGCTGCCCTTGCCACCTCTACCCCGCGCCGCCGTGGGGATCTTAGGGGAGGCGCCTCCTGCGCGCCAGTGGACGGGGACGGAACGTCCTCCTCCAGTCTGGGACGCTTACACGTCCCCGTCACGCGACGGCGTGAGCTCTTCGAGCTCACGCTCAATCGCTCCGCCAGCGATGTGTCGGACTCAGAGTCCGACCCCCTCCGACTAGACTCCCGTGTGTGGGGCCTGCTAGACGAGTCCAGCGCCTCACCACGAGTCCCGGAGCCACTAGGGCTCCCTTCACCCGCTACTGCAGGCGAGCCGAGCTCACCCGCAATCTCCTTCTTCAATGTGGTTTGTTTTGGTTTTGTTTTAATATTCTCCATTTGAATCCCACGAGTATGGGGGAAATATTCGGTCCACCCAGGCAGTGCCCCCTGTACCTGGGTAAGTGTTCATTTGTTTCCCAACTAGAGGTTCCACTGGTCCCCTAGCTGGGGGTGCGCTCGCGACTGACACTACTCCTCAGCCATGCATACTCTCGCCGCGCACCAGAACTTAGTATTGGAGGAATTTTTTATAGAGGTTATCTTCCTCGCGGTCCGGGCGACCAAGCCAAGACCCTCGTCCCGTTCAGAGTCACAAAACATGACCGTGACCTCCTTACGGATTACGATATCGACGGCTGCAATCGGGGACAGCTTGTGTTCCGATGCTGCTCGCTGGCAGGGTGAGTGCACAGCGAGCACCGCCCTTGCCTCTCCGCCACGCTCTCTGCTATGTTCAGAGAGACAGGCGGAGAAACGCCCCACGGAAGCACGGGCCATGAGCACACAGCCCGCCGCCTCCAGAACCCTGTCGGGTTCGCCCGCCCAGTCCAGAAGTCTGCTGCGGGCGACAGTCACTCCAACCCTATCACCCCCGCTAGGGAGACTGTCGCCCGCACCCAGGGTGCACCACGGGGAGGTCTTCTGGCACCGCACCCCATGTTATGCGTCTACTGTACAGTGAACGGAGAATCCTACACACTGTGATTTTATTGAAGCGGTGTTTTTGAGATCAAAGACGTTTGTCGTGTAGGAGTTTAAGTATCCGATTCTTTTTTAAAGTTTTACGAGATTTTGGTATCATCTTTAATAAGAATTCAAGTCAGTCAAAAGTTAAGTTTGTCAATATCAAAAATCACTCAACGCAGATGCCGATGAAAAACATTCAATATTCCTAAGAAATCGGATTTATTTGCAAAACACCGCAAAATACACTTACCAACATTGCGTGCACGGGAGTACTTATTGAGTGATCGAGAACTCAATTTTGGGAGTACACATGGCTCGGTGACGTCATACGATCAGTGTAATGTACTGTATATGGCCTATATTAGTCTCAGTCGGATGGTCAAAGCTCTATCCAGATATTATGCAAATGTGTCAAGGTACCTGGAAATAATACACTCTGTATGGCTCTGATGAGACACGCAATTGACCCCTACTGCTTACGTATGCTCATAAAGTTTCCTATTTATTTTTGTTGTTTCCATAGCGCATAGGTTTTGTTCTTTATGATTATAATTTTCGCTTTTGCTAAAGTTTTGAATACTTGTCTAGAGTTCTATATTTTATAACTAACAATGTTTGTGATTTATTGCAAGACAACTATGTGTTACAATATTGGAGCTTTCAGATTTTCCCAATAAAATCCGAATCGTCTCGTTAATGTTACGCGTCACCTTGGCGGAGACAGCTTGTGAGAACTACGAAAAGATAGTTTTAGTGTTTTAGGGAACAGAGAGTATAGTTCCCTAAGATCGGAAAAGGAGGATCCTCCGACCAGGCGAGGTGATCGTGCCTGGCGGGCTTTCTGCCCAACAGTTGCTCGTTGGGATTTTCTATCCGTGTTAAATCGAATGTAAACTTCGCATGTGCGATGTAGGATTTTATGACGTCATCCGTTGACTTGTGACATGTGTCGCCACATCACTCCCTCCCAAGACCGGAGGTCGATCCCGCTGAGACGGCTGTCGATGCTTGAGATGAGCGGTGCCAGTGCCAGTGTAGAAAGTCCCTAGTTCCAGTGAGTCGGAACTGTGCCGCTGAGTGCCCAGTGAGTCGGGTGAGCGGTGCAGGGCGATACTCCAGTGAGTCGGAGAGATGAGTTCGCAGTGTCCCACGGTGAGTCGGGTAAGAGATGCTGCGAGGGTAGGTTAGGTGCGTAGTGGCTGGCGTCTGCGTTGACGGGAGGAGATGTCCTTCAGAACCGTGTGCAGAAGTGCTGTGCCTAGACGCTGGTGAGGCCGTAGGGAAGAACCAGGCTGCACAACTTCGTTGCAGGCGATGGTGGTCCCTGATGAGGCTGAGGATGCTGGTTGGCTGCGACTTGATTACCGCTCAGCGGAGAAATGATGAATGAGAGGGATGGCGATAAGGATGACGGTGCTGATCTGCTCCGTTAAGTGAAGGTTACTTCCAATCACGTCGGGGTCACCACTTTAGGGAACAGAGAGTATAGTTCCCTAAGATCGGAAAAGGAGGATCCTCCGACCAGGCGAGGTGATCGTGCCTGGCGGGCTTTCTGCCCAACAGTTGCTCGTTGGGATTTTCTATCCGTGTTAAATCGAATGTAAACTTCGCATGTGCGATGTAGGATTTTATGACGTCATCCGTTGACTTGTGACATGTGTCGCCACAGTGTGTTTTTAAAGAAATGTTTAATTTCCATCAGTCATTATACTTATAACACCTAGTAATACTATAACTATCATACTTTATTTAGTCAATCTTCCACTAATTAAAGCATCTGTTTTTTCTTATCAGCATATATTAAAGATAGATTCCTCTATTGACCTTCTGTAAAATAATTATTGCGCTGAGTCCATTAGCCAGCATACGGCCACTCAGCAAAATTTAAACGCATTCACCAGTCTGTGCGGTTATATCTAGTGACCGTAGCGTTGTAAATAGCTAATGTGTTCTCTGAAGGATGGGCCTGCCGTTATGAGAGAAATTCTGCTCAACTTCGTTAAAAGCCGGTAGTTTGACATTTTTGCTCTGCCCAAAAATATTCCACGTACCATTTTTCCTTTCCTTTGAAACACTCTTGTTTTGATATTGAAAATCTTTTCTCTAGTTTCTTGGTATTCGTTTCTTTGTTTTTGTGTGGAAAAATCAATCTTTCATCCGTTACAAAGGTAGACGATGAATGACTAATTAGCTAGTTACTGAATATTGTCTCAAGGATACGTGTATATCTATATATGCTAATGTTCAATTGTTGAAATGATGTTATAACTTACTGACATTGAGGAAAGGTTCTTCACCTTTACTGCAAAACATTGTTAGATAAACGACTGTCCTCAAATACTTGAATAATTCCAAGGATAATTAATATTTCCTCAAGTGATTAAAAGTGTTTTCAAGTTCGTCTATTAAATGGTTCCCTAATTTATGTAGGTAGTTTGGTAGTCTTCTCACATAGCAGTTCCATTGTCGGCAGTTTTAAGCGAATTAGCTTCGTTGGAGGAGGCTAATTAATTATGAATTTGCTAAAATTGTCTGTAGTGAGCCTCGCTACTTAGTTCTTGGGACGAAATGTTGCCATTTACCTATATCTTAACGTTATTAATACTATCTCTAGGAACCTTATGGCCATACATTGGATATACTTTTAGATTTTGTAATATATAACCGTGTAATAAATAGCCCATAATACTTTATTCGACTAAGAAAGTTGTGCTGATAACCTGAATGATGTTGAATTACGAGCTGACATGAATAGATATATTTTATGTCTACTTGGAATTCAATCATCCGGTGGTTCGTGTTACGTTTTGGCCGACTGACAAAAAGTGTTACTAGCGTAGCAATGGCAGACTTTAGGTCTAGCTACTTATCAACCTAGTTTTCGTTTTATCGGAATCGCTGACATACATCAGGCTAGATGTCCAGGAAAAATTGTTCCAAACTTTGGCAATATCACGCCTTGGTGATGTATTAGGTTTTTGCAGAACGATTCTGCTGAGCGTGATTTTGCTAATGTTTTTGGAAATCTCCAATTATGGGGACTACAAATTATAAACCTATACTAATTTATTACTAGAACAATATATCATTCTTTGATAAACCACGTGCAACATTAAAAAACTCTAGTTAATAAATAGGCAACCTTGTAGTGAAAGTTCAGCTTTAGCTTTAATAAGTCTACGTCAGCTACGTCAGCACAAAACCTTTATAAAGAAGGGCAGAAACATGTATTCTCAGTTATTGGACAAGCGTTTGCAAAACTTCTTTAACATTTTTTAATATTTCTATTTTTGGAGCCTTATTAAAACAGGATAATTTTAATAACGGTTCTAAGCTACTTAACTATTAAAACATGATAAGAAATGTACAGGGATATTGTAAAAAGTTTGTTTTAAATCTCAATTGACATTTTGGTACAATCACCCCGGAGGTAATATTGTCCATTCCTATTTTTTACTTTTATCGGTTGTTTCTTCATAAGTTCCCTTCTGATGTTTTATAAATAGCACGAGCAAGAAATAAAGTATGAAATTCCTTGACAAAAATTAGGACCCCAAAATACTGTTTTAGAAGTAGACCGTTGGATTTACACGTAAAATACAATTATTTACTCGAATCTAGTGGAAACTGACACGCAGAATAATCAATTTTTTTGGATGAACAACCACAAAAATAATAACTTCACGAGTTATGACGTCTGACGCCGAATAGAAACCGGTGCAGTCAGCGCGACGTCCACGTTACAGATGTGCGGCCTACGCTCGTTTTATGGCTCCAATAAATTTACTAGTAGTTAATTTGATCTGTAATGTGACGTCTACACTCGGGAAATCGTAGATAACACGTGGATATTTAGAGACAAACGAAACATGTCATGTCGTCTAAATACTGCGTTTTCTTGGCTAGGAAGACTCCTAGGTGTTATGATATTCCTACTCACCTCATCTTCGCCGCGTTATCCTTCATGATCCAGTTGTGATAGGCTAAAATCAACTTTTGTTAATCAAACTAGCATTGCATTTACCTATCACTCAGTTTTATTAATATCGATTTAACAATCACCGATTGAAATTCTATGAAATATACCTCTACTAAAGTTCTTGCTTCGTTTTCTAGCCTCACAGACTCTATTTTCCACTTCATAAAATGTCGAGTTTACTAAGCTACAATGCGATAGTGTTCACAAATGCTGTGTAGTTTCTCGACTAAGGTTATATTATATGTAATTTATATACTGACATAACCTAGTCCCAACATTTTGTTCCCTCAAAGGTCCTTCATTTCTGTTAGAAGGAATTCAAGCTTACCCTAGCCCAAGGGCAACAATATCTTGGGTGGCCTTTAGTGTTAATCTTGGCTTGTTCGTGATAAACCATACTTGAGATTTCAGACAAGTGTATCCCTCTAATTGGGGTTCACATCAAAAGATTGTAACGGCTAATTAACTGATTTTCTGTTATGCTGTAGATGTTATTTTGTACTATGAAATATGTTGTCACTTGTGTGGTGTTATGGTCGTTCATTATAGCTTTTAATATTAATTTTATTTTGACGTTCAAAAGTGCCATTCGGGCCTAATTGAAATAAATGATTTTGACTTTGACTTTGACTTTGAAATAATCTAGTTAATGTTAACAAGTGATGGAAGGTTCTAAGAGCCAAAAGAATCTGCAATTTGAAGATAAAGCTATTGTTCTAGAAATCGCATGCAAAATTAACTGCTTAAATCTATTCTGATAACATGTAAATTTGTAAATACACATGTAAGTCTAAGCCTATTCATGAAAGACATCATCAAGTAATAAAAATGCAAAGATGATGGTAATAAATGGAACGGTTCATACTAAGCCTGTTGTACCCCATAAACGCCTCGAAGTTTTCCTGATACCTTCCCCTGTGACCTCCTGATCAGCTAATTTTTTATACGCAGTTACCTCTCGTTATTCTGTTTGTTTGTTTCTGAATGTGAACGTGTTATACTTTTTTAACAGATACTTGACTGTTTGTTAATGTTTCATGTTTTTATAGATTTTCCATGGTTTCTAATTCTATATACTTCAAACAATTATTTCAACATTTTACTCTTATTCTTCTGGTATTTAGAGTGTTCAGTTCCTTCATCTCGATCATTATCTAGCTGTATTATAAAGTAGGCGAGGAATTGTCGCATTCCCGGTCCAATTACCTAAAACCATTCTCTCTTCAATACTCATAATCACCAGACTCATCTTATTCAAACGAACGTCTTTCACAATTCCGCGACTCCGTTGTTCTAACTTGGAACTGGTTTCATCCGGCGCAATCCACCGTAATCCGGTTATATCCGGACTACGGATATACCTTTCGCTAAATGAAATGTAGACCAGAAAGTCTATATTTAAATAGGCTTATTAGGTTTTATTTTTTTTTAAAGGCAAATGAAGTAGTATTGCTTAATAGTCGATTTTCATTTCTGCAAACTTTGACTTTGACTTTGCAGTTTTCCAGTGTAACTTTTAAGTGAAACATGCAAAACTAGACTTTTCTAAAATATACATTTTTTTGCGGTATCTATCCACATCCAAAGTAATTTCAGTAACCGCAACGAACAAGAAGTTAAACACTTACTGTAATCATGATACAAAGAAAATGTAATGAACCTTCTCTACGCAGTACACTCAATGCGTGTACTTAGGCTTGCCGCAGGATTTGTGGCGCCATTTTATTTTACACGCTCGAGATAATCCCTAACATTTGGCTGGTTGCTGATACCCATCATAAATTGTTTCAAGTGCGCCTTCTCTATTTGCTGTGTATTGTTCTCCGGTTAAGTTAATCGCTGCCGAAGTAAATGGCTTTTAACAATCGACGCCGAACTGTAAACAGGGATACGGTTTATTGGATAATTGACTTTATTTTCGTTCGCGCCTGTCCTCTGTCCAGTTCTTGGAAAGTAGAGAGTTTATGGCGATTGTGCTGGCTAGCAATTCTGTTTCATTAGTAATTTAAACTTAATTGTTTTTATATTGCGGAATGCTGTAACGCGTTTTTGTTAATTATAGGATTGTAAAAAATAGTGCCCCTTTAAGAACTTTTATATCAGCTTCTTTTATAAAGCTTTAAAGTACCTGTTCTTTTTTAGGCTCTTGTTTTTATATGATACCAAAATTATAATCCAGTTGTTACTTTTACACCAAATCTTTAAAATTTTTGTTTTTATCCATTAAATCTACACAAAGCACAGCAATCAAGTCATCATCTTGTAAAATGTTAGCACCGAACCCGCAAGGCATTTGTCGTGATATCGCATTGTGATCGCTATCGTGTCAATGTACACCAATTACCCATTTCTCACAATTGGTTTATCTCGTCATCTCGTGTGATCCAAACAGCCTGAGGTGCACAAAAACTATATCATCTGGTCCCACATCATCCGATATCGAATGACTTAAGTCTGTATTGTCTTCGCTAATTTCGTAATTTCATCCTTTAGCACGTATGGTTTCTATATTTTATAGTTTCCTATAAAATGTGTCCTATTTATTAAATTAATCAACCATTGTCTCGCCTCCTATTACATTCCTTTACAATTTTCTACGTGACTTCGTTCACGTCCACGTGTTGTCTCCTGTTCACTTCGGAAATGTCACGACCTACCTCCACCTAGCGGGTAATGTTGGAACTATTTGACTCGTTTCGGGGTGCAGCCTGCTCGGATGGGGCGCTTTGTTTCGTAAGACATGTTAATTCTGCCACCCTCCGCTAGATGGCGTTGCTCTTACAAATTCGTGTTTTACAACGACTGTTCGACAATCGTGTATGATTTCTAACGCGTGAGAAATATTTTTCATCGATGAATTTACGATATCCTAATAATCTCGATGAAATTATCTCTATGTGTTCAACCATACATCATCTAAGTTTATTATTGAGCGTTCATAAAGCGTTAATAATCGTTCAATACATCTTCAACATCAATTTATCTGTCCAATAACCTAGCAGACTCATTATGACATCAGTTACCAGACTACACCGATTAGTTCCCAAGATATGTTTACGAGTGTCTGTCATCGGCTGCTCTGCGTAAACTGCATTATAATTGTGACGTCATAACCATACACTAACCGGTTATTATAAACAATGCTGGCAGATGGCGCGTGTGTTGTGACGTCAGAGATGTAATATTAGGTTTTGGTAGCAAGTTCTTCGTCGTCGACGTCTGGAGTCTAGACTGAAGTTTTTGCGTCGAGTAGTTGCGAGTTTTGGTACTAGATGGCGTTAGTTGGCGCATATTGCGCCTTGATGAAGCAGGCATGAACTGTTAAATGCTATTTCATTATTGAATTGAAAGTAACATTAAATAATATTGCGATTTTCTCCTAGAAATGACTTCTGAGGATCCTCAAATATGCTTTAATGTTTAAACGTAAAGTACAGTTATTTATTGTTCTTTCACCAACACATTCAATGGTAACGACCCATGAACCGCTGCATTTCTGAGAAGCATCATCGTATCATCGCTCGCCATGTTATATTAATTGTCGATGTTTCCGTGGAAATGTCGGACAGACAGACAGACGTTAATTGAGTGTTAAGTGTGGCCACGTGGTGGGACAGACGTACCATTCATACTCTTCTTGGAATTATATAGGTAGTAAAAGTATTAAAGCAGCTGAGACCATGCCCTAACTATTTATTATCTTTGATAGGTATATAGGAACTGCTGGTTGTTGAGTAACAACTCTATGATAGTCACACTAAACAGCTTGTCCACTAACTTATGCTCTTCATGTAAATCCATAAAAGTTATTGGAGCTAAAATATCGACCCATAAGTTTTTGAATACTTCAGACGAAGAAGGTAATTTATTTTCCCTCACTGTCTAGCTGTATGACCTTCACAATCTAAAAACTTCTTCTTTGTTTTACAGGTATGTTCCTGTTTGAAATCCATGCGACCCAAGAACGTGAGTCATCTCCGCAGATCAAAGTATTCCTATTAATCATTACGAGTAAACACTTTTTAAACGTTTACTTAAATAAACAATTTAAAAAATCAAAGAATTTAACGTCGAATAAACCTAACATCTACGTGACAAAGGTAAACATAATATAAAATACTTAAAAAAAATCAATAACATTCGTTTGGCACACCGCCTGAGGGTCACGGCACTATTTTTGTATGCGCGCACGCATTTAGAGTTCATTCATTCACAGTTTAAATTTAGAACGTGACGTTTCCCGTTGTACTCGGTCAGTTCGTTCAGCGCGGTGGGCGTGTGCGGTTGTCATCCTAGATAATTAGGTAGGCGATAAATAATTCGATAAATACGGTTTCCATCCGTTGAAATATTGAGTCTATACTATTTTAAGAATATTAAGTAATGGCACGTGAGTTTAGAAAGACGATGATTGAATTACCGCACCTAGTAAACTGTTACTGTTAATATCCGGCTTCAAGGTGTTAAATTGGGTATAAACGATCGTATCAGCTGTTAGTCATCCGACACTGGATAGGCCAATTGTTAGGTCAACAGACCAATAAATTTCTATCACGTGTGACATCAAAACTCGGTTGATACAATTAGTTACGCTAGAATTAAGATTTATCTAATGCTATTATAGGGAAAATTAATTTTACCATTTAACGAGTAGGATGACAACATGCTCCAGATGTGCAATAATGAAATTTTTACTCTATAATTAATAGAAGATTGGTAGAAATGCTATAATATATATGTTACCCCTGCTCTTTCCGCAGGTGTCATAGGGGTTGAATAAGCGAGTACACAGTTATAGAAACCGTCTGGCAACACTCTTTGATACACCTCAATATTTCGAACTCTGATCTCCGACCCGTTGCCATCGTGGATATTATGGTAATCGCTCTTACCTATGTAGCGCATACCTGTCCACACAGAAGCTATTGATATTTGCAGGATATTTGAAAAATAAACCTTATAATTGCGATAATTAGTGCAAATACTCTCTGAATCAAAAACAAACAAACAAAACAAATCGAAATCCAATTAACTCGTCATTGAAGCTAAGAGCCGTTCGTAGTCGTACATCGATCGGTACACATTTGACATGTCATTCAGATATCCAGGCACTTAGACGAAGATTGCTTGTTAATATTTGCACGTAAATGTAATTATGTTGAAGATGGTGGAGGAGACGAGGTGTGATGGTAACAAGATGTTCCTGAAATTCTGGGTTAAATACATATTTGCTCCCAAATAGTATTAGATCTTTCTAGGTATGAAATTCTTAAAATATCATAACAGAAATTTTAAGCAAGTACGCTACTGACCACCTAGAGATTAACAAAAATTGAAGCATTTAAAACTCGTCTGTGTAATGTAATAAGACGTCCTACATTGGATATTGTATCTCTATTATTTATTTCTATTCTTCAATATTAATACTAAAAATCTATAATACACAAACCTCACCCAATTGCTCCGCAGTGCCCGAACTTCCGATAGCGCCAAATTTTCTATGCGAGGCAATAAATTGTGACTAACATCGAGCTGAATATACTTCAGCAACACAAATACTGTCTGACAATAGAATCGGTTGTACAAACAGCAGTTATTATGTGGGCTAGTGCGTGCCCCACCCACCACGGATAAATATTGTACAGTTGCCATGTGTGCCAGATGGAACCATTGTCATACTCCGGATCAGCAGCAAATTGATCGGATATTTGTCTAATAGAGGCCGCGTTTAATGATATTGGCAAGTCGACAGCATTATGTGGGAGTTGATCTGTGTCAAAATAAATATGATGCCGTGCTAGCTTGTTGGTACAGACGTTTTCAGGATCGACACGAATTGCGAATTCGGTTTCACAAACACAGATCCACGAAATTGAAAATGTGGCATAGCACTCTTGAAATTTATTTTACAAACACGTCACAAACGTCACGCAAAATAAATTGACGCAGAATCAGTAGACAGATACAAATAGAAAACATCTCGAAATGGGACGACATGGCGCAGATATTTTATTCTTACCACGGAATTAAAAAAGGGTTAGGGTTTTTCCTTAAGCTTGACTGACAACTTAGTCATTTGAAGGATCCCTCAAGTGTATGGGGTGCGTTTAAGAGGCTTTGGCGGGAGTCGAATTTATTTGATACAGTGTTCGTCTTACCTTGTCGATGTGTTCCGCGCCCACGCGTACCCTCCTTGAGTGGTACTTCGTAAAAGCTTCCTGATCTTGACTGACATGCTCCAGCAAGCTGTCGGTCAAGGTTGAGGATTTAGAACCACTTTCTCATAAATCTGAACTGTGACCTTACTAGGTTTGAACTTTGAATAATTGCGGGCGTTAGTTACTGCCATAGATTTGTACTTAGACTTAGGAAAAGTTTTGACCTTTTGGAGTGATGATTACTTTACCTATAATCTAAAGTCTTTGTTTTTACATCGTCCTCTGCAAGCAACCTACACTTGACTTTCAGACTCCGACTTAGGTATTATTGTGCCATATTCGATGTTAATTGGGTATATATTTAGCATTAGTTAATAGCTGGAAATAGCAATAAGTTGAATACACCTGGCGCTGGTGGTGGTACATGAAAGCCTGCATTGCGATAAATCTGTCCCCGTTCACAATATGACACAGCCTGCGCCGCCCGACCAATTGTACCCTATAAATCAATTGCGATTTAACTGTGTTTGATATTTTGCTGAATATCTAAATCGGCTTTCATAGTATAGACAAATATTAACATGGCATGTCGAGTGTCGTGGTGGCCTGGAGGTTTAAGACGCTCGCTTCTCATGCATGAGGGTGCGGGTTCGAAACCTACCAACGGCAAGTACCAATGTGACTTTTTCCGAGTTATATGTACTTTCTAAGATTATTTAGACACCACTGACAAACGGTGAAGGAAAAACATCGTGAGGAAACCTGGACTTATAATTTCTAATTATAAGTTTGAAATCGCCAACCCGCATTGAGCAAGCGTGGTGATTAACGCTCTAACCTTCTCCGTGTGAGAAGAGGCTTTGCTCAGCAGTGGGCATTTATAGGCTGTTGATGATGATGATGATGTCGAGAATGGTTTGAAGAAAATAAAGTATGTATAGTTTTTAGTTAAAAGACTTTATTTTTGGAAAACGATTAAACGCGCAAGCGAAACCTTTAGTTCACTTTTCACCAGGTAAGCAACGCTTAACGCCCATCTGGCATATACCTGGCTCAGCAATGCTTAGTAAGCATTTATAAGCTTGTTTGCCTCAATGATATTTACTTTACAAA
Source organism: Spodoptera picta (assembly GCA_038387885.1). NCBI lineage: Eukaryota > Metazoa > Arthropoda > Insecta > Lepidoptera > Noctuidae > Spodoptera > Spodoptera picta. The sequence continues at coordinate 899,768 of JAZHFQ010000380.1, forward strand.
CAACATTATCCTACTGACGTGCAACAAATCAATCGAATATCGGTACGTTGGCTCGAAAAACATCATCATAAACACTCGATGACCTCCCTCGACTTTGGTTTCAATCTCCCCAGATGTGGCCAAATTTGTTCCGCTTAGCTCCCCAACAATACAAATATAATTCGTTTCGAGATGTTTTTCTTATTGTGAAACCTCTGAAACATGAGCTTCGACAATATTTTCGTTTCCAAATAAGAAAAATGAATCTCCGTTTGTTTTATTTATTTAGTTTATTCTAGTTATTTACGTAAGTTTATCCGACTATGGCGCGGATACAATTCCTGTTGGTTTTGTTACGTGAAACTCAGCTAGAACATGATTTTTTTTGTTTGACAAATAGATAATATTTATTTCACAGGTTTACAGATTCCATCTTACACTTGACATGGTTGGATTTAGCGCTTTTTTACATTGGCTTGTAAGTGTTTGGTTTGTTATACAATATCTACGCTCAGAAACAAAACAATAGTGACTGCCTCGTTGGCCGAGTAGTCGCAAGTGCGACTGCCGGGCAAGGGGTCTCGGGTTCGATTCCCGGGTCGGGCAAAGTATTACTGGGTTTTTTAAAATTCTCAGTAGTAGCACGGAGTCTGGAAATGTGCCCGGTATATGGCAATAGGCTCACCCCCTATTACATGGGACTCATAACAACTAGTGAAAAGTGGGTGTTACATTGTACTGTGGTAGAATGTGCACCTCTGCCTACCCCTTCCGGGATAAAAGGCGTGATGTTATGTAAAAATAAAATCGTTTCAATTCTATCATCCTACATAACTAGACAAAATTCAATCTAGTCCCACCTACATTACTGCCAACTGTAACAGATTTTCATCCTTCAGTACGGTAAGAACATAATGACCCTTTTTCTAGAAAAAAAAAAGCTCTCATTAGTATATAAAATGGAGAGAGAGACCGTTAAAGGTCGTGTTGGTTACACGGTACATTTGTTTGTCCAGACGCACTTACACCGATTTATAGCGCCGCCATTTCCCACAGAAGATGTACAAACTACAAACGTGAAACATATGAAATGATAAAGGATTTTATGAGACTAATCACAAGATACCTGCATAAATAACAGAGCTCCGTGAGAATAAACTTCGAGACTCGTATAATACATATTAGAATAGAATGTTTAGTATTCTTTCACTGCTATCTCGTTCTGTTCTTTAAGATGACAAAAACATAAATAAGTTTAAATTCTACATAATACGTAGTCGCTTTTCTATTTATGTTCCTTTAAATTCTAAGAAACTTTAATTCAATGTTTACACGAACTCGGTTTGTAGTGAGCACAAACAACAGCTCGTATGTTTTCCACACTAAATGTCAGAGGCTCACATTAAAAGGTAAAACTTTCAGCCATTGTCTACTCGTCACTGGCAATAAACGTTGTTTTTACAAACTTGTGTCATTAAGACCATCTCCAGTAGTTCGTTGTAGAACAAAGGGGTAGTAAACAAGTTTTATATAAAGACTTCACAACGTTGTTAATTAAATGTTATGTAGGACATAATCTCACGGTCGAAAATGCAGACGTGTAGCAGGATTTATTAAAAAGAACTCGTTGCACCCGGGTAAAAGGTAATAAAATTTAAATTGAAAACGAGAGCAATAAAATAAATACAACACTTGCACTGTTATTCTTAAATATTAAAAAGTGTAATAAGAGGAGTGCGCGAGTAACACTTGCATATCGCGGAGGGATAGACGCCTGCCTCCCGGTACGGAGCGCCAATCAAAGCTACTGCCTCCGGGTGGCTATTCAATTAGAGATGCCCCTCCACGCTTTATGATCCAAGGAAAGAGGAAGCGAGGACCACTTCTAAATGAATTAGTTATACGGATGAAGGTCTATTATGTTTACGACGCTGTTTCATCGTGAAATGGAGCATCAAGACAGAGAGATGATAATATTGATTCCGTGTTTCTAGGGAAATATGCTTTTTAAATTAATACCATGCATTGCTTCTCTCTTGCGTTGTTATTGTTGATTGGTCGTTCGCACCGTAACTAAAGTTGTTTAACAAATTATAACACTAACAGCGCCATGATTAAATAGGAAACTCTTTGTAATCCGTAGGACGTATGAAATCGCTGTACTCTTATACATTGCGCATATCGTGTACAATATGCTCTATCAGACAGGCTGGCGCGACGGTCGCGGTACTACTACGTACCTACAGCGGTAGGTGAATTGGTTCCCAACACATAATACGTCTTTTTGCAAACCCCGCTCACATTTCCATGTTCAAATGACCCCTTTATATTCTTTTTCGACTTCACTTTAATTCCAATTTCAATAGGAACAGGGTTCATTGTTGATGCTGGTTTCATGGTAAATTATACTTTAATTAAAGGGTTCGGTGTATTACAAGCCTATTCGTACTAGGAAGGTAGGCTTACAAAAAAAAATCTTGTTACTTCTTATGGTTTACTACATAAGTACTTAAATGTTTTACGAACTTTAACAGCCTTAAACAAACAATTAAAATCTGTAAAATTACTACAAAGAATAACATTTCACACAAAGTTCTCTCAAATCTACAGTCAGCTCGCAAAATCTCGCAGTATTCCCAAGCCTAATCAAAGAAAAAACAGTAAGTTTGCATACCCGTCCTGTAGTAAAGTAAAAAACAAACGATTCTCGACCTTAGATGCTTGTAAAGTGAGCAAAACAATTTGTTTTTATGTGTACTGGTATCAATAAGGTATAACGCGACGCGTTTGTTTACGAGTGTGGGCGTGCCGGAGCTTTGGTGGTTGGTAGTTACGAACCTGTTAGTGCATGGTTACATGTCGTTCGGTTGCCTTTACTGGGTTGTGACATGCGACTTTATAAGTAGGGTAAGTAGTAGGTGTTCTTGTCGATAAAATTATGCATTTATTTTCCTATTTTAAGGTTGATATGAATTTTGATACATAAGGTTCATGATTAAAGTTAGCGATGCTTTTTCGCTATTAAATATTTTCTAACAATAGATACCGTAAACGACAAGGGATCTCAAGGGACTCAGGATGGAACAGTCGTAGAAATCAGTTTCCAAGCAATCACTTTGGGTCAGACAGGCAGTTGAGAGTTTGGAAAATTGATACAAAGCTTTTTGTCTGATGTAGGCTTTTGTCAAGTTATTTTTGGATTGTTACCGGGAATTTGTCTAAAAGGGAACTACACGACTATTTGAGAAATGTTAACTTTGAAAGCCCTTACCTATCGGTGGTTTTATCTCTACATCGTTTTAAGGCCCTTCAACCTCAGGTCAAAATATATTTTTTGCTCCTCATTTCAGTGGGTAGGTACAGCCTATAAAAATAGTTATAAATATAAAATCGAGCCTCAGGCTCTGAATGTAAAAGTTTATGAAGTTATAAGTTTAATTAAAACATTGTTTTAACATTAAGTTAAAAAAATATTATTTTCCACTCAATTAGTTATTCATAGAGCATGATAAAATCAAATTAAGATTTCCAGTAAGTTTATGTCTGTGTCTGTGTATTAGCCTGAACATGATATTATCATATTTCGATAAGTATATACGTTATAATACATGAGCAAAACTTATTATAATAAATAATCTGTTTCGTAAAGTTATTTAACTAAATGGAGTTGTAGTAGCTATCATAGTATTTGGTACCTAATAGAAGATTTAGGGCGATATATTATAAGATAAGTAGTTTTTTTAAATTGCTCTTTGTTATTAAGTTTCGCACTGAAGGTTCTGAAGTTATTATACACACTGCAACATAGTATGTAATCGAAGCCAAACAAATAGTAGAGGTATTTTGCTTCTTCTTTTTTCTATATCGATGGTGGCTAGGTAGGTGAGTTGTTCTCTACGAAAAGAAGTATGTATTCGTGTAATGCATACCTCTAGATAAATCCATATCAGTGTTCTAAATGTAAATTCGATACAATGGTCAATATTGTAATAACATCTACCCATTATAATCTAATGTATTCCTTATGCCATCCTCCTTTTAACTAATCTAAGTAATTTTGTAGTCGCCCGAGCTTGTCAAACTCGCTGACAGGCCGGGACGTTCCGAGAATAGTAAATATTTCATACTTTTTTTTTATTTCAAACTGGATTAAAGGCTCTAAGGTCGAATGCGGTGGCCGCTAATGTATTTTTTTTTGTCTTTGTCTTTGCTAAGTAAACGTGGGACAAGATTGTTTTGAATTTATCTTTAGGAAATTAAGAGCAAATCGGACCTTTTGAGGTGTTGTGATAATGGATGTTTACAGATATTTACATAGGTACTTATTGTTAATGTATTGTTTATTTATGGGAGTTAATTTTAGGCCAAGTACACTCTAATACTTCTGTTTTTATGACCAGATATATGAATTTGATTAATGCTTATGTCTGTAAAGATCGATTAATGTGGCGTTCCATAAATTGAACCAAATAAAAAAACACGAGTGTGTATGTATGCAATTTAAAGAAATCTTTAGATGTGTCGATACGAAACCAAATTCATAACCCGACACGAATATTTCAAACAATGATATGAATGAAAAAAGAAACCTATTTCCCAACGCTTTTCCAGTATAATATATTCCACTTGATTTTAAATCTAAAACCTATACAATTATCTGTCACGGCCTAAGCCCCCTTTAAATGATAAACAGCTTACGAAGAATCCTTCGTTACTGAAAGTTCCTCCCTCGACTGTTATATCGCTGTTATTACGCCTTTTTTCACCCTCGAACAAAGGATTAGATGTTGTTCTTTGTGACATAATTTCTAACTGAAGAAATATACGCCTATACACAGTTATAAATGCGTGGGAGCCGCCATTTTATGTTACTACAGGTTTTGGTTGGAGGGGCAACTTACATTTATTTGGATTAATTATGAATCGGAATGTAGGTTGGACATACTCAAGTTTCCCTCATGTTTCAAAACCTGATAAGCATCAATGTAACTTTTTCCAACTCAGTAGACACTAGTGGCATACGATGAAGAAAGCTTGGACATTCGATAAGTATGATATAATAATCGAAAGTGTGATGACCTGCTAATTCCTTTACCGTGTGAAAATTTCTTTGCAGTAAGTACCACATTTTATGAAATTAACATACTTTTTATTTTTATGTATAGTAACAACATTATAAGATAGTTCAGATTAGCTCCAGCAGGTGTTTATGCGTTCACCCATTATAAATGCAATCTGCAACCCGCAATACTCGTTAAAATTCATAGTTTGAATTAGAAAACTCATTCCTGGACCTAACGTGTTTATTGCAAGCGAGCGCAAAATTGCAAACTGCGTTTGAACTGCACCACTTTATTCTTATTGTGTTGCTAAATGCAGCCAGCCGAAAGATTTAAACTAGAATAATTCTTAGTTTCTTTGAGATTTAATTACTTACCTGAGTTGTTTGTTTGTCTTTCATGAGTTTGTGATATTTTTTTATATCCTTGAGTTTGTGATATCTGTGGCTTCGAAAAATATGAAGAGCAAAATTTTTGAAGATAGAATACAGAAATATATACACGTGCTGATAAGATGGCTGATGGCCGCATCGACTGAGACTGTGATAAGACGTGCTCCCACGGCAAGCGCCACACTTCCAGATTTAAATAAAGTTGAAACCAACAAAGTGCACTTAAGCCGGGACACTTTAAAATGGCCGAGCTCTAAATCATGAGCAGCCCACTGATCTAAAGTCTATACTCACCCGGTCGGCCATTATCGCCTCAAAACTTCGTAATAGTTTGCAGGCTGAACGTAGCACGTAATATGTGGCCACATAAATTGCAGACTGCACGTAATTCAACTGAACGAAATTTCGGTCACCGTTAATTTAATTTTACATTATATTATTGAATATAGCAATTGGTTCAATTTATCAAATGGGGAGCCGAGCGGAAAGCCGACACTTTCATCTCATTCGGAATTCGGCATCCGACAAGTAAGTGGGTAGATCGGTTTCCCAGTTTTTGGAATCAGAAAGTACACTTAGTATTAGGAGGGCTTTCGTCAATCGTGACGGCTTGAAGGGTGATTGATTGCCCAGAACGGGATCAGCAGCGGCCGTGATCGACGACTGCTACTTGGATTTCACACCAAATGAAAAAATTAAAATCACGTTACCAGATGCTATTACGGTACTAACGTGATGTGTTTAACAAAAAGTACATCTACTTAAATTGTGATATTCTAGGTATTACGAAAAGAAATTCCAACCATGAATGTATTCAGATCTCAAAATGAGGATAATAAAAACAGTTTTATAGGACACTTCATTCGCCAAATTCGTCGTAAAGGAATCGTAACAGCCGTCAGTCTCAGGCACATCCACGCTATAACATCACTCGATCCCATTCCCAACTTCTCCACACTATGGGTACTCATGAAATACCGAACTCTGATCTCTACACTGAATTATGAGCATTCATGACTTAAGCACTTTCCACTCCTCTGTACGATTCCGGTTTTTGAACAGTTAACCGTTTCCTTCTTTATGTAAATTGAAATTTCGATATTGCTATGAATATAAGTTTACTATGTATATTGGAATACTACTAACGTAAGACCCCGTCTTGTACAAAATATCGAGGGATATAACAGCTGTTGTAAGTTATAGTAGTAATATTATTTAATATCGGAACTACATCTGAAATGGATATATTTCTAGACAGTTTGGCAATGATTTTAGATTGCCTAGCGTGCCCTGCGCCTTTTCTAAGTGACATACATAGGTATTTGAAACTGTATCCATTAGCAGTAACTTTTGTACTTCAAATCTGTTTCTTTAGTCGCAGAAATAGTAACGTTTGAATAATTTATGCTTCGCTTGTACTCGGTACTACCTATTTGGGGGTTATGCAATAATCCTTTCAGAAGGCTTCACTTTGTGTAAGCTCTTATGGTTTAAGAGGATGTTTTAGTACGACTATTTGCCAAAGCCTCGTCGCAGGCTCCTAGGCCTTCGTTTCGAAGTGACTGCCGTTGTAAACCGAGACGGTCGAGTTTACGACACTCTTAAGTGATATTTATTGGATCCTCACACATCATCGAAAATGTAGGGGAAGGTCTTAAAATTGTCGGGTACGGAGGTTCAATGACACAGTAAATAGAAAGTAACTTCTGTACTCCTAATACTGCTTTAGAAGTTTTGTAATTTTTTCCATTACAATGTATGTCTCGAATGTTATTTGTGGAATGGGATGTTCTTCCATGGTTCTTCCATGTTTATAAAATACTCTTGACTGACGCGATGTAAACTAGTTTCGCTTCATATGATTTATATCTAAAAGTAGATTCCCGCGATAACATAAAATTGTTACAACTTACAGAAATCGATTCAAATATTGAGAATATGGCATTTGAATTGGAAAGATACGTTAATGTAGTTTTCGAATGCGAAAACGTTCCCATAAAATGTGTTTGAGGTAAGTCGAAGGCTTGCTTTTACGATAAATGCATAACACGATTTTTGAGCGTTGAGTATAAACTTATACTAAAACTTAGCGTCGCTTTGATATACTGCGAACGAAATCAAAGGCTTCTTTCCAAAGTTTATTTTGGATACATTTTTACACGTCGTTATACTTAAAGACGAAAGAATTACTGAAGTATAGAATAGAATTAAAGGTCAACAGACAAAACAACAAATTGAAATTGTTTCAGATTGTATTCATTACATCAAAAGTTTTTACGTGGAGCCCATAGAAAACATCCATCTTATTCTACCCACTTAAAATTTAAGTTTAGTGAAGTGTACTGAAAGTATTAAACAAAGTACATATTAATAATTTATGTAACCAACTTAAATTTTGAATTTTTCGTTGAACGACTTAGTTTTCCGGGAATTATTAGTAGTGCTTTATAATTATAAAATACATAATATCACTTACAGTTATTATAACATTAATATTTCAATACCATTTACTAAAATAAGATCATGTTTTTTTTGTTGAACCTAAATACCGTAAGTATTTACCCTCACCCCTTCATTATATTGTTGCGAGGTATCATCAATTCCTCCCGATTTCATTCCAGAAATATTTTCGAGTACACAAGTTTATTTCCGCTCGGCGGGTGGAAGTACCCACGCAGAGCGTAATGTGCCTCGCATACTTCATAGTTTGACAAATCATCGTACTTATATCGTACGACCGATTGCACATCCCGTGAACAATTTCGGCTGACATGAGAAAAATCGGCTTTCGGCCATTACGTCATATTCGGCGCGACCTTTTGCGTCGCATTGCTACGGTCGAGCTACGAGCGGCTCGTAGCGGTCGCGTAGCAGTGGCTACGAGCGCGTCAGACGCGCTGGCTGAACGCTACGAGACGCTACGAACTCGTAGCGTCTGAAGTTGACGTACCATTTATCAGAAAGTTGTTTGATTTTATTTGACGTTTATTATTTAACAAGTGTCTGGAATGAATGAGTAATTTTAATTAAATTTAGAGGCACAGTGATATTTAATTACGTGGAACTGATAACACAATAGATTAAAATTAAACTGTCAAACACCAAGCGGTCACCGGTGACCGCAACCTATTGTACTATAATTGTGTCTACAAAACCGGTACTCGACGAGTTAAACCGGTGTTTAAATTACCAATTAAGTTGGTTAAAGAGTTGAAGAGAGGTGATGTTTGTATTGGTATTAGTGAGTTGTGTTGGCAACATGTGATGGTGTGCTATGGGTGAGGGCTCACTGCCGGGGGTGTTCTTCTCGGCCGGGGAGAACGGCAACGGGTACAGGCTGTCGGTGCAAGGCATCAGGACGCTGCAGACCTTCCTCCGGGAGCATGGAGCCGACTGCGTCAGGCAGTTTATGCAGGTATACTGGTACAGAAACACCTCATACCAGAATGCAAGCTTCATAAGAAACTCAAGTGGTACCAAATTTTCCCGCGGCTTGAGGTCTTGCTGTGTTGTCTTTAAGTCGTAACACTTTCCTCATAATAATATTTTATTTACAAATGAAACTGATAATTTTAGATATTAGCACGTTCATACAAATCCTTCACCTCTGTTGTAGTATACCAACACATGTTGTTAGTATTATAAAATGCCGTTATTACTACTACAAAACTGCTACAGTTTACATGTTAATATACAGCAACTTAAGTGCTTCAAACTACTAGTTGATTCTTAAGAGATGTCGACTGAAAATGTTAGTTCCATTCTTGCCAGGCCATTACGACCTTATATTCTACGCACAGTATGGATATAATGTGGAGTTTTAATTAACAGTCAATGAAGTACCGCAATAACAGTAATATTGTACCGTGTTTTGTTCCTGCATACTAATGTTTGTTTTCTAGTCACTTTTATGCCCTTCAATAAAGGCGTTTATTGTTCGAAACTCATAATAAATTGGTTATGTAAACGAAATTCTACTAGCATTGTAAATGCGAAAGCTTATAAGGATATTTGCATGTATGTAACTCTTTAACACAAAAACTGCTGAACAGATTTGAATCTAATTTAAACTGTCAAACACCAAGCGGTCACCGGTGACCGCAACCTATTGTTCTATAATTGTGTCTACAAAACCGGTACTCGACGAGTTAATGGAGATTATAAGGTATAGTGTGGAATAACACATAGGCTACTTCATACCTCGGTAACGCGGGCGAAGCCGCTGCCAAAACCCAGTTAACTTACAAATAATATTTTATATTTTTCATTTAAAAGAGCAAAAGCTTTGCAAAAGTCGTGCTCTTAAATTGTGTTATCTTACTTAACGAGTCTACCGCCTTACAAAGGCAGTACTTAGTTGAAACTTAGCGCTGCTTCTTAGATCTTCTTTATACTTAGTTAAGTATAAAACGTGGAAGATATATTGCCTGGATGGTGTCTGCCAACTCCAGTCATTTGTCACGGACGAGGCAGGAAGGACGAACGATAATTGTTTTGCTATGGTATTGTTTACTGGTACATACACATGAGTAGTCTGATGGTATGAGGCTAGGAGATGTCTCTATGACAGATGATAATAATAATTATGTTGTTCATAAAATTGACGTGTGTTTAATTTGTAAAGTCGTTGTGAAATTGGTTCAGTAGATATTTATTTATATCACTTTTTATTTAATAGTACAACGGTGGGCTTAATGTCATGGGCATTGTAACTAGTCAAGCTTTAGGTGATGCAGTGAGAACGTGTGTGTACTTACAGTGATATTCAACGTTACAAAAAGGCAGTAAAGTTAGAAATTATTTAATTTTGATAGGTATACGTTTACTTATTGGCGTCTATACTTCTATACTCGTATTTATGCGATATATATATAGTCAATTAAATATGTTTCACAGATTTTATGAGATTTCTTTCATTAACTTCTTGAACACAAACAAGACAAGTTCGTCATACTGTATTCTGAAGAATAATTATAATTATGAATTCAAAAACTATGAAAAATCTCGTACACAATTATTTTATATATTAGAAAAGTGCATAATAAGTTATGCTCTCTGTAAAATATTCTTTCTGTATTTTTAAAAAGTGTCTAGTCTTAAAGCGCACGCTCTGAATCTTAAATGAAACTATGAAATGCCGAAAGCTTTACATTTTTTATTTGTACTGTAAAATGCTTGGAAATGAAGTTTGTTTATTTGAGAAGGCTACTACGACTTGCGCTTTATGCTGTATGAGTAAGACAAAATTAATGTAACGAAAGTAGTGCGAAGTTCGAGGCATTCTTATTAGTTCCATGTCTTTTTAATGTTTATAGACGGCATATCGAGTTACCCATCTGACAATAGACTTGACATCATTGCAAAAAAAAATATTTAGGTTAAAAATATATTAAAAGATTTCACAGCTTAGTTAAACAATTCTTATATTTTCTTTAAAACATTATTTTCATTCTATATAACAAATAACTGAATTTATGCCTTACCTTTTAAGGAATAAAGAACACGTGATAAATATTCACCTTACCTACTTATATCTAATTTCACATACCTACTTACTATACGAGAAACCCGACCCCCTAGGTGTTCTAGTGTCCGCTACCGTCAGATCCGGGCTCACTGCCTCATAAATCTCTACACTTGATAGCTACTGATATAATTAGTACACTACCTCACTGGTCGACTGCCCACCACTGCTGCTGCCAAGGAAAATGGGTCAATTTTCATTCCCGGATCATAGGACCAAGTATAATTTGGTACGATTAGATTTTCGGAAGTTCTCACTTGTTAACACGGAGTCTGTGCCTGGTATTTGGCAATAGTCTCCCCTGATACTCGTAATATAAATGGTAAAAAGTAGGTTTTACTGCTTTTGCATCTCCGGGGGATAAAAGCTATTCTGGTTATTGTCAGTAACACTGACAGCCTAGTACGCAGTGTGATAAATTTCCAATATACCTATATACTTATTGACAAATAGAGTAAACTGTGGTTGTGACACTTTTCATTCAGGATTAAATCGTTACCATGCTAATTTCAGGGATTACAGTAGTCAGAAATGTCGGCATAATTCAACAATTTCTAGTCTTTTCTCTATGTAAATTAGTCATCGTTCAGGTCTTATTTTGAATATTAAGTAGTTTGTGCCCAGATACTGTTTTGTTATTTGTTTTAAAATTTACAGAAATGTATCAATGGTGAAGGAGAGTGTACAAATATCCAATGTTTTTTCTAAAAATAAAGTTCCAAATGTATTGACCTATCTATATTGATTATTTAGACAGGTCCTTGAGTTCCTACCTGTATTTCAACATATATTTAAGCTCTTGCTTCTAAATATAAAATTATACTTAGTTATAACAACTTATCAATAACAAATAACCACTGTTCAAAACTACTCTCATGTAACGAATACTGATGCTAAAATCCACTGACTTTACACGTTAAACTTTTCCTATATTACACTATCCGAAGGTAAATTAGTCGGAAGCAGTGCTGATAATTAATTAGCTTTCAGCGCACTGGAACCGCAGTACAGGCTCAGCTGCATCTCAAGAGCAGTATGCGCCTGGGAGAGCTGAGAGCTACTCTTATCTGTTCAACGGATTGACTTTGATCTATCGTCTGTTTCTACAAATGTGGATGTGGATTTGAATTTGGCACGCGGTAAGGACTTAGCTCAATCGTAGGACATACAAATATACACAAAATTGTGGCTTAGTCTTATGAGACTATCTTATTACCATCCTTACATATTTCATTAGCTTCCATCATGTTCGTGCGTCTAGTTAAACAAGTCGATAAAGAGAACTTCGCACATTGATTTTATTGAGAAATATCTCCTATCAAATGAGATGTTTATTGTCATCGTGATAGATCGTAAACGAAGAAGCTTCGTGTAATTGCCTGGTTGCTTATGTACCGGGGTAACATTCACTTGTCTACGGTTTAATAATGAGTCGCACAGTGTCACTTCCAGTTAGACATGTAATGAGAAACTGACGTGAACTAACACGGGACCAGAAATAGGCTGTGTTACAAACTCAGACGATATACTTTAAAAAGGACAAAATATGGTTAATGTTTTCGATAAATACACCGGCATGTCAACAAAATGTAATTTATGAAATGATTTCTTTATCAACACAATCGCTGTTTCAATATTTACAACAATAATTTGGTTATAAAAATTCTGAAAACACTTTACATTAATGTCTACAACTTCAACGTTGACTCACTCCCCATACATTAAACGTTTGTTATGCTAATTTCAACCTTAATAAAAGGACTTAACAACTATACTTCTCCAGAACAAAACCGACTTACCTTACGATCAGTTTCAATACAAGTATGAGCGTGGCCTTACAAGTGGGAAGCTTTTAACCGTTCAGTACAGCGTGTACACTACCCGGTGATAAATACTACGCACCTTTGGAAGAAGATAATCAGCCTAGTCGTGGCATATAAGTTCTGCTCATGAATATGAGTCGCTAAGACTAGTCAAAGCACCATAAAATTATTAAGGTTTTTCTGGTTATTCGAAAATTTCTTTGGAATTGAACCTAGTAGACATGGCAATAGGCTCACCCTTATTACATGGAACTCCTAATAAGTGGTCAAAAATAGGTGTACTTTATATAAGTGGCATTATTTATGAACCTTTATGTAAATCTCTGCCTATCCTTTCGGATATAAAAGGCGGTACACGAATAAGAGAAAAGTTTTTACCACTTTAGTATGTACATATAAGACAAGTGATCTTATCACACAAAACGTAAAGTCGATGTGCTATACTATTTATTGCCAGGTACTGTACTAACTACCTAAGTATAGATGGCAGTGTTTGTCAAAAGACTACGTCACATCGATTTTTCAGCCAGTATCGCATTACATACGCCTGGGGAACTAATTGAGGCCACCGGAGCTGATCTCTGGGACGAAGATTGGTTATAGATTGTATTGGGACCCCGCTAATGGATCGACAAAGATAGTCCGTTGAGTTTTGTCGTGATTTTGTCCGCTAAGTTTCGGGTCTGGTGACAAGATGAGGTAATTTATAGTTAATGTTATAAGTACCTACAGATGTTGGTTATTATAATTTATTAGCTACTGCCCGCGACTTCATACGCAATCCCGTTTTCTCCTGTACCCATAGGATTTTTTCTGTCTTAAGAACCTCCTAATACAAATACAACAAAACAGACTTAGTGAAATCGGTCGAGCTATTCACGCGTGATGTCGTGACCAAGGGGAAAAGGAATTAATTTTGATATTATAAAATTTATTTATCGGAAACTATTTGTGTCAATTTCTAACGTGAACATGCGGCAACAATGATACAAAATACGTTAACTTAATAACTCATCTTTTAACTCGTACTAATCTATATATATATAATTCAAAGGTGATTGACTGACTGACTGACATAGTGATCTATCAACGCACAGCCCAAACCGCTGGACAGATTGGGCTAAAATTTGGCATACAGATAGATGTTATGACGTAGGCATCCGCTAAGAAGGATTTTGAAAATTTCCACCCCCAAGGGGGTAAAAAGGGGATGAAAGTTTGTATGGGACTTTGTCAGTTTTAAACCGATCGGGTTGAAATTTGGCATGCAGATAGATGTTATGACGTAAGCATCCGCTGTGAAAGGATTTTGATCATTTCCACCCCCAAGGGGGTAAATAGGGGATGAAAGTTTGTATGGGACTTTGTCAGTTTTAAACCGATCGGGTTGAAATTTGGCATGCAGATAGATGTTATGACGTAAGCATCCGCTGTGAAAGGATTTTGATAATTTTCACTCCCAAGAGGGTAAAATAGGGGGTGAAAGTTCGTATCGAACTTTGTCAATTATAAAACGATCTGGTTGAAATTCGGCGTGCCGATAGATATTTTGACGTAAACATCCTCTAAGAAAGGATTTTGATCATTTCCACCCCCAAGGGGGTAAATAGGGGATGAAAGTTTGTATGGGACTTTGTCAGTTTTAAACCGATCGGGTTGAAATTTGGCATGCAGATAGATGTTATGACGTAAGCATCATCTAAGAAAGAATTTTGATCATTTTCACTCCCAAGAGGTAAAATAGGGGGTGAAAGTTCGTATCGAACTTTGTCAATTATAAAACGATCTGGTTGAAATTGGGCGTGCCGATAGATATTTTGACGTAAACATCCTCTAAGAAAGGATTTTGATCATTTCCACCCCCCAAGGGGGTAAAATAGGGGTGAAAGTTTGTATGAAACTTTGTCAGTTTTACACCGATGGGGATGAAATTCGGCATGAAAGTAGATGTTATGACGTAGGCATCTACAAGTAAGGATTTTGATCATTTCCACCTCCAATGGGATAATGTAGGGGATGAAAGGTTGTGTGAGGCTTTGTCAGATTTACACAGATCGGGTTGAAATTCGGCGAGCAGGTAGATATTATGACGTACACGTCCCTTTAGAAAGGTTTTTGAACATTTCCACCCCAAAGTGGGTAATATAGAGGGTGAAAGTTTGTGTGATACTTTGCCAGTTTTAAACCGATCGGGCTGAGACTTTGCATGCATAAAGTTACTATGACATAGGTATCTCCTTAGAAAGGATTTTGATAAATTCCACCCCTAAGGGGATAAAATAGGGAATGATAGTTGGTGTGAAATTGGGAATGAAATCTAGAATCATTGAATCTTTTTGAATTACATTCGGTAAAACGATGATTTGGGACCTGAGTAACGTATGATAGTTTTTATCACAGAAGTCCCTCGGGAACGGGAACTATGCGTCAATGCTCCAGGACTCTCTATCTTTTAACCACTGAACTTATTTCATAGAGATTCTGTACAACAATAGTCGAAGTTTTTATTACTCAAAACTTACGTGATCGGGCCGGGACTGGTAAAGAACCCTGCGGGATTTTTAATTTATTGAAATTACGATAAATAATTTCACAATAGGTAAATCTTAATTGGGCACTGAATTGATTCTGATGAATTCTGTCAGAAGTCATTAATCTACGCGGACGAAGTCGCGGGCAACAGCTAGTATAAATTATATTTGCAAATTAATTACAATGGTATTGTATACAAAACTACCCTAAATTACGTACAATTTCATATTACCAATTTATTAAACCTTAACCAATAGAATAGTACAGAAAATAAAACGACTATTAATTAAAAAATCGATTAGAATACAACATGCAAGCGATTGACCAGAAACAATAAAAAGGTCTGCAGTATAAAAAAAAAAACAATATGACACGTAGAATTCAATACACGAAGGTTTATGATTTATTTATGACGTCCGTCCAAGTACGAATAAATTCAATAAGTTATTGAAAAAGGTCTAAAGTTTTATTTACCCGGCTTTAGATACAGCTTTTCTGTTTCTATTGATATTATTTATTTACATGTACCAAGTAGCTTTACTAACCGGAAATATAGGATAAAAAAAGGATGGAAAATAATTTATTCTTCATTAAGCACTATTTCCAATATGCCAAATGTTTTAACTAGTTACCTAGTTTTTGAGGTAATCTAATATTCAAATCATCAAATGTAATTATTGGTTTAGAAAAACAGTAATGCAGCTACTGAACTATCTAGGTAACAAAGTCCTAGTCAAATTATTTAATTAAACAGCGAAATTATACATATCTATTTTTTAATCTATCTCTCATTATAGGCTATCGTCACTCTGGACAGTGTAATTTAGTATTGAACTTTATTTTATGTACAAGTGATATTTTTTTCTAAAAATATGTTTTTGTTACAGGTAAATGACACTTTAATCAGAAGCTGAAATCGGGTAAAAATATTAATTTTTACAGAATATTTTACAACTAACAAACAATGAAAGTTATCTATAATTAGATCTTTAAGTAAGCATTAACGTTTTATTTATGAGCAAGTGTCTGAGAGTTGTAACATGCCAGCCACGTTTGGTATTTTTGCGAAATTTACTTTTAATATCCGGCTATATTAGAGTGTAATATTGAAGATATTCAGCTAACATCATTGCCATACGTACCATACGTTACCTGTCGTAAAAATAACATTTTCCCGAAATGCTACCCCTAACACATTTCGTATATTCTTATCAACTTTTAATATCAAATTGCGATGTCTCAAGAGTTATAATATCGTATTGAACCGTTGAATCTTCTTCAGTTACTTCATAAAGGATACAGAGAGAAATCAATTTTATCAAAAGAATAGAACAATAGGTAGTATGAAAAGATCCGGGATAATCTTCTTGGCCGGCAAATGTGACGAAAAATACCCTATATATTTTTTCAAAGATGTTTTCGATATTTTGACTTATTTTATATTCTGTGGCCACTTGCCTTATACTATATTGAATAAACCATTACCCTTCATAAGAGCAAATGTGCTTACGATAGTCGTCGTCATACATGTATAATGTACAATTTGTCGATACATGGGAGTTTTTGCCTGCTCGAAGCTTCAAAATCGGTATGCGTATAATACGTTTGTTGGTAAGAAATGCTCGATATTTCGATTCTCCATCGAATGCGTACCCCTATTAATATTTATGAAGAGTCGTAATGCCTTCATATTCACATGTTAAGGCGAGCACATCAGACGGGCCGTTTAGACCCGTACTGATCAGAAGGTACACAACTATAAATGAAATGGTTTATAAAAATCCCTAATATATAACTTGGCTGCTTGATTCCTGTACAGTTTCTATCACAAATTGATATCTAAACCTTATTGTACTAATGTTATCAAAATATACGTAGTATAGTAAAATTGCGTAGTGCTGTCAAAACAGGATAGAATTAGATGAAATTGGTACTACGGGGATGCCCGACTAGGACTAGGCAAAATTGAATATTTTAGTTTTAAACTAGTTCTTGAACTTACTAATAGTTAATATTAGCTAGCTTTACTCGTTTATCTTTGACAGTGAAGTGATTTATACTAATAGTTCAGTAATTGTATTAGGAATATTACAGCATAGCGGTCGCCTGTTTACTTAGAATTTATATTCAGTAAATGTTTCAAGTTTATTAAGTCTAGACCACTTGTCTATGAAATTGCTGTTAAGATAAGGTCATTGTTAATTAAGTGCTAGAATTAGCTTGCCATGTTGAAGTAGTGGTCAAGAGGAACTGAGGACCCAGGAAAGTGTTTGTTTGTGGGTTTTTTTAATTAGGTGTAAGTCAGGGTTGGTGGCCATTGTCATATGCGACATACGAACATTATAGGCGATAATACAAGCGAAAATTCATAGCTAGATGTGTATTTTAAGTTTGAGTATTCGCTTCAATCACAAATATTACTTGATATGTTTAATTTGCCATCATAATTCTTCAATTGTACGTTCTTGCAAAAGATCACCAAAGCTTCAAATTTTATTAGTTTTTCAGAAAAACATCATCTCGCCAGATTCATAACAAAACTTCAGTAAACTCCTATCAATAGCCACAACTCAACAACTAACCAATTGTAACTAGTACTGCTGTTGACAGAAATATTCTAGC
This sequence comes from Spodoptera picta, assembly GCA_038387885.1. Taxonomy (NCBI): domain Eukaryota; kingdom Metazoa; phylum Arthropoda; class Insecta; order Lepidoptera; family Noctuidae; genus Spodoptera; species Spodoptera picta. The sequence continues at coordinate 917,700 of JAZHFQ010000380.1, forward strand.
TGTATCGAGCTGCGGTACTGCCACTCCGCTCTAGTGGATAATAGCGTGGTTGCGCCATCTCTGGCTAGTACCTACATCACTGTTTACTTGTAATAACTCAGTACTTGTATATAATAAGACTTTTCTCTTGCGATTCGTTATAAATAACTATCAATTTTTTTCTATACGACTTGAAAAATGAACGTAATGCCCTCTTCAGGTGAATTGTATAGTATTTCAAAAGGAATTATTACTTTCAGTGCTCCTAATTTCCCCAATATTATATTCGCAAGATGAAAAATAAATCTGAATGTTTTATAATGTTTGTGAAAAATTCAAAGCTCGTAAATCTAGAACAGATAACCTGTAATGGTTCTCTTCAGAATTAGTACCGTATTATGTATTTATAATACCGTGTATTTGTACCGTATCTCAAACAAAAAAGGCGAATAAAATTTATTAAATAACAATAATAAAATCTCGAATATCTACTTGTAAAAACACATGGACTGTTTTCCTTTCATTTACGTAGGGACCTACGCACTTACCAATTAATAACATAAATAGCCCTTTTCATAACATTCGAGTTGTTTCAAATCTACACCATATCGTTTATATAATTGATCGAGGATCCATAACCACATTAATTCGTTTTTAGTGCCGATCGGTAAAATATTAACTCATGTTTATATTGCATGCCACTGTTTTATTATCATTTCAGTCGTAATTTTACTGTAATGGCATTTTATTGTATTAAAGCTTTGTCGTGACTGTGTACTAAATTAATTGATGTGTTGTACATGTATTCACTGTTTATTATTGTACCTCTAATTATAGGTATATGTATGTGTTGATATGTATACTGGTCAGTTGGCCATGGACTATTTTTACATAGACGAAGTTTCTTCGAAAACGTACAAATGGGTATTTTTCTTTAATCAAACATATATTTTTCACACTGTTCAATAAAATAAAATATTAAAAAAATCACACACTCATTAATGGATTTTGTGACCTACTTAATTTTAGTATTTTTCCAGCAATTTTATAACAAATAAGTATGTATACAGTTTGACGCAAAAAAATATGACGTAACAATACACAATCTCGTACAAAATTCATACGAAATTGTCGTTTTTGACATTCCGAAAAAAGCATTGAACTTGACTAGTTTGCAAGTACAGTATTGTGTACTTATGGAATAGAATGCTAGCTTATGTATGATATATTTTAATTAGCAGAATTAACGAGTAATCGTTGGTCCCACGTATGATTTCTTCTCTGTTGTGGGTGCGTAAACAAACACTCGACTACCTCCACCACGCTCATCACACCGACACTAAAAACAACAAATTAAAGTCACTCGGTAACTGTGAATTCCGTTAAATTTATTAACCTCTGGTATGCCGAGGACGTACATATACGCGAGACACAATGTGTTTTCTATTATGTCTCATATACTGGCAGATAAGGTGTTAATAGGTTCGTAGCACGTGTATGTAAATTTCTTTTTCAATAAAATTCTACATCCTATTTTTTGTGTTAACCCCCTATTACATGGAACTCATAACATAAATAGTGAAAAGTGGGTGTTACATCGTACAGTGGCATGAAGTGCCGTAATGTGAACCTCTGTCTACCCCTTCGGGGATAAAAGGCGTGATGTTATGTATTTCAATTTTTATGAAGGAATCTAAAGTAAAATAATCTCAGTAAAATTCATATGAACAAACTGAGTTTCAGATTTCAATTCAATATTTTAATAAAGAACCTTTGATTGTTTAATAAAGTCTAGGTTCGATACGAGTCTTGGAATTCAATTTGTACTCGGTCACCCGAACTGAGGTTGTGCGAGGAGTAATATTTTATTTGAAGGGGAATATAGTATTGTTTGCTGGCCGACTTGGCTTCCTGCCTGTCCTGGTTGGCAAGTAATGGCTTGAAGCCGACTGTCTGGAGTCTGGAGATTAAATATAATATATTAAATAATATTTATGTTTATGATGGGCAAACAAGCGATTTGCTAGCCAAACGGCAAACGACCTATTAAACACAAAAATTATAAATATACAGTTAAACGGATATCGATATGTAAAGAAATAATATAAATTTCTTACAATGATTAATTATAATAAAAAAAAAATGTGTCTTCAGATTCAAAATGATGAACTTTATTTTTGTTCTAATTTAAAATAGCCAGATTCTCGCTTCGGCAGACATAACATCATAAAAATTGGTACATTTTTGTATCTTAAAAGATACAAAAATGTACATCTTACCATATAAACAATTTTGTAATTGTCACATCGTTAGTTTTTTGCTCAAACTGTATTCAACGCCATCTGTTCCACAGTTTTGGAACTACAGGGTTTCCGCAAGGGCGACGAGTTTCCGCAGTTTGCCGTTTGGTTCGTTACAAACATTTAAACTAGATTAGTCTCTGTTTATCCCAGCTTAGAGTTATTAGCGGAAAATTAATACAATCTTATAAAATGTACATGTATAGAGTAGTATGAATAGTTAAAGTACATAAATCTTACATTTTTTTAGTGTATTGGGTACTTTGAATCGTCATCTTCAATCTTCATAAGTCATGACTCTTCTAAAACTATTTCAATGTCTCGATAAGCGATATTACGGTTCTGACAAAGGGTTGAAGATAGAAGAAATCTTGATTACCTAACAGACGACAGACAGGGCCATTTAGCACCAGACCCTTTTTTCAGCTTTCAATCTAGTAGGGTAAACTGTTCAAGAATAGGAATTGCTACAGACCCTAAGCCCCTAAATCATTTGTAAGGTCCAGCCGCCTTGAATATTGTTGACCTTCGACTTTCATTTAGATTGTGTACATAAATAATCTTGGGAAGTTCCCGCCGCCTATGAGCTGCGAAAACTTGTCCAACCAAAAGGTTGTTTATTGCCATTTTTTGTTTACGATACACGGGCTATTTACTTCGAAGCAAAACTTGAAAGAAATATTATTCACGAATAGTTGCTATTATATTCAATGTGGCGGGATTTGCCATCCAGGTACTTCTGATCTTTTTATTTATTAAAACGCGGGAACTCGTAAGTAAATGTGCCCTTAATAGTCCTTATCATATCGAAAGCAGCTAAATACCTACTTAATTAATACGTAATCAGTACAATGTTTATACCGTGGTTTATACGTTACATTCTTGCTTTTAGAACTTTATGAACACCATGAAAACGTTCCCGGGGTTACCAATTTATCAATTTATTGCTTCCTATCATTAATGCTGATCGTTCGGAACCCTTGGTATAATCCTCACAAATCTTCAATAACCTATTAACCCGTCCATAATTCTCTGATTTTCACATATCTGTGTAATCTGTTTATGGGATGTATTATTATGTGTTTCTTGTGGCCGCATTGCCGTAGGGTAGACACGAACAGAAGTCAAATACAAACCAATCAAGGCATTAAGTGTATACTTGGTCAGTTTATGTCATTATTACATGTTTTATTTATGTACTTATTTGTGTTGTTAACTAAATGAATCGAAATTATTGCCAGAATAAAAAACAGGTACCTACAAAACCAGATTTTGAGGTAAAAAATACTGAAAATTCAAAAATAAAGTCATCCTCTGGTGATACTCGCATTACTTAACTCCAAGTAGTCAAATCCCAATGACGATTATTTCTGGAGTCCCCAATTTACACCACCTATCTTACCTGGTCCTTCTACCTTGCCTACAGACAGTAGCTTCCAAGGGCACCGCCGCCGCCGTAAATATTAGCATACACGCAAGCAATACCGCGGTGTAGTCTAATCCGCCGCCGCCGATGTTCCTCACGCTCCGACGAAGGGAATGATGAGCCGCCTGCTAATACTTCACTTTAACCACTACTTATAAACGCACTATCAATACGTTTAACAGATTCTAATTTTAGACTAGATTTTATTAAAGCTAGTCTAAATTTACTAAATCTAGACTAACTAGATTTTATGAAATCTAGTCTAAAATAGATACTGCGATGGTCTTAACATATTTTAGACTGCAAACGTCGACTATTTTAATACCACTTCTAAATTTTATTCAGATAAAACATTTACAGAAACCAAAATGAAACATAAAATTCTTATCTAGACATTTTCAATATTTCTGTCTACCTTAGAACAAAAGTCAGACTTAGATTTCAGTAATTCTAAATATAGCATCTAATTCAAGCTTATTTTCATTATTAAGTAAATATCTACCTTTGAAACCTATTCTGGCTAAAAGCAATATATTGTGAAAGTTATCTCAATCAGCCCTTATTTTACGATTGAACCGCCCACGACAAAATATGATACTTTATCGACAACTTGTTCCAATGATCAGGACAATATCTGACAAGACAATGGCTCGAAACTTTATCTTGCACCCTTTTGTCCGATGTGCGCGTAAATATCGATATAATTTCCATTGTAACTGTTCAAAATAGAAACAGGGGCTAGTTTGTCGAAATATTGTGTATTTATATCACAATAAACCATTATAGAGGTATTGTTTTAGACAGAGGATATTGTTTGTGTACAATAATATTCAGTTTTTCTTGTCATAAGTTTTAAAATGTAGTTATATACACACCTGGTAGTATCTTTTAAAAGTTATACACAGCTTAGAAACTCAGAGCCCTATACAACCAATTGAGTCATAGCACTTCTATTATGAACAACGACAGTAAACCGAGAAAAAAGGTAAATTGAGCAACTTGCAAGGTTTGTTTACTCGAGTCGCGTACCTTAGAATCGAGACGTATCACCTGAAAAGACGTGACTAACGCGTCAAAAAACTTCCCTTAAGCAGAGCGTCGGCGTCAAACGTAGCGGCGCGTTATCACCTAGCCAGGATTAAGTCCTAAGGGAAAACATACGTGCTCGCATTTGTACGGTCGCTTAGTTAAAACGTTTATGGCCGGTTAACGAAGATTTGAATATTAGAATCTTAGTTACCGCATCGAATAGGTATTTTGCTGTTGAAAGTAACTGACATATCTTACTTGGATGTTTAATAACATAACATCACGCCTTTTATCCTCGAAGGGGTAGGCAGAGGTACACATTATACCACTGTACAATGTAACACTCGCGTTTCACTATTTATGTTTTGAGTCCCATGTAATAGGGGGTAAGCCTATTGCCATATACCGAGCCCATTCCAGACTTCGTGCTATTACTGAAAATTAAAAAAAAAAACCAGTAATACTTTGCCTGACCCGGGAATCGAACCCGAGACCCCTTGCCTGGCAGTCGCACTTGCGACTACTCTGCCAACGAGGATGTTCAATAATATCTTTAAAACGTAAACATTTACTACTAAATTACTACGTGTAGTAATTTAAACTACGAATTACTTCGTAAGTAAACCGAAAACATAATAATTTATTTACTACTAAGTTTAAAGTAGTTCATCGGTCTTGTGTAATTTTATTTTGTATAAGTGATGCCTAACATCCTTATACTTTAGCGTATAAGTATGTGGCCTTATTAAAAGTTTCATGAAGCAAAGCATGCAAGAATAAGTAGTTTTCTATTAAGCGTCTCATAAGACCATCTAACCGACACACCTTTTTACTTTTACTTAACATCTTCGCGCACGCTCCATTTAGAAAGGATCCGTATATTCTCTCCTACTACAATTTTTCGCCGTCTCTGCCTAAGTACAAATGCGTTGATCCCCTAATCTCCACGTCACCTGTGGTGCCATTACTAATGAAATGCCATGTCGGAAGTCTACAACCTTCCTTGAATAATTGACAAGGGTACCGTAAGTCACACGAGTACACTTGATGGGAAGCATGACAAAAATACACATTCGTATGCGAAAACAGTATTTTTCAAGGTCCTCTTCGAGATTTTCGTAAGTGAAGAAATCCATGTGAGAGAATTTTGTGATTTCTTGACTGATGTTTTAGGTACCAGTTTGCTACTCATAAATCCGCAAAGTAATTTTGGTAGTGATTTAATTGACGGGAGAACATAACTGCATACCTTAATCCCCGATTGATTAGGAAAATTCAACGTATGTATACTCATTTACTAGGAAATCAGTATTCTTAAACAAAAATTATAGCGGATTGCATGCAGAAGATCGTATGTTCGTAATCGTAATAGTAAATGCACATAAGTAACACAGTTATAGTGTGCACATACAACAAACACACGTGACTGTCGTGGCACTAATACGTTTCCTTTGGTCGGGCTCTGCTTGTGGCACCTTTTAGCGCGCACAATGCAAGCCGCGCGATGGTAACACTGCCAGGCAGACTTGTACCAAAGACATACTTTTGTAACTAAGCTAAATACTGTTATACTGTATTCATTTTTCTCTTCAAAATAATGGATTTAAATTCCTCACGTGATAACCATTCCAATGAAATACAATAAAACGATAAAAAATTCAAATATTCCCTAAAACATGTGATGAGAACAAAGGCGCGTATTACAATACGGCCATATTACGCATTCTGCTCTTATTGGCATTACAAACGACTCGGGACCCTCCCTGAAAAACTGGCAAACAACCCACAGACTAACACAATAGGATTTCAATTGCCGACAAAATTTGAGGCCAGGTGGCGACGACGTCGCCGTTCGATTCCCGACTCGTGCATGTAAATAGACTCATTCGACGCGTCTATAGTTTGTGGGAACCTTCATTTCCATACACCTGCGAAATTCCGACGGGTTTTCTTTGAGAATTTGTGCTTTCAGCGTATTTTTATTTAGTGTTTTTTTATTGTTGTAACGCTATTTGACATGTCTCATTTCTGTGCAGTGCCTGACAATTAGGATTGTTACAAATTGTGACAAGGATATGTCAAGTGTGCTGTCAATTATATGGGAAAAATACCAAGCTACATACGTACTTCGGTGCTTACAAGCGCGTGACATGTTGTCCAAAGAATTTTCTATTCAGATAAGGGTGGTAAACTTACGGCATTATAACAGAGTTACACTTTGTTGATATTATTCTTGTTCAAGTTTGTTCTGTATTGTTCAGCTTCGTAAACTTGAGGATTCAGGATGTTTTTCTTTGTAAACAGTTTAAACTATGGGACTGTTTTGAAATGCATATTCATCAATCTTCGATCGGTTATTTCCACGTGATATCAGCGGTTAAAGATAATCTGTTCGATTATTATGTGAAATGACTGCCTCGTTGGCCGAGTGGTCGCAAGTGCGACTGCCGGGCAAGGGATCTCGGGTTCGATTCCCGGGTCGGGCAAAGTATTACTGGGTTTTTAAAAAATTCTCAGTAGTAGCACGGAGTCTGGAAATGTGCCCGGTATATGGCAATAGGCTCACCCCCTATTACATGGGACTCGTAACATAAATAGTGAAAAGTGGGTGTTACATTGTACAGTGGCATTAAGTGCCGTAATGTGCACCTCTGCCTACCCCTTCGGGGATAAAAAGGCGTGATGTTATGTTATGTTATTATGTGAAATGTTTCTAATTAAATGAAAAACTTCACCAAAGCATTTGACGCGCCGTTTATAAATAACCCTTTTAACAGTTTTTGCAAAACTGTAAACTGTAATTACTTGCCAAAGCAATGAATCCGGCCATTCTGTCTGAATCCTGACTATCCTGAATACCTGTGAGCTGGTGACGTCATTAGCGAGTCAAAACTGAACACCCCTCCTCTCTACCCCCTGTTCACACTACTCTTTATCGTAACTAAGTACTACGCCGGCGTACTAGTGCACATTTTTGTGCCGAAGTCTGGTTTAATCCAGTCCGAAGCGGTTGGAACCCGATTCAACCGCCTCGTTCCAAAGTGGAATGCATTTTGCTACCGTTTATAATGGAATTTACTCACTGCATTGTTACTGTAATATTTGTACTCATTATTTTAAACGACTTTTTCAACAGATGTCGTGGAATGGAAAATGTATTTTCTTCGTGGCAATTGTATTTTATTTGGCCGTTGTTTGCACATTTAATACGATTCTTTGTAGCGCCTGAAAAACAGTTGGAAATTTCATAACACGCTAAAACTCTTAACGAAATTCCCGAAATGTCAAGAGGTCGAGATTTTTTAATTTTTCTTCCCAAAACGATAAATCTTGCATTTATTGCAAGCGTTTCCTTCATTTGGATAAAGTTCGTAAAGTCCGAAATGTTCACCGCTACACTTAGAATTCATAGCTTAGGCCTTGATAACAACTTTAACACCACTTTTATTCTTTAACTTTGTTAAAAAACTAAATCTTTATGAATATAACGAATACAATAGGGAATCGTATACCTAAAGGACAAATAAATAGTTGTACAACGAAATAATTATGGAATTATATTGTAGTTAACCTGAAACTTAAACAAGCTAACTGTACTAAACTACAAACCTTTCAACTTGTCCGCACGTACACATTAGCTAGGGTTGGCAGTACAAATACTGTACAACACAATAAAAACTAGATAATCACAATTTTCATCAGAAATCAGAAATCTTAAACTTGACGTTTCAAGACACAAAATAGCATTTGTCACAATCAAGTACAAACTATCACATATTTCTCTCAGCAGTAAACAAACTTGCCTTTTACGCACTTTTAAGAACCAGATGAAAGATCTAGTCAGCCCTAATTTGGCACAAATGCGAGCGTGGACCTAAACTAGATTTATAGCTCTTATGCTAAAGTTAAACACTAACCGAGGCCAGTACATGAAACCGCTATTACAGTCGACCTCACCACCTTTTGTTTATCGCTTTGCATATAAAATTGCATTCAGCTATCCGCTAAATGCTGAATTATCTTCCCAGATTACTGTAATCGGGTTCCGTTGAAACAGTGCTTTTGTTGTTACGTTCCGTTGTTAGTTTTCGCAGTCGATATTAAATTGAATTGTTTGTTTCGATTCAATTTTCTGTCATGTTTATAAAGTGAGTTATTTATTTTGGAGATGTGTATGAGCTTTTTGTTTTTGTAATTCATTTTCATATTTGGTTTTCTCGACTCGTATTACTTTTTTTAAGCCTTTGACGTACCAGGGACCGACATCGCGGTTAAGTTGTTACGTAGTATTTTTGTGTATTTAATTATCACAAGGTGGACTTAAGGCTATCGTCGTTTTCTATATCGACCTTTGGGTGTGGCAGAAATGTAGACAAGATCTTAACTTAACTTTGATTGAATAAATGCTTGTTCTATAATTATTTATTTACTGTAATATCTCTCTATCATTACCGCGCCTCGTATACCTAACTGTAAGCGTCTATGACACCTGACTACGGAAGATGACGCATTAACTAATGATCAAAATGACCCGCAGTGATGGATCAGCTCAGCGTCTATGAATATAATCAACCATTTCCCATTATTAACTTGTAGGAAATTGCACAAGAACACGCGGCTATGTTTGATGCACTAATGCGCTTGTTGTTATTCTAATTTACGTCGGTAGTTATGTTTTATAGAAGACATACTAGTATTAGATGGGCAAAACATACAGTACAAATGGGCGCAGAATCAATAAAAATACATTAGTTATTATAAAGGGATATCTAGTATATTGGTTCTTTGGATTTTCGTTTTATTAGCCATTTTATAAGACACACTAATTACCAAGCCGTGGAAACAATTTTACTTTCTATTTTACCAGAAAGGCTTAGCCTAAATTGATTAAAAATCTCGGGTTGAAGCCTGCTGAGTAGGCTGCGCGATCTCACCGCGACCGCGCACGCTGCTCATGAGGAAGAAGCCCTCTGTGGTTCGAAACTAGTAGTTACCTTTTCTCAGTATATCCACGTGAGTAACCCGCCATTTTTAGTTAATTTTGTATGTCTCACGATTATTATAAAAAAACGCTTATCCTTTCTTAATGAATTCCCAAATCCAAAAATAACCAGTATCTATCACATTTACCACTAATTAGTGCAGTCTAAACAAGTCTAAAACGATCTTTATTCATTAACATTCACTAACACAAAACTTACAACAAGATGGTCCTAATTAAACTGACACAATACCAGTGTTTGATGTGAGACACTTGTGTTAAGTAGAATGGAGGAAGGAACCCATTCTGATCTTTGATATATGATACCGTTGCTCCTTCGTTGATCCTTCCTAAAACTCTACTGAGGAATTCATAATGTCTCATGGACATGCTTGTTATGTTGATGAGATGTAGCTTTATTTCAGTGTCAGTATGTGTGTTAATTTGAAATCATGTCATTGAAGAAAATAAGGTATTTGCATCAAGGTAGGACGTCAACGTCTTGTTGTTTTACTTTTGATAGACTGTAAAGTTGGTAGGATAGTGTCATCATTATGTTCCCACGTCATGACGTGCTATGCTTAACGAAGGCTTAACTAAACAAAGTTATAAATATTTTAATGTAATAGATAAAAGAAAACTGTATCTGTAACTGGTCGAGTACAAAATCAACTTTCAACTTAGAATTATTTATCAAATTATCATTTACTCGCTATGAGCAATACGGCCGGCGCGAGAAGACAACTAATTCACTAAACACAAACTTTGTTCTAGGAAAGTTTGTAATCCAATTTAGTCAGCGCACATTACAGAATTTTAATCGAAACTATTACTGATCGCAGTTTTTAATATATAAAACTGCCTCGTTGGCCGAGTGGTCGCAAGTGCGACTGCCGGGCAAGGAGTCTCGGGTTCGATTCCCGGGTCGGGCAAAATATTACTGGGTTTTTTCAAAATTCGCAGTAGTAGCACGGATTCTGGAATTGTGCCCGGTATATGGCAATAGGCTCACCCCCTATTACATGGGACTCATAACATAAATAGTGAAAACTGGGTGTTACATTGTACAGTGGATAAAATGCTTGATTTTATGTTAGGTTATTATGTTTTTAATATAAAATGGTTTTAACCGGTATCACGAGTGTTATGGCCGTTTTTATCAAACACCCCCAAATAATCTTGTAACTAAAGTTACTTTGCGAGACGCGCACCTATACGAACCCCTTTACTTGCACTATATGGCTCACTTATGGTTTATTGAAAACTAAAATGTTCCTTATTTCCTTTGTTTACTGTCTAAATATAGAAAAAGCCATCTCACAGCAATTTCTCTACCCCTACTAAGCAACTAACACTAATTATTTCTTAAGAACAAAAGCCAGTAACCAAAGCTAAGTCCCGTAGTACACCCAACTCCATAATACGAGGGCACGTAACAACCATCTTGGAGTAAGTAAAAGCCTCTAGGGTTACTAACGACGGGCACAGTTAATCAAACTACCTAGTCATCTGTACCTCTACCATGAAATAAGTAATACTATTTGTTATCGATAAATAGTTTGTAATTATACTCGAACACGTAATTTTTTTATGAAAAATTTTAGTTTCGTAAGGGACTGCCAGAGGCTCTATAACATTTGCCATACAAAAAAATATACCCTCACTATCGACTGGTACTGGTAGCGGTACTGTACGGTACGTAGCGGTACGTATATGTGCAATTGCCACACTATTGCCGATAGTTTGGTACGTTAGTTAGCAGCCCTATCGTGTTTCCACATTGCACTGACGATGCTCCAATCGCTTAGGGAGTACCTGATGCTATTGACTGACTTGGATTAATTAAGGTTATTCTAGATATATTTGGCTATATGTAAGACAATTTAGTTGAATAGCTTAGTCTGTTCAAATGTTTTCGTTCTTACAAGTTTAGAACTAGATCTGATTGTCCTCTGCTTGCTTTCACTATGTTTAAACTGGCAACAAGTCTCATCTAGATACACCCCAGTATTTTGCAAATAGCGACGCTATTTACCCAATTTACATGTTACTAGGGATTTTAGACGTGTTAGGGTACGACATTTTTTGTTCAGAACTAAAATGGTCTATTTCCCAAAACGGCAACATTTTATACTTCTACAGGCTTCAAAAACATTTTGGTGATGACACAACGTCAGGTAAAATTGTGTTATTCTGGTTCAACAAGTAAATGTGTGCCAATGCGTCACCTCCCACCGGAATTACGACAAGTAAACACGATCTCATCCGACATCTAGTATTACTAACGACAATGCTAATCACACATACTACATACACGGGCCATCAATTTTCTCCACGCATCCCCCTGCCGCCCTCGCGCTGCTGAACTCACGGCGACACGATTTATTGTCGTGTGTGTACTCATCTTTATGAGTGCATGCTGTTTGTTTACTTAAGGAGGAAGGAAATGGAGGAATAACGATTATTTTTGTACCATTTGGGTGTCAGTTTTGTAAGCATGCATGGCATATGTGTGATATAAAACTCAATACTGCGGACTGCCACCTCTCAATAATGAGACTAAAGACGATATACCAGCTACATGCTGAAATTGTGGTATCCTAATAAAACTGTCTGATCCAAGAATCTGATGTAGAGTTACACAGTTAGTTTATATGGTGCAATCTACTTAGTTACCTCGGCCAAATGCTTATTTATAAATGGTTGCTATCTCACAGAAATCATTTTCTTGTATTTACTAAGATTGTCCTAACAATGAATCTATAACACCAATTAGATCGCGTCTTATCATAAATCACACGCAATATAATTAACCAACTTCACTGTACGCGCTGGTCTCGGAAAAGTAGAGCATACGTTTGGCCGATGCCGATTCGGAGTCGCGGAGAACCTAACGGGTAACCGGGGCTCCGGCTCGACGTGCAGGAGAAAGAACGGGGTGGTTTTTAGTCAGTAAGAGTCTGACACTCCCTCCCGCCTCACCCAGGCAGTCATTCGATGATTTTCCCCCCTTAAAAAAAAAAAAAAGAGCATACGTTTTTTTTTTATTTTATTACGAGTACTTACCTAGCTTTTCGCTTGCGGCTTCACCATGTCATGTCATGTTGAGTACGATTCTGTAGGTTCTGTAGATCAAGACAAAACGTAACCTATGTTCCAATGGTAAAAGATTTTAACAAATAATCGACTTCCCAAAAACGAGATGGTACTCCATTCAACCGGTATATTTTTGTTCATAATATTAATGGCGTAGACGCAAGTGATACAATACCTCTAGAAAGTTAAATTGATTTACATCTAATAAGCCGGTTATTATCTACGTAATGGCTATATAATTTCTTCATTGTTTTGCTTATGAGCTGCTATATTCTTAGTGTATAATTTTCTACAATAACTCATGTGCACACGCACGTATTACGTCCTCATTACAAAAGTATATAAATCATGTTGTCAGTTGTTAGCACTGATTCCTCTCTTGATTTTCCGGATAACTGTTATACAGATAAGAGACATTCATCATTATCCAGCAATAAATCATTAAGCTTTTTCAGTTACCCTTAATTTAACAAAGATATGTTCTGTATACAATTAACTCCTAAATAATGTATCATTACCATAGAACTTCAATGACGTGTCTATCAGAAACCGTAAAAATCAAACTTGTGGCTTCTCCCTAATCATGGCGGTTGGTGAATCGGACGATGTAATCAGTAGGTAGGTACTGTCGGTATCACTATCTAATCATGTAGATTGTGGCCGAATACTATAGTGCTTCCGAGGGACTAGCTTCCGTTGCTATGGTAACGGACATGTTTATGAAATCATACAGTTTGTTGTTAATTAAACTTTCGTGTTGTGTTTCTAACAATATCTAGGCCCAAGGGACTTCGTGCGATGGTTTTTTTATAATTTGACTAGATTGCAATATTTAGTTGTAAGTAGTGACGTGCAAAAATAAAACAGGTGACGATCTAGATAGGCACTCGAGAATTTATTTATTTGGCCAATAGGTATAATTGCGATTTTGAATTTTTTTATGACATTGCCATAGATATAGAGGCAGTGATATTTCATACAATATTTTACACATTTTCACCAATGGAAAGATAGAACATATTAATCGCAAAAACTTTTTTTCTGGGCATTTATTTCTACGACATATCGTGTCACTAACGTTTGCCGGTATGTGGGTTAAATCAATTTAGTTAATTAATGTGCAATGTATGTCATATACTGTACTGATATAAATGTGTGTGTTTGTGTGTGATCGTTTGTGCAAACGACACTGATATTACTTTTGGAATCGCCATGGAATTTTTCTCTTTCGATAACATGTTGATTATAAAGGGTGCAATGACTTGATGACTGGCTACTGTGTTTGTGCCGGGGTTTATTTTCTTAGGCCCGTATTAATAAACCGATATCAGCGTAAGATCGAGATGTTAAGGTCCTGTTTGATATTCCGACGTATTAATAAACAAAACCTAATACGCGGTTTAAGACTCTGTCATCACCTGAGATCGCATTGTTTAATAAACATTACTCGGGTTTCAAAATCGGTATTAGGATGGTTATCAAGACCACGATTGTTAAGTTCAGTCGACCCTGGACTTAATATCGTGAACTCGTACCTAAGTATTTCGCGGGAACCATGAATATTGAGAATATTATTTCCGAAATCAATTATTATGATGAAGTCGACTAATACGATGATATTTTATGGCCTTTTCAAAATCTATTAGGTATCTAAAGTTTGTATAATTGTACCTAAAGTTTATATATACCTACAGGAGATCAAGCTAGCTTGAATAGGCATTTTTGACTCCATTATCGAATATGAATAAGTAACATAACATCACGCCTTTTATTCCCGAAGGGGTAGGCAGAGGTGCACATTATGCCACTGTACAATGTAACACCCACTTTTCACTATTTATGTTATTAATCCCATGTAAGTCTGAGCATATTGCCATATACCGGGCACAATTCCAGACTCCGTGCCACTACTGATAATTTTTAAAAACCCCAGTAATACTTTGCCCGACCCGGGAATCGAACCCGAGACCCCTTGCCCGGCAGTCGCACTTGCGACCACTCGGCCAACGAGGCAGTCGATTAATAAGTAACTTGTAAATAAACACGAAACACTGATGTGATTGTATTATCAACCTAATAAACAATTGAGAGAAAGGGAATTACAGATTATAATAATGTGGTTACGCGCAATCACTGGCATGTGCGTTCGTCATAAAATTAAACGTAACTTTATAATAAATAATGCTTTTTTTAAAAAAAAGCATAATGTATACAATATAAAAAAGTAATACAATTTCCTAAAATTTTAATCCATTTAAACTGGAAATAATCTTTTATTCCTATGCAAACAGAGTTGAATATTATCGTTCTACACAGCTATTACTAAACGCAATGAACGAAAGATGTATTAGTTCGTTCGGTGTGACGTAACAAGTCTTAACATCAGGATTTCATTGAGTGTCAAATTACGAATCTTGATAACTCGATCCAAGGTAAATGAAAAAAACTTGTTGGTAGCGGTGAAGGTTACGCACGTGCTTTTGTCGTTCCTACGTTTTTTCTGTTATTTTTAGTGTTTTTATCCATAGTGAACTGAATTGAAAACCTTTTAGTTCTGTGTTGTTGTGTTTTTAACTGTGTGTGTAATCTTTAATAAGGTATTGGTTGTTGTAAGTGAAGGTAACCACTTGTTCCCTCGTTAAGCTCCGAAATGGACGAGGAGAAACCACCTGACCCTCCTGATAAATCCCCCCAATATGAAACCGAATCAATCCTCACGATCATCCTTCCTCCCAACACCCCGGAATCTGAAACAATGGAGTTAGAAACCGCGAACAGCAGGAAACGACATGCCGGCTCCCCTCCTATCTCCCAGAATAATCCCCCAAAATTGGCTAAAAGTACTCACGGTAGACAGTGCTACACGGCCAGGGATAACCCCCCATATATGGTTTATGTATCCCTTAGGGATTCCCAGACGTCTGGAACCACGCTACACCCTGTTAAGTTTGGGATGTTTTTAATGAAACACAACATTAACAATGTTAAAATTGGTGGTGTCAAACGGCTGGGTAGGAATAGAGTATCGGTCGAGTTTGTGTCTCACCAGGATGCAAACAGTTTCTTAGTGAACGGTATGGTGGCTCAAAACTACGTGACTTCGATCCCACAATTTAATATTACTCGAATGGGCATTGTAAGGGACGTCCCTGTCGAGTGGACAGAGGACGAAATAATTGGTAATATCAGGGTTCCCGCCGGGTGTGGGGCTGTGATAAAAGCTAGGAGGATGAATCGAAGAGTTACATCTACAAATGGTACTGAATGGAAGCCTACGCAAACTGTAGTGCTAACTTTCGATGGTCAAACCCTACCCAAAAAGGTGTTCTGTTTTTATTCAGCACTGCCGGTGGAATTGTACTCATACCCTACCATACAGTGTTATAACTGTTGTCGTTTTGGGCACACCCGCACCCTTTGCCGCTCCAAGCCGCGTTGTTTCAGATGTGGCCAGGATCATCCAGGCGATGGATGTCAGATTTCAGCCGAGATTGCCCATTGTATCAACTGCAATGGCAATCACTTTGCTAACGACAAAGCTTGTCCTGAGTTGGGTCGCCAGAAGAGCATTAAAGCATTAATGGCGGAAAAATCAATCTCATATACGGAAGCAAGCCAAGTTTTCCCAACCGTTAAAAGGTCTTATGCTGAGGTCTCAAGATCAGCCAACCTTATAGATTCATCTCCCAACAAAACTCCATCCCAACAAAGAGTGTCCTACAAAAAAACAGTCCAACTCAAACCTAAATCACATGCGCCCCTCTCTCCTAGCTATGATAAGAAGGCCCATCGGGCCCTTATCCAAGACCACTCTTTCTCCCCATCTAAAAATGGTTGCGCTTTCCCTGTGGAATCCGGAACCAATACTCGTAGCTCCAAGTACATCCTAAATATAGTCTCTGATATGCTTATGGCAGTACTAGCAAACCCTGCCCAAAATATACCTGACCACGTCGCACACAAACTTTCTACAATTCTAGATTATATCTGTAACATTCCATCCTCTAACACTGCTTCAGTGGAACGTGAGGAGTACTCTTCCCAGGAAGAGTGACTTACTCCACTTGATAAATAAATTTAAACCATCGATTTGTGGCATTGCTGAGACATGGCTTCAACCGAATATTAATTTCGGGATCATGTTTCAGTGTTGTCAGACATGACAGATCTGATGGTTATGGAGGGTGTGCTTTGTTAATTAATAACAAAGTGCCCTTCACCCAGATCCCTCTACCCTTCGTTGGCGATGACATAAATGTTGTCGCTGTTAAGGCTGAGGACATAAATGTTTTTGTATTTTATATTGCTCACCCTCATGTTGATCACATTATGTTAATTAAAAGTTTACTAACCTTGGTAAGTGGCCCATTGCTTATAATGGGTGACTTCAACTGCCACCACTATAGATGGGGTTCAGATGTATGCGATAATGTAGGTATTGAATTAGTAGAGATGCTGGACGAACTCGAATTGTGTGTCATCAATGATGGCAGCCCTACTCGTAGGTCTGCATTTGGTCAAAGAAACAGCTGTGTGGACTTGACCTTCTGCTCGCCTGCTATGGCTGGCGTGCTTAATTGGAGTTGTTTGAATTTGACCTATGGTAGTGATCACTATCCTATCATAATTAAACACCTGTCAAAATCTATTCCAGATAAACCCCTTCCCCCCCTATTAAAATATCGTTTGAATGCAGCTGATTGGGATCTTTATTCAAAATTATTAGACCACCGTATCTCCTTCCTTTCACCAATTAATCCTGAGAATGCTTTGGAGTGTTTCTCAAAATTTTCGGACCTGATAGCCTCCACTGCTGAAGATTGCTTTCCGGTGAAAAACGCACCGAAAGGCAAAATCCCTTCTCCGCCATGGTGGGATAGTGAATGCACTGCCATGATAAGGGCTAGGAATGAGGCTGAAAAGACATATAACCAAGATATGAACCTGGAAAACCTCATAAATTTCAAGCGAATTTTGGCTAAGTCAAGGAAATTGTTCAAAAAAAGAAGAGACAAGGGTGGCAAAGATTTTGTGGTTCTCTGAGCCCATCCACTCCAGTATCTACAGTTTGGCAGAGAGTGAAAAATTTCAGGAACTCCACCAAACCTCCCACTATCTCGATTTTACCCGAATCTCTAAGTAACAGATTTTTAAATAGTATTGCTCCAGTATATGTTCCCAGTGCAGACGAGTGCTGCCAGAGACCCTATGACGAAACACATGAACCGCTCGATTTGGAGTTCTCTTATGAAGAGCTCCAAACGGTACTCAACCATGTCAAGGACTCGGCACCAGGGATTGATGGGTTCCCTTACTCCTTCCTATCTAAGGCAGGAACTAAAACAAAACAATACTACCTTGACTTGGTCAATTTTTGCTTTACTTCAGGCTATATTCCTCCTACTTGGAAGGTTCAGGTTATCATGCCGCTGTTGAAAGCTGGCAAGGATCCTGGTGTTCATAAATCCTACCGACCTATCGCTCTATCGTCCGTACTTATTAAAACCTTTGAACACCTCATTAAAAACCGCCTTGAATGGTTGGTTGAAAGCCGGGGGCAACTTCCGGCGACTCAGTTTGGCTTCAGGAAAGGTCTGGGTACGGCTGACAGTGTGGGTGTCCTCACGTCAGCCATCCGACTGGCCCTTAGCAGGCAGGAGTCGCTGGTCGCGGTCTTCCTGGACATCTCAGCGGCCTATGATTCTGTCCTCTTACCCCTTCTCAGGCAGAAACTGCAAGAGCTGAGAATCCCGAGTGGGATTTGCCGAATTATAGGCTGTATCCTCTCCAATCGTACCCTCCAATTGAGAACTCCTGAGGATAACCCAGTACAGAGGTCCTCCTGGACAGGTTTACCTCAGGGGTCAGTCCTTAGTCCTATCCTTTATAACATATATACCTATGACCTCCCCTCCTGTTTAAATTTTAACTGTAATGTCCTTCAGTACGCTGATGATATCGCATTAATGGTCACCAGCAACTCTATAACAGAGGCCGCTCACTCCATCAATGTCTCTTTGTCCTCATTAAACCAATGGCTTCTCAATCACGGGTTATCTTTAAGTGCCCCAAAAAGCTCGGCTGTCATTTTTACACGCAAACGACGCACCCCGGATCTTCGTATAGAGATGGACGGTCAGACTATCCCGATTAAAAGCAGCGCTAGATTTTTGGGAGTCCATCTCGACTCAAAGATGTCTGGGGTGGACCACATAAACACCGTAGTTGGTAGGTGTGAACGCTCAGTATCGATACTCAGAGCTCTGGCTGGGGTATGGTGGGGTGCTCACCCCTCTTCATTGAAGCTCATATACAATGCATTGGTCAGAAGTGTAATGGACTATTGTTGCTTCCTTATTGTACCTTGCAATAAGGAAGCATTAAAAAAACTAGACTCCATTCAGGCCAAATGCCTTAGAATAATTATTGGAGCTATGAAATCATCCCCCATAAACGCTCTTCAGGTTGAATGTGCGGAGCCTCCTCTCAACCTTCGAAGACAATACCTTGCAGACCGCTTCATCTCAAAAGTCCTCTCCCTCTCATCACATCCCCTTCTCCCTATCCTAGATCAAATCCACTGTTCCTACAGCTCCTCTTCTTACTGGAAAAATAAACCTGTCCCTCCCGTGATTGCTAGGTACAGGGAGCTTAAAAACCTCTCTGCACCCATAAGTCAATATCCTGTGCTCCCAGTGTTTTCTTCCGTATATGAGGTTATCCACTTTAGACCAAAGCTGATTTTAGGACTTGGCATTTCGAAATCCACCGTGAATGCTGCAGACGAGTTCAAACGTGCCTTGGACAAATACTGGAGAGGCTGGAATACTTTCTACACAGACGCGTCTAAATTATCCCGAATCGGATGTACAGGAGTGGCAGCGTACTTCCAAAATTCGAGGATCGCTCTCCTCTCCAAGTGTCCCCCGGAGGCATCAGTCTTCACGGGTGAATGTGCGGCCATTCTGGAATCACTCAAATTCATTAGAGCTCACAACCTCAAAAATTCCATAATTTTTTCTGATTCCCTAAGTAGCCTACAGTCCCTCAACCAAGATCAGCTCCATTCCAGAACCCATAGCAGTTTGGTTGTTGAGATAAAGGCGCTTCTTCTTTCCTGCTTCAATGATGGCCTAAACATCGAGATCGCCTGGATTCCTGGCCACTCTGGCATATGCGGTAACGAGTGTGCGGATTCCCTAGCCAAATTTGCGGCGTCGAACGATGTCGAACGTCAACACTACGTGGTGTACGGGTATGATGTACGTGCCGACACCAAACACAAGCTTTTTGAGTCATGGGCTGCAGTGTGGGTAGACACTTCCAAAAGTAAAGGAGCCTACTATGCAAGTGTCCAGCCCGGCATCCGGCGGAGGCCTTGGTTTTCCAAGTACCCTAAGCTCCCCCGCCACACTGTTTCATCCTTGTGCAGACTCAGACTCGGCCATTGTAGTAGCCCAGTCTTCCTCAACAAGATCCGTGTCCGCGACAGCTCGCTGTGTGAATGCGGCCTTGACGAGGGAACTGTAGACCATATATTTTTTTCGTGTCCTTTAAATTCCCAATCTTTTGACCTTTATAAAAAACTCCCCAGTATTCAAATCCCACTTCCAATTAATTTCCACCTCCTTTTAACTCACTTTTCCCCTAAATTAATCCATTGTTTATGTAGATTCATTAATGATAATGAGATTAAACTATGACGGTGACATTTATGTAAATGGTGTATATATCTGTGTGTCTGTATTGTGTACGTCCCCCCAACTATTTTCTCCACCCCTGTACTCATACAGTAAAATAGTTGGTAATGTTTATATGTAATGTTTATATTACTAACCCAATTGTTTTGTCCTTTCAGCTACTAACTACTAAAAACTACCGCAAAGTTAACTTCGACGGCTCATTAATCTGCCGTCACCACCCGACACTGGCAGTATAGTCGACAACATCGTATTGGAGACTCGGTTGCCAAGGAAAAAGAAAAAAAAAAAAAAACTCGATCCAAACCGCGGTATCACCTGAGATCGTGTGGATATAGGTTTATTAATTAGCGTCGACATTAAGATGCTGATCGCATCTTGAGAACGTATCAACTGATGCCGGTCTTGGCATCGTGATTGAGACCTATTTATTAATACGGGCCTTAGAATCTGTTAAGGAAAATATTAGAATGAAGTAAAATATGTTTTTAATTTGTTTTTTTTTCTCTGTTTCAGGTAAAACCTAAATTCAAGTACTCGTCAAATAAAGGTGAAAAGCTGTAAAGTGTCTGGGACAAACATAAACATGTTCTGCTCGATAAAAGGTAGGTATGCTATGTAACAAACAAGACAAAGACAACAAATGTTAAAATTACACAAGTAATTAAGAACAATATCTCATTAACCGGAAGTCCTTCCAAAGGTATCGGAACATTTCTACACCTATCTTAATATTTTGTACACCATATTTTACCGTACCTACTTAATTGTAATAAACACTAGGTTAGGTGTATGAACAATAAACAAGATATGTTGTGTGCCGTATGGTGCGAAGGCGGCTGGAGCCGATGACCGCCGCTCCAAGCCGACCCTGACCTCCTTCAACCTTTGGACAGGGCTGTCGCGGAAATAATTCATGAAAATTACGTATTTGCCATTTCACCGACTTATATTCGGAGAATAATACGACAATAAAACTATATATTGGACTT
Organism: Spodoptera picta; assembly: GCA_038387885.1. Taxonomy (NCBI): domain Eukaryota; kingdom Metazoa; phylum Arthropoda; class Insecta; order Lepidoptera; family Noctuidae; genus Spodoptera; species Spodoptera picta. Next base: position 939,203 of record JAZHFQ010000380.1, read on the forward strand.
TTCAATGTGGCATGTTGGGTAATAGTAGTTTTTGTCCATTCTGCAAATTGCTACATGTATGATGGTGTGTATTGCATATCGAAGTACAGAGACCAATCTTTAATACGCGTGTTTTGATGAAACATTATTTACCCTATTGTTTGTTATGATCTCAATTTATTATCCGTTTTAATACCATTCTTTATTTCTACATTTTCTAATACAGAACCTATATAGCAAACATCCGAATGAACAAGAAAGTCGATAACATTAAATTATCGTACTACAGCCACAAATGAAAACTCTAACTCTTTCTACATATCCACGACTACGGAATAACTTTAACAAGCACAGATACAGAAATAAAAAAATAAGAATCGTAACGCAATTCACAGGAAGAGCGAGCGAACGAGACTGTTCGGAGCAAAAAGTAGAATGTTACGGCCACCGGGATTGTGCCTCATACAATCTTAATACCAAAGTTTTTACCTTCACTAAGATTACGAAACGAGCACCCGAATTACGTACGTCTTAAGGTATTGTTTAAATTAAAATTACGGCTGCTTCTTCCATGTAGTTATGTGTTGTTAGATTAGTATTATTGAAGTATAAACTGTCTCTACGTAATTATCATATTTTAAATTACATTTTAAGTGCACGATTTCTACTCGTCTACATACTATTTTCTATAAAATAAAAAATGCCATTGACTTCGTTAAAGAAACTTCACATCAAGGCAAATGGACTTCAAAAAACTTACAGTGACTTAAGAAACTCATAAAACAAATATGAAAGTCCACACGCAAAAGTTTATCTTGTTTACATGGAACAAAGTATGACATATTATCATGAATGTATTACCTCCCATCCTTATGCAGCGCACTAAGGAATGCAGTAATGTACTGCACTAGTGCACTATCGGGCGTATGCACACGGATATGTGGTACATCCTTTTTGATCCTATCTCGTGTATCAAAACAAACCTGCTTACTTACCGTGCGAACTGAAATAACTCTTACATAAATGTGTTTATGGTTTAATATCTTCCTTTCATGTTATAAAAGGTTGGGTCTGTGTTCGATATCCACGTCTGGCTTGATCTTATTGGGCCATTTTCAGCTTTCACAGTCCGAAATTGTACCTGGTTAACTATAGGCTCACCCCCTATTACTACCGTGGGGCGTATAACATAAGTCGCAAATATAGGTGTTATTTGGCATGTCGATGGCACTTCTGACTACCTAATTACCTGAATTAAAAAGAATCTTTATGCACTGGCATTATTAAGGATCTCATTTCTTTCTCCACTTCTATACGGGATGTCTAATTCTATCTTAGTTTTTATCAGAGCAAATTAGCAGCGCCTTTTTCCTCAACCCGGTCGTTGAACTTGAAACCTTGTTAACGTACAGTCGTGTAGACTATTATTAGATCAAATACGTAGACGGGGTAAAAGTGAACACAGTTGCCTAAGAATTAACAGAAGTTTATTACCGGTATGTCAAAAATCTCAATATCTAGAGGTAGTATCTTGTTGTCAACCTTACAACAGTCCCACTTCATGTTCTAGATGACGTAACTCATGATGGCTAGCTCCCGGATAGGTGTAGGCGAGATCGCGTCATCTATCCGCCTTGATCCGGCAATCATGTCTAATGTGACACTCTGCACTATCCGGTCACAATATTCTCTTTACGATACAAACAGTCAAACATATTTTCAGATGTATCTGAATTTGAAGATAAATCGTAACATTTATCTCATGTATGCAACGAAACTGACAATGTATTCACTACAACATTTTTGAAAAATTCTTTGAAATACTATGTTTTCTTAGTATGAAATATACATTAGGTACGATGCAATACGTAATATTTTCCAGCTCATCGGTTAGATTTTCGATTATATGTTACTGTTATGTGACACACTCCCGACACCTAACATTAGCATAGAACATGGGTGACATTGTTTGTTCATTTTGTTCAGGAAATGTTTGTGTGGTCGTATTTTTTCACCAGTGTTTACATTTTTTCATAGTTTTATTATAGCCTTGCAGTACTCCAAGAAACTTGTGGAATAAAAAAACTTGCATGTTTTTTATACTACTTGACCTAGTTAAAATTTTCCTACTCTTATCTAAACTCTTTTCCGTTCTCCTGTATCACACGTCAGCACATTAGAAAACTTCTTTTTCTTTTATTCGAAACCCGACTGTTCTAGTGTTCATGAAAACCCATACATTTTTAGTCCACTTATGCTATATATTATTTAGTTACTTGTAACCATGCTGACGATAAACCAGCGTCCACCGTTCCCTCCATATAAATTACACCCCATTAATTTTGACAGGTTAACAATGGTAATAATACCTTGAAACTGTTTATTAAACGCATATTTTTTAAGGGATTAGCTTTCATGTCCCAGATTTTATTTCTATTTCTTTGAGGCTCACGATGTCTTGTAACGTTACAGCTATTCAGTAAGTCTAAATGAACTCTCTATCAACACTGAAGAACAAATATGATCACATAGTAACACTGCCTAATTTCCATAATAAATGAGCAAATAGCTCGCCACCTACATAATAACCAAACGCTGATTAAACCTAGATATTGGATTCAATGCGTTTTCATTAGAGCTTACAATATCGTCGGTTTAATTAAAACTTTTAGGTCCGATACTCCCAAAATTAGGCATAAAGATAAAACTGGCTATTCTGGTCGGTAAAAACGTATGGTATAACGAGCAGCAATTAAACGAAGCCATATAATGGTCGGCTAAACTCAGACAAAACAATATTCGGTAATTAAGGTGCTCCCTTGAATGGAATCGATGTTAAATTGAAGTATTCAAGTAGAGTTATGTTGTTATTGTTCGCGTTCAGTACCGGCTTTAAACCTGTCTCGGTAATTTATGATTACGAATTTTAAATGTTTCTCGACTTTACATTAATTTTCGATTAAGTTCTAAGATTTTCTTATATTTGTGCATAAGTTGTTTACATTGGTGATAATTGTAATATTGGAATGCGAACAACAACAAGTTAACACTAAGGCCAGCACCGCTCATTAAGATTCTCCAATGCTATGACTAATGTTTTCAACTTTATATTGTTTTGTTGTGGAATATAAAACCAATCAACAAAACAGAAATTAGAATAGCTTGATGTCTGTACATAAAATCGATAGCTGCCCCCACACGTCGCTACATTGCCAATGGTATAGATTTTATCACTGGATTGTTAGTATCGATAGATAATTTGCGGGCGACAGCGTCCGTCGCACGTCCGCTTAGCGTCCACATGACATATTACGGTGCCGTACAAATGGTGGCACACCCATGGGAACGAGCAGTGATGTGCTATCATTGCTCCTATTATTATATTTATCATGATGTGACAATCGGAAGAATTTCGCGTACGTTTTTATAATAGCTATCGTGGTGAGATATACTAAATTAACTAAGATCGCGGGTTCCTCACGTGAATATACCTCTACATACTGAGAGAGTGACCTGCGCGACGTCGCCGCGACCGCGCACGCTGCTCATGAGGAAGAACCCCTCTGTGTTAGAAACTAGTAGAGCTTTTCTCAGTATATTCCCGTGAGTAACCCGCGATTTTAGTTAATTTCGCGTTCGTTTTTTCTAGCTGAAACATGAAATTATGCTTAGAATTGCAATAGACTTGCCCTTTATTAGGATCCATAACATAATTGATAACATTTCACATGTCCACATCTTGAGAAATAAAAAGCGTAATGAATATTATGAAAGTAATCTCTTTTATTAAAAGGGCCTTTATGTTTAAAGTGACACAGACAACAGTATTTTGTATAGTAAGAGCTTGTTTATCCTGAACACGTTCTTATCTAAATGTGGGGTTGGTCATGTAGGTCTGTACCTGACCCTGTCACCGACAAGAATTTCAAGTCATGGGAACGTAATCCTTTTAGTCCAAGGGAGTCTTAATTCTTAAAACTGCCTTTTTGTGAATGTCAGCTCCCGGGAAGGTGAAGGAGTCTTACCATAATTAAAATTGCACGGCGAAGTAAGGAGGCAATATTCCGCTACGTTTTAAAATATCTTGGACTTGTACAATATTATTATTCTGAAGAGTAAACCTTCATACTCGCTCTGATAACTTTGTCAGTCAATTTATGTTCTGAAAAAGTTATGTTATCGAGGGTCTTCAAAGAGGTTTCGTAATGTAACTAAGTGTTGCAAAAAACTCATACCACTACAACGATAATCTGTGATGCGGAAAAACTTCAGCGACTCCTTAAACTAGATCTGTTCGACAAGACGTTTGACTAATATATTCCATTTTCCTTTCCTCCTAAATTCGCGTAAAAGTAGATTTTTGTGCCTTCAGTTGGAAATTCCGTTTGGAATTGAAGGCAACGCGATTGGAATGATTGGCACACTCGGATCAGGACAAGGCCGAGCCGTGTTACAGATAAGGGCACAGTGGTGGGTAAATACGGGCTCATTAGTAGCCTCAGATAAAATATATATCCATAGAATACGTAGATATGTGTAACTCCGTATGTTACGTACAAATTCTCCGTGACTCAACAATATTTGTACATGGTGAAAACCCTGTGTAAAGCCTTTGATTCAAAGCTTTTAGTAAATGTGTAGCTATGAAATTCAGATATTGCTCTAGAATCTAGACAGTTACTTGCGTTTATCTAAGTTCGCAACCACTTTCTTCCCGTCATGCGACAATTATATTAATAGGTTCACTAAGGGCATCCATTAAGGTCGTGTAAAGCGATGCTAGTGTACACAAAAGGATGTACCTCTATATGTTCTGAAGTGTACGTTCCTATTTCTTTCTACTAAAAAGTACCAAAATTTTTGGTATAATTGTTTGATCAGAATCTTCAAATTCAATACCGTAATCCTACCTGCTTCGATAGGTGCGTGTCCAGTCGAATGCACTTCCCGGTCGATGATACGCGACACTCACATCTTCACGCCGTCATGTGCACGTACCCCGCGGGGACACCTCGATGATGTGCTCTATCTACTTCTATACACATACAGATGAGTACTGTGGTTCCATCACTTTGTATTATTAAACAGGATCCGCACTTGTCCTACTTTAAAGGAGAACTGGTACAACACGTAAGAGAATCGTTGCCTGAGGTCTAAAGGTGTAATTTTTAATTTCTATGGTTGACTGTCAGAGAATGCCTTAAGGCATTAAGTCCGCCATTCACTGTTATCTTTGGTGAAGAAGTAAATAAATAAAAGCCGTTCTATTGCACTAAAAGAACACATAATTAAAACGCACTCGTATGTTGCTCGCGCAAATTAATATAAATGTTAAATGCACTCAGTGCACTTATTTAAACCGGAAAAATTGCAAAAAAAAGTCGAGCAATTTTCAAGATGACACTACGTGACATCAGCTGAGTGCCCGCTAAAAGCATTGAAAGCAGTATAAAATGTGCTCCACAACACTGTTGTGTTCTATGAAATATACAATGCAAACAGCCTTCCTAACTCTATTCACTTTCATGCATTTTTCCCATAGATCAAAGCTGACACAAACCAAATTCAATCAGCGTCACTCTCCATCAAGGTATAATAAGTTGAACTAATTCACGGGAACTTGTATACAAAAGTCGATAACCCAATTCGGTACATTTCACCGGCGGCTAAATCATTGAAATGCATTTGGGTGTGCCGTGAGCTGGGCCCTTTCAACGAATGTTCATTAAATGCTGAAACCTCATTACCTTTGCGCACGCACACGATGCGAGGAATGCTGTCAATGGTCGCCTTCGATACCAGCTCACGAAATTTGGATGTGGTAATTATTGAGAGCTTTTCCTCTTCAAAAAACCTTAATCGAAAAGGTGTGTTGACGTAGTCGTCCATCCGTGACGGGGAGGGTGTTTATTTTAAGGGAAGCGTCCGCTAACTTATTACCTCTGTAGATATTCAAATGCAAAATACGACATCTAAAGACATGGTTATTTGACATCTTTAAAAAAATTCTGTACTTATAAGAAAAAAATATCTTTAAATTTGCAGACATAAATACATTAGAAAGAAATAGCTGATTCAAAAAAAGATAGTCAAAAATGTCTCATTTTCTCAGAATCAGAAAAAGTAATCAGAGAATTCCACAAATTGGATTTTTTGTAAAAAAACTGAACGGAATCGCTTTTATCTCGCCACTTTTAAACCAATACTTGTTAAGTAATCTGGTTTCCTGCAGCCTCGTCCATCAGACGATTGGATCATCACTTATTTTCAAATAAATGTCTGCCGAGGTCTGTGGCTTACAGTTGTTATGATGAGGGGACGAGCACTTACTGGCTTAATTGAAAGAATGGGATGCAACCCCTTAGGTACCCAGAAACTGAGGTACTTGACGGCTCTTGTACGTAGAGCAGGGAGGGTTACTGAGCAAAAATAAAATTACTACAGTCCATGGCAGGAAAGCTTGAAGGAATATAATAATTATTTTAACAGAACCAACTACCCATTGCTACAATAGCGTTTACCTGTTACCCTTTTCCATGTAATTTAAACCACGCCAAAGTAAATTAAACAGTAATGGATGTAATGAAATCCAATATATGTGATGAAACAATAAAAAACAAACCAATTCCATCCTTTTAAAGCTCATGTAACACAACATTTAGCCGGTCCGATAAGTCTGCAATGTTTTCGTACGTCACTGAGGGCGGCAAGCCCGTCAGATGGGCGGGAAGAGCGAGCCGGCCGCCCGCCTCGCGCCACATACGCGCCGCGAATAGAATACCTTAACATTAACTACACCACCGAATTACCGAATTACATTTTGAAAATCGAACAACAATTTTTTTTATCTATTTCTATTGTGCCAGTGACAAGTGATCTCAGTGAATTTTAATGTTGGCATTATATTGTTACCTAGTGGCATTGACTGATCATAATTAAATCGTGTGCCAATGACTGGATTTGTTAATTTCATACCTATTTTAACCAAAAAATATTGTCTGCAATCTTCACTCAATTAACTCTTGTTAAACTTGTTCTGTTAACGGATAAATTGCTGGGTAATTGAATATTGTCAGGTCTGTTGTCTCTTTCTTGTTATAAAACTAACGAGAAGAGAGAACTAGATATCTTAGTAGTTATGTAACATAAGGTACTTATTGTACGAAGCAACTGACTTTTTAGTGACGACGATTAATTTAATCGAATTATCCGTTTAGTTGAAAATCGATTCATTTCCGCTACCTACATTGTAAGTAGGTAGTCTGTATCTTATTTTCAAAACATGAACCGGGTTTCTTAAGACCTTATAAATATTTTGCTGAGTCTCGAGATCGTCTGGACTGAGATTCACATACAAAGTCCGCATACTCTCATTTAGAATCAAAATCACATCGATTTCTCATATATCCATAATTTCAATCTAATCTCAAAGGTTTCATTCTCCCTCTTACAAAAATCTTAAACCCAAGAATTAATTTAGACACACTCACAATACATTGTAGGTAATTGAATGACGCAATTTGCAAGCTTTCCCGAAGTCATACAAATTGTATTTCATTTCCTACCAAGTTGAGTGTGTGCGTATTTCCTCTACCTACCTTCCTACTCGAGTCTCCTTGGGACCTCGAGATTAGCAACAGGCACGGTGTCCTTGCCCGGGGACCAATAACACGGGGTTAACGCACCACTACAAACAAATAAGAATTACTGGAAACACCATACATTTCTTTTCCTTCCCACTTTGTGTTTTGTCTGAGACTTCTGAGAGTGTTACCACTTTTCTTGGAGGTTTCATAAGTGTCGACTACCTCGTTGGTCGATCAAACGCACGCGATACCTGGCAATAGCAGGGCCTTGAGTTCAATTTCCGGGTTTTGCAAATTATTCTCAGGAGTATTCGAGGAGATAATAGTACCTCCGATTACTTGAAAGTCTTGGAACTCATAATGGATGAAAAGTGGGCCTTACGTCTAATATACCTCTGTTTATGTTCCTCAGAATAAAAGTCGTACGTATAGTGTAGCAAACATTTTATTTGAGATTTCGTAAGTGTTGATAGTTTAGTGAAAGCTTTTAATATGGCGGAGATGTCTCGGAATGTAATAACGTGTACTTTGGTACAGATCGGTATGTGTTTGATTTGAAGCTGAGACACCGTGTGCCTGCACCTCTCTGCTCGATATTGGGGACTTTTCTATCACTTGTTCCTTATTAACTAACTTTATTGGACTCCTACTTCCTATTAATCTATTTCTTTATTTAACAAATTCAACACATACACTGTTATATCATGAAATAATTCATGATATAACATTGACTCTTATTATCCGAAGGTATAGTTGAATAAGAAGATATATTTCGCCGATTCAGTTCAGTCTAGGGTGATTTTATACACTGAACATGGTTCCAAAATACATAATTCATAGAATTTTGGAAATCCGAAAGTCGTGCTTTTGGCAATTTAACCGACTTGGTCATATAAAAGTTCAATGCATTTCTTATTGATGTTTTATAACAAAGTTCAAAATTATTTTCTCTAAATTAATTTCTGCTGCCCGGATTCCCATTTTACGCATGATAGCTAAGCCCTGAGCCCCGGGTCGGATTAGCTGTTATTGGGGTTTTCCATTGCTAAAATTCGCGTTAGTTGTGCAAAGTTGGGAAATTTGGAAATATGGAAATACATGTTAACACAAGGATTAATATCGGTAAATGTGGAAGAGTTATACTTTAAATAGAAGCTTACTAAAAGCTTATAGGAAAAGGCATTGATGTAATTTTCTATTATGCAACGTTTTTCATCTGACTGCCTCATTGGACGTAAGCACCGCTTCTGAGTTTAATATACTTAGGTGTTTCGAGTTTCGTTTTCAAGTGAGATATTATATTATTTGGTTTTAGTGTAAAATTGAGCAGCTTAGAATCTTGACCAGTACATGACACAAAGCTTACATGCATATTAGTTTATGCAAGTATATTTGGCTTATTGAAGAATAAAAAGCCGTGATGTTCAATTCATTTGCCGCCAGTAGGTAACTACAATAGACCATAAAGTTCATTCTACCAATCCCCGTCTCTGTACCACTTGATAGCTGCCGTAACTTACGTTATGACGTACACACATCACCGTCTCTACTCCTGTGTTGCAATATTCAAACTCAATCAACTTTGCCGTTTGAACTGCACTAAGCTGTACAATGAACTAAGAGTGGCCTATTTCGTCATAGACTTCCTAACAGGACATGATACTTCTTGTAAGGGTCTTATAGATTTATTGACTATCATTATTTCTAGTACTTATTTGTTATTGCATTTATTTCAGCGTCGCCATCTTTTAAGGTGTTCTACTTAAGTTACATTTTGAAATTTTCGAGTAGTCCCATTGGAGATATCCGATAATCCAACATGGTGGCGATGACGCAAAATTTTCATTATGAAAACCGTTCTATATTTTAAATGGTTATTTTAAGTACTGGCAGATACGATGAGTGTTATCTCAAATAGCGGTTTGTATGTACTGTAAATAAAATCGTTTTATAGTACTTAAAGGTTTGCCTACCTTTCACAGACAGGCCGGGACTAGAACAGGTCTCGTCTAGCATGATACCAATAGTTATAAAACTCGTACCCGCAGTTTTATAGCCACCCGTACCTACTTTATAGCGATATTTAATACCGCCCTTGGGATTGACCGATTTCGTTACGTCACTAGCTACCCTTGTACGTTTAAATGTTAAAAGTGTTGACGCCCTTTAAAACGTTCCTTGATCGAATAGCTGTTGCAAACGTGACCGGTGATTTTGAGTTACCAGTACTTTTCACACACATGTTATTCATAACAAGTTACAAGTCATCATTAATTTTAAATCATTGAGCGTAATCCATTTGTCTATAATTTTTTTGGTGGTTGGTAATCTAATTACTTTATGTAATTACCGACATCAGAGAAAAATCTTAATCTTGTAAATGTATCACATATTTTTCCTAATAAATGTGAAAGCTAAACATTGGAAATTCACCGTTTCTCGGAAAATCTCATTACATCTAATAAGTTGATGGTTTCAAAATAAATTGGTTGTCGCCTCAAAGCTATTATTTATTACAAACACGTACTGCGTGGAGTTGTTAAGTGTTCTAAGTGCACTACACACTAACACACAAGCTGGTGCATTCATTGTTGCTCACACAATAGCCCCTTTACAAATAATATCTTTACCTACATATTTCAAAATTTGTACCGCTTCGGTGTGGTCGCAATACTTGCAGTTGCAAAATTTTGTTGTTAGAGTCTGAATTTGTTCGTCGTAAATGTGTATTTTCTATATTACTTGGTACAACAAAGACAGATTAGCAGATACATCTATGAATATTCTGAATGAGACGTGCTCGAAGCGTCTATTCTTTATAGCTACTATAGTCGGAATGTACGTCGTCGTATTTCACGGTTCACGACAGCTTTGATAACATTAGCCCTCGCCCTCGTCTAGGCTGAAATGCTCAACAGAACTAAACTCCCGTGAGACACTGAATACGAATTAGAATCGGCATCGCAAGGAAAGTATCACGTTAAAACCTAAAGCCGACAAAACTAAGACAGCCTGAAATGGGTCTACTAAAGCTAAAATGTCAACGAAAACTTTAATCCCTTCCGTAAACGCTAATGCAGTTGTAATTAAAACTGCGAACTAATTAACTAGGCTTATCTCGTCACTATAATTAGCTTATTAGCGCAACTTATTTATGCTGTTCCAACACCTGTCTAATTACATAATCGGCCTAAATCTGCATTGATTAGTAGTGACGGCATCCTAAATATCCAATAAGCTTTTTGGAAACACATGTCGAACATTCTGGATTTTTGTATTTATTGCAACCGGAACTAACTAGGTTTTTGTGTACCATGATAATGACCTACCTATTATTGTTTTGTACTCTGGTATTAAAGAAGTATAAATTAGATTTTAGTGCATGTAATGTTGTCACACATGGACACAACAGTGTAATGAAAATCGACAGCACATAGGATGGTAATAGTTTTCAAAATCTCTTCTAATCAATCAGCTCGTCCTTCTCATTGATCGAATCCATTCTACACTCAGCCAATCACGCTGGAAGATATTAGTTTAATATCGCCCACCTATCAATCCTGCAGTCCAATTTACTGACTACAATAGCTTGCCGTGAATTCACTCGGCTACATCGAAAGTCCCGAGCAATTGTTCGAAGCCATTCACAAATAAGTGTTGAAAATTCCAACTGAAATGCAGTGCGCAACGTTCGAGCCCGTCCCGTCAAGTTGTGCGGTTATCGACAAACAAACTGTCGAATTGACTGCCCTGTGCCTGTGACTAACTCTCTCAACCAGTTGATCGAATTTTCAACGTATTGCAAAATTGAGGTGTGGAAATCTGGTAAAGATTTAACTTCGTTACTGTACGATTCAGCTGTACTTTTTGTATTGCAACTTATCCTTACTAATATTATAAATCGGAAAGTCGGAAGTCTGGATTATAAATAATAGGGTACTTTTTATCCCGGAAATATGTTATATTCTCGAGGAAAAACGAAAACATTGGTATAGAAGCGATGTGTGTATATGTCACATAGGCTACTTTTTATCCATTTGTGACGCGAGCAAAGTCGCGGGTAAAAGCTAGTAAATAATAAGTGATTCAAAATTTATATTATAACTTTTGTGATGTGACTTAATTAATAATTTTTTTTTTTGGCTTAGGTATGTACTCACGTAATTATTCGACGAGGATCTCGACTAGTTCCAAGCTATGCTAGAGGCTCATATTCTAAAATTACTAATAGAATCCATCAGAGCATCCTTGTTTTATCTACTTTATTCTGTTTCTTGATAGCAACGTATTTCTTGGAGTAGTAAAGAATAAGGAACTCTTTACCACATAATACTCAAAAGGTTTAAGTAGTACCATACAACTACCATAGATAACAATCGCAAACAAAAGCCATCGTTATCAATAAAACAGATATAAGCAGCCACTAATAGAAAGTAATGTGACATAAACCCCGTTACGACAAGAAGCCAGTCTTAACGACAACTGTTATTGGCATAATAAGTCGTAGCCCCATAACGATGATGGGGCAACTCCTGGCAAGTCCTACAACTATTTTATTGCCCCAGATCACCAGATAGGGTGATTGCACTGTTATCTCACGGATCTTTCATTCTTTTCCTGGTTGTGTTTCAGACGCACATAAAACCCATTAAATTTTCCCTCACGCGTCTGTTATCGCACGCAATGCTTGTTCTATATGTATATCTGGGAAACATATTACGGCAATTGTGTTATCATTCTGAAGAATGATAAGTTGGTTTTTACAAACTTAAGCACGAAATTACCAATAACTGAAAACAAAGTACCCCCGCTTTACGGCCTTTTATATTTCACGTTTTGAAAGGGTCACCTCGCAAAAAGCTCTTAGGACCCTCAAAAAGCCATTAAAAGCTGTTAACAAGTCATCAATATAAGTCAGAGGCACTAAAATTCTTCAATTAATCGATGACCTGAATGCCATCAGCTCTCACAGTGATCAATTCTATCTAAATCGGTATCTTCTGACCACCTACAGATCAATAGAACGTTACAGCCGACAAATTACCAGGCAATTGGGAGATATGAAGCCTGCGATAAAATGGAAGGAGGTTCTAACTAGCGGAATAAACTCGTTTGTATCGGAAATTGGTATAAATGTTCAAGGTTTTGTTGGGGATCCTGTAAGCGTCTTGGGATATTAACGGTGATTTTGTGAATTCTTGAAAGCTTAAGACGTTCAATGAAGGTATTTTCTTTGATTCCCTTGAGCATATCCACATCTACCAAGATTTATTACCTTCGAAGTCTTTTAAAAATTAAGCATAGTTGTTAGGAGTTAAAAACCATTTGTACTATTTTGAAAAATGTGAGAAACGATAGATCTAAATTCCGCCCTCAAACCACTGCCGACATTGATTCATAGTGATGAACTGCAAACGGAGGAACCTCGGCTGTACATCGCTCAGCTTGACCACAAACTAGTCGGATGTAACCGCGACGACATCTCAATCAATAGCGTCCATTAGCTGCCGTCAAATCGCACACTCATTAATTCTGATCACGCGCGCTAGCCCGTCTCGCTTTCACATGCAAATCGTTATCGAGCTCTGATGGAATATGGAGTCCTGGTACTCAAGCACCCTAATTTTTCCCAGATTTTAAGTGGAATAAGTTCTTAAGTACGATATTAATTATTTTACTTATTTCACAAATATTTTTCTTTTTACGCAAACTCAACATCTAAAAAAATCTCATAATTCACACACGTTTTAGGAATTCGTGACTGTCTTTGGTGTACGAATTTTCAAATGTATTTTATTCATAGAACTCACGAAATACTTGCTTACTACTTCAAGGAATATACACTTAGTTATTTGTGTAAAGTAAAGGATTCATCTGAAAAGTGCACACTGTAACGAGGCGTGTAAGTAGATCTCACTGGAATTTATCACACTGTAGCATATTCATGCTTTTAAAGAAGCTTACCACTGCCGCACTGCCTGCGAACAATTTATCTCGAGGACTCGACGACTCACTATTACACTAACGAAGCTTTCGGTTTCCATAACAAGACTGCCACTGATCTACGGACAGCATTGTTCAGAATTATCATATTGTTCAAACCACAGTGAGCTGGCTAATTTCTATCTCTTGCGTAACCGACTAACCGTACCTAGTCTAAGAGACATTAGTTTGCATTGCTGAGTGAATTAGTTAGAATAGCAAATATACACAAGAACTTGACACTCATCTTGGATGAAACTTTAAAGACACAAGCTCTCATATTCTAACAACGTAAGATACATTTAAAATAAATAGACATTTGTAACCAATCCGTGTTCGGTACAAAAAACAATATCACTGAAATTTACCAAAAAGTGGAACAGCGTCAATCTCGAATGTGAAGCCTGCCAAAACTTTCAAACTTATTATTTGTAAAAGTCTCAAAGTTGACCATCTCGTCAGAAGCCAGAGTCGCAACCATGCATTGAATGTTCCATAACTTTCCCTTCCAATGATTTAGTTTCCAAATCTTCGTTCTTCATAACTTGTGCTTGTTTGTCAAAAAACTTTTTGTTCTCGTGATTTAGAATATGAAATGAACCCTAAAACATCCGACCACCTTTGTTGTAGGCTCCAGCGGTAATTCTACCTAAAGTGTCGAGTTCAAACATGTTTTTAGGTTCAACACCTTTGTTTTTCTTGCCCAGATAACTACCAACATCTGAATTCGTCAGCTCAACTTTACCTGGCGTTGTTTTTGTTTGTAGTCGCCAGTTCTTGCTTGTTAAGTTTCTCTAAGGTTGTGTACCTTTGATGAATAGAATTTACGACTTAGCTGTAAACTCTAGAATGTTTCATGTAAACGTTTTTGTTGATAGTAAATTATTGTCAAAGAACCATAAATGGAATTACAAAAGAAAATGTTTTCCTTTACACCTTAAAGGCACGTTTTAAGCACATTACAAAGTAGTACTTACTGTTTTCTAAAAAGGCCTTCCTTGAGTATGTCTTCAGCTAATTTGTGACCTAAAAAGTCGTCACGTCGTGTTGACCCAAGTAAAAAGCTCTTAGTTAGTCCTCGTCTCGTTTCCTATCGTTTGCAGAAGCCGGTGTTGTAGCTACCAACTTAAAGCATACTGTTGCGGCGAGGCCAAACTTGCCTCGAATTCGCTTGTTATTTTGAACATGCATGCATTTCTCATTATGCATATTTAACTTTGTAGTCGTGAGTTGAGTTTAGTTTAGCTAATGCTCCTTGTCGGTAACTGACGGCTTGACACCGCTTTGTGCTTTATTTATAATGGATATTGGAGCTAACTTTTATATCACCTTCGAACTCTCGCAACTAGGTTTCCTTTGATATTTTTCATTGACGTTTATCTTTTATATCATGAACAAAAGCTTTTGTGCTATTTATGCTTAGTTAACTAGAATATTGTAAAATTCGTTTATACCATTCTATTTTCATATTTAATAGTTTAAATATCCAGCTATCCATAATAACCAGCTAGTGCTGGTGACTCCTAATTCACCATATTAAAACTTAAATTACTGTCTTGACTATACAGCCCGCTTTAATAAAAATATTTCATAAATACGCCGCCAACTTCAAGAAAATTCTCTTATAAAATGTTTGGCAAACAATCAAAGACATGCCGGGATCTCACTAACTATTAGTCCAACATTTTTAATAGCTTCCCCCGGTCTATTGTGGGAGCCCGTCTATTAGGGAGCTCACGCGACCAAACTTTAATTTAATTTTAAATCCACGTCTTCGTCCGAAGTGAGACGTCCTTAATTCAGTTGCAGCGTTGACGTTGGTCGTCCTTTGAGCGCAGGGGAACTTGTCGGGCGACAAAAAGGTTTTTAATAGCTATTTGGCTATGTACTTAACAGAATCTTACCTTATTTCTAATGTAAGAATTCCGTTGCTTTTATGTTCAATCCTAATCGTATTGTAATATGAATCTCCATCTATCACATCTTATAGTGTCTACTGTATGAAATCAGCATTGGTAATACTAATGACTCATAAGTACTTGGGCACACGTAACCTAATTGAATCCAATTTACTTACATATTCTAATTACAAACCTCTTGCGATCTAGTAATGTAATGCAGGGATCACTAATTAGTTTGACCGATAAGAAAGTGATATAGGTCTATAGTGTTCAGTGGACCCTCGTTGACCGACCTAAAAGAGTCTTGTGATGTCACAATATTTACACATGAGCGCTTCACAAGTTAGTTGAAAATCTACCGGCTCATATACTTACGTGCTTATATCCTAAATCCTTACCGGGACCATATTATTATTTACATTTAGTATAATCTAAGATTAACCGATCTTGTAAACCTTATACTGCTGGGGATGCGGGAAAAAGGTCCTCTTTGACGATGAGTGATGAGGACTAAATAAACCTCATTGAAAGAGATTTAATTTATCATCAAAACATTATCCGTATAAACAGGTATTTACTCGACAATAATAGCTCATATAAATCACAGTTAAGTTTCAGATTCCGTGCACTATTTTAACAAAGAAGTTGAAAGTTGTAATGCATTTTTCATGGAATTATTGCTTCGTCCAGACATTGAACCCTTTGCGTTCGTGCGGCTAATCATTCAAGACACGAAATCATATTTAGCTTGTGGTATTTTCTTGATTTGTCAAAGGATTATGTTGAATCTCATGAATGAAATAGCACATTTGGTTTTATGTTAAAACAACGAGCGAAAATATCCAATATTCATTCCGTCATAAATTCCTTCGACTTATAAATTGTGGAACTTGATCTTCACAAATCTATTTCCGAACACCTATGATTCAGGCATCCATTCCGTTCCAGCGATACATGGTTGCATCCCATTTTATCCAGTATCTGTGCCTATACTGTTACTAATTGCACTTCTTGTTCCGTAGTTAGCACTGTCACTGCTCTGCTAGCATGTCTTTCACAACTATCATTTGATATGCAAACAGACGGTTCTAAGTCTTTGTGTTTGCTTCATGCTCCGGTTTTGCTTTATCATCTGCAATGGATAGTGCTTCTAATTGGTGGTTATTTATAGCTGTTGTTATATCTTCCTTGTGAAGATTTCAATGTCAAATATTGTTATGGCTTCTAAATCAGATTTGAAATGCGTTATGTTATTGGTTCCTTTTCCTTCGTCTAGTTCATTCACTGAACTTGATTTTCTATTTCCTATCTGAATAAAATCCATCAAGAACGACTATCCGTTTTCGATTTCCAAGATTTTATTGAAGTTTACTGTTACTGCCGTCTTTATAAGAAATAATATTAAGTACGAACTGATCTGATTTCAATTTCTTAGTAAATTAACATGTGAACTAAACATGAATTACGATTCAATGTGAATCGGTTTAGTGCTTAACTATTTCGTTTACTCCGAATAGGCTGCCGTTCCTAAAATCCCTAAAGAATACATAAATAACTTATTATCAATTAAAACCTTAATGTGAGGAACCTTAACTTCACCTTCGACGATTTTAAAACAGTTAAAAGACATTTTAATGATTTCCAGACACCAGATCCAGAGCTACATTCCAAAATCTCTATAAACAGTTTTAACAGCTGTCTGTCTCGAACTCATCAGGAGTTTGATCTACTATAAATTATATTCTCGACCCTACCAATCTCAATTACACTTAGATTTTACGGGATTTTCACTGCCTCGAACTCTCTCAACTGAACATTATGCTAATGTTATACATTATACGAATTCTATCTAGGTACCCTATAATCTAGATTTAGACCTTTACCAAAATATGGAACTCATTTCACATTCCCCGCGTCGGCACGAACTGAGCGAAAATAATTCGTGTCTTGCCTGTAAGATAGTATCTGTTTCAAAGGTTGTAATATTCTAATAATGTTTCAAATGCGTTTCAAATGCATGTACCTAATATATTTGTATGTCTATCACGGCAAAACATAGTGGACTATCTTTATATGTACCTATATACCTATGTTTAACAAATAAATGATTCTGATTCTGATTCGTATACATAGATTTTACAGGTTGATACGGAATCAGAAAACATGTTTTTAAAATGAAAGGACGAATAAGGTAAATGATAAATTAGCATTTGCTATATATCGCGCTTTATGTTTTGTGATAGAATCAAAGTTTAAAAAAAGAAACACATCATTTCTAAACTGTCCGGTCCCCATACCAATATAACAAACAATAAGGGAGTAAATTAAATGTTAATTTCTAAATATAGAGAACGGTTATATTCTATTGAACTAAGTATTTATTCGTAATACGTACCCGCAAAATTAGTGATGTGTAATTCCTGTGATAGAGTGGAGTTCACACAGTGGAACACTACTGTTAATGTATTATTTTCGTAGGGTATTCCTAACCATTGTATGTTTATAGTATTGTTATGTTGGCTGTCAACGACCATGTAATGAAGAGCTGGTTTACGGCGTCACATAGGTTGGGGATTGACTGTCTTGACATTTTTATTTATATCACAGAGTCTGACTTCTTGCCCGGTTTATACGACAATAATTTCAAACTACATGCTGCTAATGACAATTCTGGTAATCATACTTATATATGAGATCTTACATCTCTACCTACACCTTTAAGATCTACAGGTATTATGTTTAGCTAACATTAAACACGAGATGTTAATATATCTTCCATTTTTAGGTTCCAAATACGTAAGTAACGTGTCTATTGTTGTCAGTATAAAGATACCTATCGTCTGAAGTTCTGTAATGCTAATGAGAAGAGCCATTGTGTTTGTTGGCAATATTATCCATCTATTGTTCCTTTCTCCATACAATATTGATGCTTAAACTGTCAAACACCAAGCGGTCACCGGTGACCGCAACCTATTGTTCTATAATTGTGTCTATAATGACGGTACTCGACGAGTTAAATGATGCGTAAATAGACTTAATTATAAGTATTTATTATCCTAATAGAGAAGCTATAAGAAAACCCTTGATAAACATTTAAAAATGTCCTTTATAGTTAGCAAAAAACTAGTGCGGAATTCTAAATAAGTCCTTCCTTTAGTTCCTTGCGATCCTTTCAACTCTATAAACTAGGTCGCCGATCGCTGTTTATATAAACAGTAAAAGATAGCACAGACTACAACTTGCACTAACTATTCCTTCGCCTAACTTTATACTCGCGAACTTTAACTTAAAGCAAACAAATTACGTATGAGATCTTATTAGCCAGCGAACCAGCTCCGTAAACTTATAAAAGTACACACTACACATACTGTGAGTCAAGTAACAAAATACACAAACATGAAGTTATTGCAGCGAACTTAAAATATATATGCGTAATGTCTTAACGCGAATTAATGAATAACAGAAAATGATAAATGTACTGTGTGAAGCATCATGAGATATACGGAAATGAAAAACGGGAGGTGAATGCAAAATACTAAAGTGTGGAGGAACATTGACAATTACGTTTCTATGTCCATAAATATAATTGACGATGCCATTAAATATGAAGTTTTAGGACATTGTATAAATCATCCGTGACTAACAAAAAGGAAAACGAATCTCCATCAATATAATTCTAAAAAAACGACAGTAAGAAATTCCAAAGCTCGTTCCAAGCACTAATCGTGAATAATAAAGAATTATTGGTCGTAATATTAACCCTAGCACCGAAGGTTTTCATACTTTATTACATTACCGTTAAGTTTAACAGCGTCCGAGCGACGACATTTACAACAAGCTTACAGAAAGATTTTTTGTAAAATCAGCATTAAAATTATCCAAATTATTAAAATGTTTGTAATCGAATTATTATCATCATCAACTGAAATACGTCTACTGCAATCTTAGGACATGCCTCGTTTCAATTTCAGCATCAACATCTATGACTTTATCGCAGAAACTTAGCTACCTGTTTTAGCTGGAGCTATTACTATATTACTAACTGATCGAAATTTAAATACATCATTGTTTGATTCAGCAGGAGGGGGTGACCCTATTCTTTATCAACATTTATTTTGATTTATTGGTCATCGGTTTATAAAAATCTTAGTATAGATGCAAACTTAATTTACAGAGTCTATTTTTAACCCAACCCAGTATTAACTAATCAGAGACGCCCCTTACTAGACAGAGCCGGCGAATGAGAAAATTAGAAGCGAAAAAGAATTCGCTCTTCCTTCTAATAGCTCATTGTTCACTACAAAGTCCTATTAGCTATAGCCTTTTCCAATCGTTTTCTAGTTTTAGTCATTTGATTTTTTTCGATGCTCTCCATTCTCCACTGAAACTTTAGCATTTTTGTGAGTAACAAATAAAGGTTTTTAACCACATAACCCAGCTTAGCCGCACTATAGAAATCTACGATATAATTTAGTTTATGGTCTAAACCCCCGACCTGAGGTCCCCTAGAGACAAGTAAGTCACATTGAGGCTTACGTTAGTGCTTTAGAAGAGACATATTTCGTAATAGGCCGTTGAAACTTCGCAGCTTAGCCTCTTGTTTAACCGAAATTGTGAAATAAGCTCAATAGAGATGAATTTTCAAACCTTAATCTAAATTCGGAGTTAGGATATCGATTTTGCGAATGCTAGGTGGCGCCACTGTCGTTTAAGAACAATCCAATAACTGTCCATATGAATCATTTTTCATCATTATCAAATTGTTGGTCTAAATTATTTATAAACGCTCCTGCTAATATGTCCAGGCAGCATTCTGCGATATAATAGTTACAAAAAGTAAAAGAATATAAAGCTACAATTATTCCAAGTGTACTTGCAATGTGCATCTGACATTTTTATTTACACGTCGCTTTACATTATCTACTTGAAAATGTTGTTTTATTAAACTGTGCCCGCTTTGAGCACCCGAGTGTGATTCTGTTTTGCACGATGTTCTTTTAAAATATCTGAAAATTATGCAATGTTTGCAATTTTCTAACATGCTACATACACTGATAGAATACAAGTAAAAAGGCTTCGTTTAGTTAAATCTTTCAAAAATATCAAACTCTTGTAAGTTTAGAATTTATTTGATCACAAATATGCCCCGATTTCTAACATGTGTTATAGTATTAAGTTAACCGAAAGCTTCCTTTACTTTATACCTTTATTTTAGTTTAAACCTTAGAGTATTTAACCAACAATCCATTCCTGACTTATATCTGTTCCGATTGTTATCAGAAAACGATCATAATTTTTGCGTGAAAGAGCAACGAACATAAATATGCTCACAAACTTTAATATTTATAATATTTGTTGAAATATTAAATTATTATGATGATTTTACTTACAACTTAACCATTGCGTTTATAGCATGGTGTTACCATCTGCCATCTTCGCGTGTTTTATGTGGGCGACGTGACGTGACATCGGACCGTCTTTTTGTGTCGTGCGATTTATTGTCGTACCTCCTTGTTTTACTACTGAACGTACGACTCTTACAGTCTTTAACTATTTTATTTTCATTGCTGGACAATATTTGGAAGTTCATGGTAAACTTTGATGTTACTATGCGAAGTTTTGTCTTGAGAACAGTTATATCGTTTCTCAGTTTCCATCTTCCATGTTACAAGCTTACCTTACAAACTTAGCTTCGGCCGAATTCAATGAAGATAGTTTACCGAAGGCAGTCCACTTTTGACATTTCAACTTGTAACTAATCTGTTTCCTACCCTTATACGAACTGACTTGAAGGTCTACAATATTAATACTTTACCTAACACCTAAGAAACCTTAAATACAATAAATTTACACACCCTTACATACATCACTAGTGCCCTTGTGTGTAATGATTTGTGAGTTCTACAATCATAACTCAGAATGTAAACAATTCACAGGTGAATCTTACCGACATTATTCTTGGCTCATTCATTGTGTACAACGGAGTCCGCGAACCAGCCAGTCATCTCTCTTTTGTTTAGGGACGTCATCGTGACTGGGATCTGTATAGCTGTAATTTGTAATGTGTCTTATTACAATTGTAAGGTTTCTTCGACACCCGTTTATGGTATGAGTTTTATTATCTTCGTTTGATACGTTTTTGATTCGTTTAATGTAAGTTTTGTAACTTGAAAGGTTTTGAACATAAGTTTTGTTTTTTATGGCATAAGCCGGTAAACGAGCAGACGGATCACCTGATGGTAAGCAATCGGCGTCGCCTATGGACACCTGGAATACCAGAGGCGTTACAAGTGCGTTACCGGCTTTTTGGGGATTAGGAATTTGAGGATCGTTGGGGATTCAGGGATTGGGGAGATTGGGGAAGGCGAGGGTAATTGGGCCTCCGGTAACCTCACTCACACGACGAAACATAAAGCAAGCGTTGCTTCACTATGGTTTTCTGCTCGTTGGTGGTATCACTCCGGTCGAGCCGGCCCATTCGTGCCGAAGCATGGCTCTCCCACACTTAAAACTATGTTATGTTTACTATTGAAATTCAAATCATAACTTCAGGAAGTGTTTTGCTATTATTTCTGCAGGGACTTCATTTTCTCAACTCTCAACGTTGATCGTTTGACTGCACACACATTGAAACTGCATTACATAAACCACATTTACTTATACAACAAACCATTCAGCTGGTGCTATTGTATCCAGTATTCACGCCGTTAGTTGGCATCCCAAACTCTGGGCTCCATACTGAATAACTTACTGCAGCAGATAATTCAGATATGTGTGCACATATCTCGAGATGCGGATGTGTTTATCTTGAACTCCATATTGATTATCACCTAGTTCTGGATAATATTTGATCAAATCCGAAATTTAAGGTCTGTTATTTGACCCTACCTCTATATGTGGTCATCACTACATAGTATAAAACATCGCTATCCGCCGTCTGTCTGTCCCTATGTATACTTAGATCTTTTAAACTACGCAACGGATTTTGATGCGGTTTTTTTAATACATAGAGTGATTCTTAAGGAAGGTTTATATGTATAATACATGCATATTGCACCCGTGCGAAGCCGGGGCGGGTCGCTAGTAAAGTAATATTTGTGAGCTTCATCATCATCATCTTCATCATCATCAAGCCATTTCCTTGTTCAGTTGGACATAAGCCACTCCAAACAATAAGCTTGACAGTGCCAATATTATCAGCAGTTGCAACCAATATTTAAATCACTTTCCTAATCAACACATCCTAACAAGCTGACAATCTAAAAAATAAGCAAACAGCTTGAGTCGAAGCATGCAACCGCGCCTGCTCTAATGAAGCGATAGCTCGAAGGTAATTGTATGGAAAAATTGTGCAATCCGACCCCTAACACCGGCACCCGGCTCTCGGGACCTGTTAGCGAACGAGCCTCTCCTTACAAGCGAAAAAAGGGGGAGACCTGACTAATTTAACGTCTCTTTGTCGTTAGGTCATATGTTTGGTGATAGGGATAGTTAGGAAGGAAATCTCTATGACGGTACTGACGAGAAACCTACAACAACTTAGTTTTGAGTTATTATAAAACTAATCCATAAGGAGTAACTTTTGAATTTCTTAATTATTCTCCTTATGGGAAATAGAAGATATATATAAGATATATAGGAAATAGAATAATACTTTCCATAGTCTCTGCCTACCCCTTTGGGAGACGCCGATACGGAGCCGCGGAGGACTTAACGGGTTGCTGGGGCTCCGGCTCGAAGGGCAGGAATAGGAACGGGGTGGTTTTTAGTCAATAAGTCTGACACCAGCCTCACCCAGGCGGGAGAAGTCATACTCTCCAAAATACTTCTATGGGAGACAGGCGTACGTGAGATTATGTATGTATGTATGTCTTCTTGAGGGAAATCTATAACTAGCGAACAACTACACCAAATGGACCAACGACGATTGGCATTCAAATGCAACACAACACAACCTGTCTACCTCAATAAAAGCACCATAGAATTTCTATTACCTACAATGAAAACAAACACTGTTACTAGAAAAGAAATAATTAAAAACTTGTTGTTTACGGAAATAAAAAATAATAAATATTGAACAATTCACTCGGTTTACAGAGCACGTGCTCTGTAAACCGAGGGACGGACGAGAAAAAGCATTGCTATTACACTTTATTTTTCAATTGTTATTCTATAGGGTGGCGTCTTGTGCAAACGGAGGCAGGAGACATTTCTTGGCCAACTCTAAAATAAATATAGTGTATTTATAACTAAATCGACAATATGAATAACATTCTCATCCCTATCTATCCCATAGGATCTTTTTGTGTGACCATCGCCATTAATATCCGATAAGTGCAAACTGAGTGAATTTTATTTTAGCATATACCATACAATGGAGACAACGAGCATACCAAAACCACTACAAGTATTGTATTAATATTACAAACAGCTTCAATATTCACTCTCGTCAGACATAAAACCAAGTTCGAGTACATCAGCCGACAGATTTCATTGTTATAAAAACACGATTCGTTTAGCACTCGAGACGCATTGCGGTTGTACGACATTTAGCAACATTATTATAAAAGGTAGGCACCTAACGTCGGCCGGGTGAATGCGTCCTACCGACGTTGTTACTCTTAATAACAGCGTACGGTATACCAGCCCGATTTGACGCGATATTAACTTTTAAAAAGATGAAAAGAAAAATGTAATTACTTGACTGCATAGCTTAGGCTTCATTATGTTGGTTGAGTGCTGCTACATAGATTGTAATATGAAAAATGCTGGTAAATCGTTAACGTATACGGACCGTCTCCACAAGACAACTGGCACTACAAGACAACATAGCTAAAGGTCTAGTTTAATTATACTTTTTATAAATAACCCTCCTATCTGGTAAAGGCATCTAACTAGTGCACCTTACTGCTATTGTACATTTAGTGCTATATAATATTGACTAGCCACGACTAAACTTTTATACCAACTATATATATTTTTCTACAGACTACCTTCCTTGCAATATATTACTTGTAAACTTATTAAAACAGTTCTGAAATGACACCAGCCATCGAAATAAAAATATGATTATCAACTAACATTTTTCAATTATCCATCAGCGCTGAGCAAACAGTTCGTCTAGCCACCGTCTCTTAAGAGTCAAGACACTGCAGCCACTCGGTACACACCACGTGCCAACGGCTCGGTGTCCAGTTACTGTTAAAAGCACTCTCCAACTATTCTCATTTCCATTCCACCCAGCCGCGTCTGGACTTTGTTTTATTTCATTTCTAATGTTGTTATTTTAAAACATATCTCAAGAATAAAAAAAAACTACCAAAAAAGAATGCGTAAGGGTTTTTCGAATACTAACTATAATTTGGTAACTTTAACCGCAATAGATAATATTCGAACTGTAACGAATAGTACCCAAATAGATAGATGACATAACATTATGCATGTATCAAAGTTGACGCTGCATCAAGTTGATTCTGATGTCTCTCATATCACATCCTCACTGTTCTCACTATAGTTGAAGCCCCTGCAGTGTGCACGCAGCAAGGCAGACTGACAAGTAGAATAATAAAGCGGCACCCACCGGGATTACAGCACACTATCTGGTTAACAATGCAATCCCTACAATTACACAACAATTACTATACCTGTTATTTTAGCTGTGTGTTATTTTGGAACGAACATGACTCACATAGATTTAGATAAAGCTGTTAGGTATATTAATTATTTTGATGCAACAGTGTTAGAAGTAAACGAAAACTTAACATAAAGTCTCTCCATCCTCTTACCTATCAGTGTACAGTCACATAACATATTAAATTACTTTAGATTACATTTGTACAACGACAATATTGTTGGGCGCTTAAAAAGACCGTAAAACACCACATTTGCTGTTAATAACTTAACTTTAAACCCTATAAACGTGTTGCGGAGAGGTCGTCCGCAACTTTGAAGGCCGCTCTGTAAATCCACTCTGTTCCAGTGAACCCGCACAATATCCATTCCTTATTGTTTTCTTTGTCCGTGGCGATTAAACGAGCTCCTATTGAAAACATATCAGAAACAAGAGGATTATTATTGCTTCATTTTTCTAAAGACAAAAGAGAAGAACTGCTAAGAGTATTAAAAATTGATTTTCTTTTTCCTTTACTTAAATGTTGGCTGAATATTCATGAGTAATGGAGTTCAGGGGGTGTTCTGTCTTTTGGGGTGACATAAAGTGAAGTGCCTTCGTAAAAATATAGGAATAACAAGAGGGGACATTGTGAGCGGTGTGGACACCTTGTTGAACTTGAACACAGGGAAGATAATATTGTGTGCCTTCCCATATTCTAATAGTTTATCATGTTCTAAGAACAAATACATAGGTGTACTAATTAATACACTACACCAAATGACATGTCACAATGACAGACTTTTATTTTTTGACACTAATAAATTTATTAGTACTTTATTGATAATGTTTTCTGTAATTGTGACTACAAAGAAAAACATATTATAAATAGCTTGCCATCCGACCACTGTGGACTAATGGTTGCGTATAGCTCTTATTTACCTATCCTAAAAATTGAAATAAGATATAGACAAATCACGTTTAAAAATCTGGAGAAATTGAGCAATTCTTTAGCTACTAAATTTGAATAAATTCTACAATGATTTCTTTGAGATGTTAAACAAGGAATTTAGCAATATTTTGCCAATAAAAAATAAAGATATTCATGCCAAATTTGTATTTAGCAATTGGGCAACTGTAGGTATTCGTAAGAGTAGGGACAGACTTTTTGAACTTTATGGAATGAAACCGTACAAAAATGACCCCCAATTTCACCAGTATGTAACATCTTATTCAAAAACCTTTAGAATAGTATGCAGAGTCGCGAAACGTCTTTATATTAGTAATAAAATAAAATCGTCTGATGATAAAATAAAAACTACTTGGAAAGTTATACACAACGAGACTGGTAGGAAAAGATTAAGAAACTCAGAATTTAATTTAAATACCGAAAGGGGACAGATTTCATCAAACTTAGATGTAGCCCAGGAGTTTGAAAATTTTTTTACTGATATTCCTATTAAAACAACACATAACATAACATAACATCACGCCTTTTATCCCCGAAGGGGTAGGCAGAGGTGCACACAGAAGTAACACCCACTTTTCACTATTTATGTTATGAGTCCCATGTAATAGGGGGTGAGCCTATTGCCATATACCGGGCACATTTCCAGACTCCGTGCTACTACTGAGAATTTTTTAAAAACCCAGTAATACTTTGCCCGACCCGGGAATCGAACCCGAGACCCCTTGCCCGGCAGTCGCACTCGCGACCACTCGGGCGGACCACGCGGACACATATTAAAACAACTGAACATTTAAATTCATCAGCAAACCTCTCTGTAACTTTGCTTAAGAACAACATAGAATCATGTCAATACGACTTTAGTTTTCGATATACGAATCCTCTAGAAATTATAAAAGTTTTTAAAGAAATCAAGACCAAATCAACGGAGGATCTTTGGGGCTTGTCAGTAATGGTTTGCAAGTCACTTATCCAAACTGTAGCGCCATATCTGGCTGTGATTTTCAATAAATGTATAGATGACGGTGTTTTCCCTGACCTAATGAAATATAGTAAGGTTATCCCACTATTTAAAAGTGGTGACACTAAAGAACCTAACAACTATAGGCCAGTGTCTGTTTTACCGGTTCTCAGCAAAGTCTTTGAAAAGTTGATGCTGTCTCGGATGCTTCATCATTTTAATAAACATTCCATCTTTCACCAACAACAATACGGTTTCACTAAAGGTCGTTGCACAACTGACGCCGGTGTCACTTTGATTAAGGAAATATTTGGTGCTTGGGAGGAAGCACAGGATGCCATTGGTGTCTTTTGTGACCTCTCAAAAGCATTTGATTGCGTTGACCACGAAACACTTTTGCTGAAATTAGATCACTACGGGATAAGAAACTCTGCGCTCCGTCTTATGAAATCTTATTTAGAAGAAAGACAGTTAAAGGTTCATGTTAACGGTATTAACTCACAGGGCTCTAGGATGAATATGGGCGTTCCTCAAGGTTCAATATTGGGTCCCTTTCTCTTTTTAGTCTATATAAATGATTTGCCATTTATATTTAAAAATGAACCAGGAATGGTGCTTTTTGCAGATGATACATCATTAATTTTTAAAGTAGATCGACGTACAAATAATCTTGACGACGTAAACAGCTCCATTCTTCAAGTGCATAATTGGCTTACCATTAATAATCTAGCACTTAATGAAAAAAAAACAAAATGTATTAAATTCAGTTTACCAAACGTGCGTAGTAGCGATTGTGATATTGTTTTGAACAGTCAAAAGTTAGAATTTGTCGACGAGACAGTATTTTTAGGCATTACGTTAGACAATAGGCTACAATGGGGTCCGCATATAAAGGCGCTTTCGGGGAGATTGAGCTCAGCTGCTTTTGCAGTTAGACAGATTAGACAGCTCACGGACGTAGATACAGCTAGGCTTGTCTATTTTAGTTATTTCCACAGCATTATGTCGTACGGCATTTTGTTGTGGGGTCGAGCTGCAGAAATAGAATCAATATTTATTCTGCAAAAGCGGGCTATCCGAGCAATATATAACTTACGCCGTTGCGAATCGCTGAGAGAATTGTTTAAAACGATAAATATTTTAACGGTGCCCTGTCAATATATATATGAAAATATAATGTATGTAAGGAAAAATAGGCAATTGTTTGAAAAAAGAAGCGATAGACACAATTTTAATACTAGAGGCAAAAATAAGTTAGCTATACCGCAATTCAGACTGTCCAAAGTACAGATATCCTTTATGGGGTTAGGTATTGAACTTAGGTATTAAATCCTATAATAAAATATCAAATAGCATACTAGATCTCAATGAAAGTAAATTTAAAACATATATTAAGCGCGAATTATGTAATCAAGCTTACTACACCACTGACAGATTATCTTGAAGATAAGAATGCTTGGCAGCATGTTGGTTCGGCTCCACTGGACAATACTCAAATGTAGTCAGTAGTTAAATTCCAATAGTAGGTAATATAATACCTCTACATAATTTAATACTTTAATTCTAATGTAGACAATCTAGTTTCCTTATGGCATCGAGCATTTCTTTCTTTATTGAAACAAAGAGTTTCCTTTTTCTTGTATAGAAGCACTATTTCTATGGATTGTCAGTATGCATACCTATGTGAGCACCATGTTAGACTTAAGATTTTTATTTTTTTTTATTTTAGTAAGTTATTAGTATAATGCGTCAAGCGTGTCTTTGCATTGTTCTTACATATGCGTATAGTATTGAAATATGTATCAGAGACATTGTAGAACATACTTTTTTAAAAGAGTAACGAATGGAGTTTCTTGCTCGTTCTTCTCCATTCGAATCTACGTTTTGGAATGAATTACGTTTTACAAAAGTACCAAACTATGGTTTAATTGAAATAAATGCTTTGACTTTGACTTTGACTTTGAAAAACAGACGAAGATGGAGAAAAAACAATATGCTATTGAGGCCGCCAATTATGAACAACCAACATTTTAAAGATAAAAAATACTTCAGAGTTAAAAATCTGAAATAATCCATAAAAGTACATTTTTCGAACGAACCAGTAGAAAATGAAACGGGCCTGAGATATTAACTGTTCTTTGGTGATAACTTACAGTCCACATTTCGCAGTTTAAAAGTTATCAAGTCGGAAGACATTTGAAATGGAACAAAAATGTAATTGCACGTTCTTAAAGTTGCCCTTTTCAAATAAACAATCGGCGAACAGCGAGGAACAATTTTGACATATCTCATTAATACTGCAGTCAGTTGTTGCTTAGTGGCCGTCTCGGGGCCTGGTGAGGGGTCGCAGGGGCCCGGAGGGGCTGTAGCTAGTAATTGGCGTGGTTTACGATGCCCTGCCCCCGCTCACACGCCTGCACCGTAGGGTTCAAGTGAATGCTGATAGATACATGTCATGTCGGGGTTAAGGCGATTTGTCAAACGTACCGTGAAGGGGAATTTGTGTATCAAGCTTTTCGAGTAAAGGTTTGATCATCAACGTCGCTACGTGTTTCGGTCCCTATTGTGTTACTTGTTTCACCTTCCTTTTCTTTACTATTGACACCAGACACTTGAAACGTGAGCTACTTGATTATTTATTCGTTTGTCTCCCTATATGGAAATGCCACAAATAAAGTCGATATAATAATGATAATGCATTTTCTGTCCTTGTCATCTGAATCAAGACAGTTATGTTTACAATCACTAGAATTCTTTCTTTCTTCTATTATTAGCTGCGGCCTCTTTAAGACTTTGACTGCCAATAAAAAACTGTTGAAGGTAAATCCTCCGCTAACGTCGGTCACCGATGACCCCCATGGTGTTTAACTTGTTAAACTTTAACGTTAAGTATGTTCTTCCCATTTATCACCATAATGAATTGTTATTAGATTCCTAAAACCTCGACTTAAACGTTATAAAGTAATTGGCAGCTTCAATAGGTGGGGTGAGGAGTTCCCTCAGATACAGCTGCAGGGAAACCATTGTTATACTCGGCCGCAATAACTTGCAGTCGACACCTGGTTTAGTGGCTCACTAAATTGGATAACGAACCTCCCGTGCTGTTGAACCATCTTATAAAAGAGGGTTAATTCGATCTCCTGGGGTGTTACTAGGTTACTGAGGTCTTTAACAATGAGTTCAGGTGTTTCCATTATTATCCAATTGTAGAATATTGTAATAATTGCATCCCTAACTACATTTGAAACGCAACAGGTACCTATTTATTATTTCCCGCAATTTTACTTGGCTTTTTTAAAAGCAAACAGAAAGAATAATATTAATTGCTCTCAGTATTAGATTAATCATAATCAATTAAGATGAAATTGAATTAATTGAAAGCATTTCTTTCAATTAGCGTTCAAGACAATATTTTTTTATGTTATTAGAAACGGCGTTTTTAAACGAACTTCATAGGAAAACGTACATATATCTCGATAATTTTAAGAAACTAAAGTAAAGGAACTCTAAAAGACACTTTAGCATCAACCAGTTGTCAATAATGCTCTGAAACTAAACTCGAAAATAAAGTGAACTGACTGTAGTGAAAGTGTAGATAGTTAAAATGTGCGTCTAAAGACATTTGCGCGTTGTAACGCGCGCGAGGGATGGTCGCGCGCGATGAAGCGCGGCGGCGGCGCGTGCGCGTGGCTCGGCACGCCCTGCGTTCGCAAAAATGGCGCCGTTTGCACGTGTCGTGTGCACACTGCACTGCTACAGGTGGGTACACTAACATTAAGTAAAAACATCAATTAAAAATGGACTTGAAATCCTATGGATCCAGTGGATAATCAGCGGCTACTCAAAATTAGTTTATGTTATCATGGAAAATTGCGATTGTAACTTTTCTGCATTGCTTGGTTAAATTGATGATTGGAATAACTATGATACGTAGATATTTGGTGATGTGCTTTTTTCCAATATGGCTACCTATTTTATGTACGTAGTTATTGATGGCTTTGGTAAGTTCTACGTTTCATATTGTTGTCAACAGTACCACTCTTTTCAAAACGAATGAGTGATATGACAGCCAGTAATATATCAACTTTCCCCAAACTAGTTTTAACAAAAGGTTTTAAATAGAAAAATTGTTAGCGGGGGTGATAAAGCGAGTTTTAAGGGTGAAATAGTTGATACAAATATTACAATGAGGTGGTTAATGCTTTCAAGTTAGTTGGAAGTGTATAATTATACTCCACGTGTAATTAGGTCGCCGGTGAACGCGTGAGTTCCTGTAAAAGGTCTTGCTACTTAAATGTGAATTAATTTTGCCTTCCAAGAAGCGTCGTCTGAACGCTTCACATTTATGCTAATTTCAAGTGTTACTTGGTGAAAAAATTAACATTGGTATTCTGTGTGTACCATAAAGTAATGTATTTCATAAAATTTAAACGTTGAGTCTAATTTTAGAATTTTCAGTGAATTTGCATCGTATTAAAAATGTTTTATTTTCAGATATTTTCTGAATATCACATAATGCCTGTAATTTTCTGAAAACGTGTTGCACAAAATAATGTAATGAAGAATTTTCGCATCAGTTATTGATCCCAATGATAACATTTCCTATTAAGAGAGGGAACCTAAAGGTCGTTCAACCAAATTATGTGTCGATCGTGTACTGGATATAGCAGGAGCCACTCGCAACCGTTTTGATTCAATTTGAGGTCCGCGCCGCTGCCAGCCGGATAACACTTACTGCCGACTACAACTACTAACAACTTCTCCACACTTCCACAATCTAGTTTACACTTCTCAGATATTCACAAAAGTTCGTTTTCTCAAGCTCAAAACTAAACTAGAACTCACCAATTTCTGTTCCCTATTTTAAATTTAATCCGGATAATAGAAAACCCCGTATCATTTTGCAAAAGTGAAAAATCGAAGGGCTTCTTTCATTATAAGGAATCGTAAAAAATGGCTGCATCATTTACTGATAAAGGGAAGAATATAGAAACATTTGGAAATGCCTGTGTTACAACTCAGACTAACTGCAACTTTATTTATAGGAACTTGCGCTTTACAAGTTCTCCCAGATGAGAAGAAAAATACATTTCCACGAAACCAATAATAAACTCATATTTTATTCAGCTATCGAGGCAATCTGGTGGCGAAGCGGCTGCCCGCGGAAGTGCGGACAGACAGCCGACCAGAAATAGATCGAAATCAAATAGGAAATATTTATTTATTTATTTTTTATTTATTTAACACTTTATGTACAACTGTAGGTATACAATGGCGGACTTAATGCCGAATGGCATTCTCTACCATAAGGTGATGCAGAGAAGTGTTACAGTAGGCTTTGAAAGAAGTTTGCATCTATCTAAAAAAAAATAAAAATAAAAACGAGGGTGATAAATGTACGTACATATGTATAAAGGTATCCTAGTACATAAACTACATACCAATACTACATACTAATATGAAACATAAATATAATATGTAAATAATTAAATATATATATATATATATATATATGTAATATAAAGTATAATATAATATAAAAATAAATATATAATGGGTTTATATAATTATATATATAAAGTTTCTGAGGAGGGAAATACTATGTTTTTTTTTAT
The DNA here is from genome assembly GCA_038387885.1 of Spodoptera picta. Taxonomy (NCBI): domain Eukaryota; kingdom Metazoa; phylum Arthropoda; class Insecta; order Lepidoptera; family Noctuidae; genus Spodoptera; species Spodoptera picta. The sequence goes on from JAZHFQ010000380.1 coordinate 971,804, forward strand.
TTTCTGCCAAAACAACACATTCTATACCTGAACCCGAGTATTTCTTTCGCTTAAAATAATATCCATTCAGTTAAACTGCCGATGCTGACCCAAAGTAATTCATTTTACATAGTTAAATTGTTTTAGAAATAACCCAACCCACATCGGTTTGTGTAACAATACTTACACACTTTACAATAATACATTTAATTTAACTAGCAAACCCAACCTCAAACCACTATTGAAAATCCATTTCCTCAGCTTATCTCGGAACATAATTTAACGAACCACAATTGAAGCCGCTATAACCGCTGACAAAATACGGCTGTACAGGCCACATCATCTCGACGCTCATTCCGCTCGAAGCCCGTAAAAACGGAGCGGTCCGGAAAGCCGTTGTGTGTCGAGTGTCATGTTTAATATATATTTTTTGTACATATCGCCGGAAATTGATTCGGTTGAAACTATCCGGGTGCTAATTGGAACAACTGGTTCGATATGTTTGTACAAGGAAATTGAACTTATGCGGGGAATGTGGCCGCGAGTCTTTGGTCGTGGAAACTAGGATAACTAGATATGTTTGCTTAGAAACTTCTCTAACGTTCGACTTTACGGATCTTCTTTGAACCCTTTTCGTATATAAAGTACTTGTAAGTTTCCAGTTAGTTGGTATTGGTATTCTGCGCTCAACTTTTGATGAATGGTGTTACTTATGTGGCTCTAGGTTGATATTTCATTTATCACTTGTAATTAAGTTAGAAAACTATTCATACTCGCGTTTAATTACTAGATGCCTGAATAGCTGCAACATGACGTGTAAATTAAATTCCACCAGCTTCGCATAGAGGGCATGGGTCACTAACGCGGTCTTGACCCCTTGAATTATGACGTCATTTATCAAGATTTACAGATTTTTACCTGGATAAAGTAAAGCCGACGTGATAATGATTTTTGACAAATGTGTTATGACCGCCATTCATCAACAGAGCTTTTTGCTATTGATATGGAGATAAGATGGCTGAAATTAATCTATGAGTATTTTTATTTACGTACGTCTACTTTCTTTAAATTAAGGACTTTAATATTCACCTTACGTATGACGACAGAACAGTCGCACGATAAGCTACAAAACATCTGTTAGATTATGAGACATTATGCTTTTGCAAATAAACCCTAAACAACTATATTTTTAAACTGAATGTATCTTTCAACCCTACAATACACCTATCAACACGAACAGGAAGCCACCTCAGCGATTTGAAACGGTAAAATGTTGAAATATAGTAAGTGCTCATGCATGCACATAACAATCTGAAGATATGAAACCGGTACCACTAGATATCGCGGTGTGTGCTACATCTGAACATGTGTTCAGGTGTTAGGTCCTGGCGTTGTGCCAGGCAACAGTTCCATACAGACAAGAGTAGATTTTTCAATGGTACGTATTTGCTTTTCAGTACTTACATTGTTACGATGTTCAAAGGAGTTTGAGAAAAGTAATTTACTCAATGTAAGGCGTAAGGAAAATTCAATGTGAAGGCTGAAAACCTAGATTACTATCTCTTTGAACACAAACGAACAGAAAATGCTAAATCAGGACCTATACAAAGCTCGAAATCATTGACTCAAACAATAGATAACCAGTGTTCAGCATCCATAGTGGTATGACAAGGACGACAGACAAATGAACGCGAATAAACAACTCGATAGATCTGTAAGGCTGTCAATACAACCCGCCGCGCAGATCCACTCCACAGGAAAAACGGTAGTACCAAAATAAATGGTAAAATTAGTGTTAATTTGGCAATATTTAGTCATTGTTTAAGTACTTAAATATTGTATGTTATAAGCTTTGGACATTTTAGGCTGTGACAAAATTTTCACATATAAATAAATGTTGCTGTAGTGTCTACCTGTTTCAATCGTCTGGCTATCTTAAAATACTTGCTCCAAAGTATCAACTTTTTCTCTATTTACTGAATAAGAGAGTAAGTTAACCTTCTTATTACATTTCCGAGCGTGGTCAGGTTACGCCACAGGGTGCAAAGTGCGCCGTGGACGATGACACCGAGGGGGTTAGGATAGGGACCACCCACCGTGCACTATTACTAGAAATGGTATCAGCAGAATTGGGCCAATGAAGTGACGATCACTTGCTCCCATATTTATTGGGTGCGATAGGCTGTATTGCTTCTTAAATGGATATGTGCTGACATTTGTACGACAAACAGGAAATATGAAAAATATCTTGAATGGTACGAGGGTTAGGTGCCTTAAAAATATTTGGATATCGATGTTCAATAGCGCTAAAGGGTTTAGGCGAATTGTATTTTCTTCGTTGAAATTCCTAAAAATATTTTCTTAAGCTTTCGTTGAATAAGTAAGCAATCGTTTTTGTGAACTAAAAATGATTTGAAAACAAATAGAGAATGTAAGAGTTTGTTATAATAATTTGTTTTCTTAACAACACCGCACACTTCAACGTCCCCTTCATCTTCCCATCTATCTATCCTCGGCAGTTTGTTGTTATTTCATTAGTTTACTCGAACCGAATGCAATACAAATGCGACGAGTGCTGCTTCATTTGTTTTACTTCCATATTCTCTCTACCCTCATCTTCTGGCTTTTATCCCAAATTTTTTAGGATCTTCACAATACGTCTTGGTTTCTACCAGACGTCTTTTATCGCGTCACCAACACCTTCCTTTGTATCCCTCCTTATATTCTATATCTGTTTTTGATCAACTTTTTTATTAGCCATTTTAATTTAATTTATCACTTGCTTTGTTGCGTTTTTCGTGTATCAATCAAGAAGATCTTAATATCATTTCATTATACGTAGGTCACTACAAAAGTTTTGTCGTACTCCGTGATATATTTTTTTTTTCGAAGTATTCTCCATTGGCACTTGCAGGTCTTCATAGTGCAAACCACGTATCAAAGATGTCGCTCCAGAATCCTTCCTGCACACTTCTGCATATCTCCTCAAAAGCACCTAAAACTTGGTCATCATTAGTAAACTTGCGGCCTTTTAGTTGCTTTTTTACATACGGGAACAGGCCAAAATCACACGGTGCTAAGTCTGAGCTATAAGGAGGGTGTCCCAGTAATTTGATCCCAGTTTGACTCAGATAGTCCACAGTTTTGCCGGCACGATGCGCGGGAGCGTTATCATGATGCAAGAACCAAGTGTCGAGTCTTGAGTTTGGACGTTCATTTTTCAAAGATTCTAAAACTTTAGGTAAACATTTTTCAGTGTACCAGGCAGCTGTCACAGTCTTCTGTTTTTTATCAAGCACAATTATTGATAAAATACCTCTTCTGGAGAAAAATACGGCTACCATTCTTTTTTTGACTGCCCGGGACATTTTAATGGACGTCGGAGGATCTTCGTCTTCAAACACCCACACTTTACTCTGGGATTTAGAGGTAGTTGGAACGTCGAAATAATACAGCCAGGTTTCGTCACCAGTAATAATTGAATTTACATAGTTAGATTTGCCGTCATTGAATTTTTTTAACATTTCTTTACACCATTTGACGCGCTGTTCCCTAATCGCATCAGTTAGCAAATGTGGTACCCAAAGTGAACAAAGCTTTCGTACTCCTAAGTTTTCATGAAGACTTCGATGAATAGTTGGTGCACTTAAATTGAGTGTTTCCTCGATCTGACGGTATGTTACATGGCGATCTCCTTCAATCAGTTTTCGCACAGCCACAATATTCTTATCAGTGGTTGCGTCAATCGGCCTGCCCGGTCTTGAATTGTCTTCTAAATAAAACCATCTTTCTATGGTCCTAAGGGATGGACAATTATCACCCAACACACCACTCATTTCTTCGAAGCATTGTTGTTTTGATAATCCACGCTTAAAGTTATACAAAATTATCACCCGAACGTCACGACGATTTAAATCTGACATATTCAATTGTTTAAAAATTCACTAAAAAAATACTAAGCTAGTTACTCCAACGAAACTTATGCAAATTATGTTGACATTAGTTGATGTATTAGAATCTACCCTCAGTTGAATTATAACTATTAACTATTTGTCATACGACAAAACTTTTGTAGTGACCTACGTATTATAGTCCAGGTGCATAACCTCTTATAATATGCTACAGATCTGCATTAGTGGTCGTCATTATCCTCTCACATACCCCGTACGTTGCATGCATGGCTAATTGAATGTCACTCAGTATATTGAATGCCTGACTCTGACAGCGTTTTGCTTACACAATAGCCTATATTAATTCCACGCAAAAAGGCTTTTATAGCGAAATAATTAACCATAAAACTTTAATTATAACCGTCACCAATGATCACGTCTATGCTAAACTAACTAGTTTTAATTGACTTCTGTGCCTAGCTATGGCTCGTGGGGTTTTGATTATTACCTCTACAATATTAAAATGTACCTATTTAAACTATTTTAATATTGGCTGTGAAATTAAGTACCAATAACTATAATTGAGAAATGTAAAATTTCATAGCACTCAATTTCGCTGAAGTACGAGTGCTAACACTCAATTTACAACTTTAATACAAGATATGAGAACATGAAATACCTTTTCCCCCACTCGCGGCGTCCCAGCTTTATCTATCGACGTGCCTGCAGACAGAGAAGGCTTTGGAGATATCCTCCTTAATTTACAGCCTCAAGTGTGGAACCCTGATCGATTTATTGGACGGATATAACTTGGATACATTAGATTGGATGATAACAACTTTGATCCGGTTAAAAGTCGACTCAAAGGATCCCGAGCTACACTGATTAACTTACTTTCATGTACGTTAAAGAAAGTACCGTGTGTCGAAAGAAAGTACCTATCTTGTGTCTGCAAAAATGTTTTCTTTGTCGTAAATCTCCGGACACCGATTTTATAGGTTTATGAAGATTGCGAAGTAAAAATAGTCGTGTCTGCTTCCCGTATAATATTTACGAGCGTGTTTTAAAACAAGAAATTTATAATAAGGATTATATTATGCTTAAAGTTATTGCTTATTATGGAAAATCCAATACATACCAAGCTTAATCGATATTTATCATTTATGATAAAAACTCTGTTTCGCGTATCAAGCCACAAATTATTCACAAATATACTTCAAGGTGATGTTGAGAGTATTTCTACCTGTAGTGTAGAGAATTTTTACAGCAACTTAGATTGCAAGCCGCCTATAAAACAGAGACGTGCAGGCACTAAAGCATACCCTATGTACCTGTGATCTAGGAAATGCGCTCGTTCTTTGGGTGCATTAACATTTCAGTACATCTTGTCGCGGCCAAGAAGTTACTTGCCTTGTTTTTATAATAACTTTCGTGAGACATACTGAATTCACTAAAAAAATAGAAGTTACTCACGTGAATATACTGAGAAAACTTCTACTAGTTTCGAGTCACAAAGGGACTCTGCCACATGAGTAGCGTGCGCTGTCGCGGCAAAGATTATGCAGATAAAAGCCTATTTGAAAAATACGAACTATGAATACGTTAAGTATTTGTCTTATATTACCGATGTTCATCATTATTCATATTGACCCAACTACAAACTACTTGACAGCAATATTTGAAATATTGTAGTAAAGTGAACATTTAACATCTTTACAGAGCATAATATGGAAACTGTGGTTAATACTGGGTATTTTAGTCTCCATTATTAAAATATTAAGGAGTACCGCTTGCTCGTATAATTCACGGAGATAGAAGGGAGATTGTTAATTAACTGCTGGAATATGCGAAGTCCATTTGCCAAGTTTCTGTATTCTGTCCACTGGTCTTACCCACTTGAATTATATCGCGACTTTACAAAAGAACTTCATAATAACCACGTTCATAAATCTCAGACTATCCGTTTACACTATTTGAAATGTGCATAACATATTACATATATGCTATTGATTTTCCTGTACACCTGTCGCTCCTATCAGCGCTTTTGTAGGACTCAATCTGATTGCACACCGCTAAAATATCGATACGTGTAAATGAATCCGAGAGCAATACATCTATGGCGAGCACTACTCGCGAAATCCTGTGAAATCAATTTATTTTGTCCAACGAATTTTGTACTATTGAAATTACAAACGTGGACATTTTAACCATTTTCTTCACACGTCACATTGACCAAAGTAATTAAAATGGAACCACGAGAATAAATGCAGCCGGCAAATTGTATTTCCACGACGTTTCCCATAATTATAATATGCAAATGAAAGCGACCATTAAAAGCAAGTTCTCCAATTTGCAAGTTGAAAACTCGGGCAAAGCCAGCCAGGGTAGGAAAAACGTACGATTGAGAGAATTCGTCTTAATGGTTCACTTGGAATCAAACGTTGACTTTGTACTGTTGATATGAAGACAGCCACATGCTGGTGTTTGCGAGTCTCGATGGAGCGCTGGAGGTTCGTTCCGTGTCAGCCCCGCGACCTCGTTCATCCCCCGAGAGGCTTAAACTTACTTTGTGGTGCACCTGCGCCTGTGTAGCCTCAAATCTTTTTAGCCTCACTCGGATAAAGTGATTTTTACAACTTCCTTTTAAAAGTCCCGTAGATTTAAGTTTACGTGTTTTCGCCGGGTATTGTAAAGTTATGAATTTTCTAACTAGTTTGTTCTTATAAGGTATTGTGATTTTAGACGTCTCTAAAGCTACATTTGTCTGTTTGTCCACAGGAATTCGCGACTCTTACAAAAGAGCTCAACCAAGCACGGGAACAGCTCCTCGAGAGGGAAGAGGAGATATCAGAGCTCAAAGCGGAGAGAAACAATACCAGGGTGAGTTGCACGAACGTTTTATGAACTAATCTTCAAAATATTATAACTTCAATAACTCGTGACGTCAGTGTGCGAGGAGTTAATATAAAGTTGACACCGCAACGACACGGTTGTTTCGTGGTCCGGATGAAAAGTGCTCGTCACGTAAATAACCTTTAAAGAGCAGACGAGAAACCGCTTACAGTGCTCAGCCAAGCAGACGCTGCACTGGAGCTTCTTGCACCAATCTCTCACATATTTACAATTTTCACTTTCAAATTATTTTCGTCGCAATAAAATGTTACTTGCACTCTCCAGAGATGCATTTTGCTACTCAGCGAGTTAGGTGATTGCATTACTTAGTCTTAGTATTGTGATGAAATACCAAGTCAGACTAATCAGCTTTGGCGTTGTATTGTAAATATTCTCACCGGATTCTGTATGTAAAATTACCTTATTTCAAATTTTTGAAAAGTGCAGCGTTCTCTGTAACAAATTTATGAATAACAAAAATTGCTATAGTAGGTAGGTATTCCGACGAATTATGTGGTCATAAGTCACCCTTTACGAGCACTTGAACAATCTTCTCTTAGCTCTTGAACTAAGCCTTTGACTTATTGCAAGTCTTAAAAACACAATCATCTAATCGAAATGTGTAGATACCTGGTCATGAAATTCATAGAAGACTCCACACATAAATTTATAAACTTTAGTATCATATAAGATATCCTCTGCCTCATACTAGAGATCCTCTTCAAAATCCACGAACTATAACTAAAGCCGATTATGACAGTATAACACTGCCCTCAATATATCAACAAACTGATGACTACAATACTTTCGTATTAAACGTCTTAAAGCTTCATATAAAAGGTGCCCCAGCTATTCGCTGAAAGGCGTTGAATAATTCACGTCGATCCACGTCTAGAACACGCCCCACCCATAGGTCTCTAGGGCTTAGCGCTTGATTGTATTCGACATACTAACTAGATTATCACTTATCAAATACTCCTTCACCAAAAAGTTTTATATCAAGTGTGTCGAACGCCTAACCAAAAACCCGAAATCGATATTAAATGAGCGGTCCCGTAGGAAGTCCATTAAATATTTCACACCATGCATAGTTAATTCATTTGTTTTTAAAGTTGGGATAAAAGCTTATGTTTTAAGTGTACCATTATTGTTCAAATAATTAATGGCGGGTCGGTTGACGCTGTATACTGACGATTTGTTCCACCATTTATGTTTTAATAGATAAGTAGCTTAAACGTTGCTTTGATAATGTTTGGAACTTCTGTTTGCTTCATATGGTTCACATTTTGACCTCACCAAGGTCATATCAAAAAGTAACAATAATGTAATTTGTCAACATCTTCTCTCTTTACTTCTTTATACCTATGTAATGTCTTCCTGTCTGGAGTGCACGTGCATCCTCGCCTCCTGTTTATCACAAAGGCTCTCCTAACGTCAAGTTGGCTACAATCAGCCACTAATCTCTTTATCTCGTCGTGTGTCGTTGACCCCGCTCCCTCGGTCCACAAGTACCTCAAAGTTTCCTCATTTTGTTTTGTCCCGATTCGCCGTAGAAAGTCAGCGCTGAATTGTTATACTGTGAAGTTAATGACTCTTGTATTACTAATTTAGATTACCTCTTTAGTTGATTACGTATTCTAATGATTGACCTATTCTATTTATTTATGGAAATACCTTCTTTTTTAAGGCAAAATGAAATCGGTGTCAGCTGTTTAAGACCCGATTATGACAGACATACATGTTATGTAGCCGAAGTTACCTCTATTTCTGGCCACCAGTATATGTATTTTTTATTTACAAAATTAACGCATAACTTCTATTCCACAGTTATTACTAGAGCACCTAGAATGCCTGGTCTCGAGACACGAGCGCTCGCTACGCATGACAGTAGTGAAGCGACAAGCAGCCGCGCAGTCCGGAGTCTCCTCCGAAGTAGAAGTACTGAAGGCACTCAAAAGCCTCTTCGAACATCACAAGGCGTTAGACGAAAAGGTAAGGACTGAGAATATGTCACACCCTCTCCAATCATCCCTCTGTTTGAACATTGATAAGGACTTTAGAAGAATATGTATCATGTTACCTCAAGAGAGTCCGATAGGATTGTTGAGAGCCGTCATTATAAAATTGTATTGTTGTTAGCTTTACTATAACTTGGAAGCAAGTTTGACTGTTCATCTTCGAGCTCATGCCAGATGACATTTAGTTAATCAATCATAATCACTTATTAAATTTTGTCTAATCTAATATAATGTAGAATAGAATTCTATGCATACCTTAGTCATCAACTCCAGTACTATAAAACACTGAAGAACGGTACAGAACTCCTCAACAATTTACCCATACTCCGAAAATACATAAAAGCTCCAATTGTCACGTATCTTACAACTTATAGATATTACTCTCACAATTTCCCTACGAATATAAAATGTTCAGTAAGTACGTTTGTTAGTATTGTAGGGAACACAATTGATATGTTCTGCGACGTGTTACAGGTTCGGGAACGGTTGCGTGTTGCGTTAGAACGAAACACGGCGCTAGAAGAAGAACTAGCGCTCACTAAGGAAGAAGTAAGTATATTTTAAACTTATTTATAATAATGAAAAGATGGACTAACCTCTATGGACCTGCAATGCATGCAATCCAAAAAAAATTATGCGGTTAAAAAAATCAGGATTCTTTGTTTCTATGGTTAGAACAGACGATAAAACAAATAATAAATAAACGCTTCCACAGAAAGCATCCTCTAAATATACTGTAATAATTCTTGTTCTTGTTACATCCTCCATTCGGAATTAATCCAATATAAACGATTGTTTCCCTACATAAAGGTGTTTTCTATAATAATGATTACATTTACAATAGAACACCGGTGCGTGTAGCTGTATAAAACAACCTTTTAACATATCAAAAGCTTAAATACGTAAAACATTCGTCCACACAAACACTCTGAAATTCGATTGTTAGCAAAACAGTTGAAATGTTCGATTGTCCTATTATGTCGGCGTGCTAATTATGTAAAACAGGACAGTGGGCTTCGGCGAATAGTCAATAGTCAGATTAACCGGTACTAACGAACTCTGGACGGACCTCGAACCCGTCACGTTGTTTTGACACGTTCAAATGATCAGGAGTTACTAGGAACTGCTTGTTTGAGGACTACCTCTAGTTACGTTGAAACAGTTGTCAGATGACTGGAAGAGTTGGATAGTTGGTAGTATAAGCTAGGTATTGTATAAACTCTTAGCTATTTAACCCTTGGTTTACTGTCGTTGATCCAAGCCAAACAAAATAATTATATTTTTTCTGTTGTTTGATGTGTTTCATATAGCAACAGTTAGGATTCTGATGGATATTAATTAACAGACAGAGATCTACAGATTTAATATTTTCGACTTAAAAAAAGTCCTATAAAGATTATTATGAACTTGACCTTTCGATACGAGAAAAATTACATATACCAGGATGGAGGTCATGGGAATGTCATCGGAACAAATATTGCTTCTACTAATAATTATTTTGATTTCGATATCCAAGCACGATCTCATGAAGGTAGATACTGGTCCAGAATACGAAATAACGTATCCATACCGGTATCTGTGTTACCATCTGGAAGGTGGAATAAATATATATTTCCTTATCTGGACTCTTGATAAGGGTAGCCGCCCTCAACCTCTGCGGAAACAAAATTATCGAAATGTCAAAATGAATGTTTGTGTATGGGAAGGATTTTGACTAAGGTGTGGTTGGCGTGAATTAAGGCTCGCCTGTTCGCGAGATCGAAAAGAGTATAAACATAATGTCGCACTTTTTATATTCTTTCATTTCTTTTTATCTCTAATTGGCAGAGAGAGAGAGGCAGAAGTGTGCAACGCGCATATTGAACGTTAACCCACATTTCGCTATTCATAATTACAAGCCTGTTACAATACCAAACTCTTTGTCCACTAATACTTTTTCCGACCAACTGATCAAAAAGGTAGACAATTAAATATGCACGAAATACAAAATAGTATCATCTACAATTTGTTATGTCAAATAGAGGAGAGGTTCTCGACCTAGGACAACAATTTTACAAATATCCTCAATTACTTAATATTACTTAACATATTCTCACCAATGTATTGATTTATCAGTTGCAGCAATACAAGTCGTCACAAGACGACAAGCCGAAGGAGAACGGCACCGTCCCCACCGGCTCGCCCGAGCAGAACGGGGAACAGCAGACCACTAAGGTAAAGTCTATTCTATACACTGCAATCACATGCACTATGAACATACTGTATGATATAAACTGGATCGGTTTTTGTTCTATTGTCTGTTAATTACATGAACATTTGTCTATTCGTTTTATCTACATGTTTTAAAGAGGTTAAATTCTAGTAGATAGATCTTTAATCAGTCTTAAACAACGAATTAATACTGCTGTTACCGTTATAATATGGCATAGAAAGTACTACTGGCACACTAGTGGTCAAAAAAGTATTTTCAAGATAACTTTACCCAATTCAAGATTTGGTTTTGGGAATTTATTTATTTATTTTTTTATTTATTTATTTCAAAAACAATTTACATTGTGTGTGAATTAAAGCTTAAAACTAATAACACAATTAGTACAAAAAGAAAAAAAAAACAACACATTTCTTAAATCGAATTACAATTAAAATTGTTGCTAAGATACTGATCTCATAACGACAAAATTACGACAATAACCATAAAAGAATGACATACCTATTGGGTAGTGTTTTTCAATCCCTTGTAATTAACAGACAATTTGATAACGATATCACGGGGACGGGACAGCACTGAGGAATGAAATACCTACTTTAATAAAAAAAACAAAGAAAGTTACACACACAGTACATAACACTAACAGAGAGTTTTATGAAGGAACACACTCTAAATATGTGTTAACTATAATCCCCTTAGATGCTTAGGTTGCGAACTTATCAACGACTAATAATTCATTAATTGTCCACTGCGTGTCTTCCCCAAGAAGAACCTTAATTTTTTTATTAATAATCTCATTTAATACGGCCTATCAACCGGGCACAAAGAAATACTAATTTCCAAAATGTTCAGCCAATTGGTAATTCTCCATTTCTATAAAACATCATTTATTCTGGCACCAGTCACTTTTTCGACTAATATTGGGGAGAGCAGGCAGCCGCTTCTAATAAAAACTGAACTTAATCTGTAAGTAGACCGTTTTTGTAGTTTCAATGTTTTAATTAAAATTCTTTGTGAAAAGGTCTAGGTCTTGGGGAATTACGAAAAATACATTTTTCGAATATCTCGATGTTTCGACGTCTTCGTGTGCCATTGATGAGTTCGCAATCTTAGTTGTTGGTGATTGTGCTATATTTTTGCGTACCATCTCTGAAATTACTTTGGGTCCTCTCGAAAAAGAATGACTGATTTAAATACCTTTTGGTTTGGATGCTTTCAGAAATGGTTCTTTGTGTGTATTAAATATTTTGAAATACCTAATGATGTTTTACTTATTTCATAATTTTACGCAATAACAACTAATACTTAAAATAATATAGTTCTTTTAAACTCCAAATGACCCAATTGTATAAATTATGAATGAAGTAAAACATACCTAGAAACGTTCGCTTTAAAAACGAAATGAGTAGCGTTTAGTTTTACATTTAAATATGTTTTTTGATGGACGACACAGGATCCAAATAATGTAAACGGCGAATCGGAGACAACAAGGAAAATCAGTGAACTCCAAAATACGATCGCCAAGCAGGTTAGATACGCTGAGCATCACGCTGTACTGGTGATTAGTTGGTTGGGGGACGGGCCTGCTGTGGTTGGTTTAAGGACCTTCTATAATGCACAATAGGGTTTCAATTAAATTATTTCAACGTTTTGATACGATAATTTATTGGTTTTACGGTAACACGGGCCACTTAATTATCGTATATAACTAACTTCTTTAGGAGTTAAGTTAGTATTTCAAAATTCAGCAGACGGCAATATGCATAATGCCAATCGTGTCCATAAATTAAACATAGAGTCTGAGTTCCGTTGTTCTTATTTACATAAATCTGTTTGCTGATACGATTTTTGTTACATTTTCTGTTAATGTATGAACTATGAATAATCTATATTGTTTGCCTTTTCAGTAAACAGTCCGTCATTTTCTGTTGAGCAAATAAATAATTAATTTAATGTCATTTCACTGTGAACTCGTTGTCCATTTCGAAACTATTTCAACTGAATTTCATCGATAAATATTTTCTGTTTTATTTTCTACCTGAAAATTATGAATAAATATTGTCAGAAATAGCATTATAGTGGTCCGTGTCCACCATGGTACAGCCATTCAACACCATCGAATCAGACTAACAGACCCCTAACACCGTGGTCTGGTCGCCATTGCACGATCGTGTCGCCATCTATACCGCATACATCGTACTAACGCATACGAACCTACTACTATATTGCTAACCAAATGTATTTAGTCATTAATACTTTAATACCTTTTAGATTAAGTAGCAAAGTTATTGGTTTTGGGCACTGCATCATTATTGATCCTTTCATTCGAATAAGGTGAGATTTGTGTTATATAACATGTAGTCGTGACACGGTAACAAATATATTAAATGTTTGTTTAAGCCTGATACATAAAAAAGTTTAAATTGAGTTCAAGCTATTATTTAGTTTACACAATAAACGTTTTCTGTGTGAAAACTAATCAATTTATGTAGTATATGCAGTGACCAAAATGATAAATCCTGTATAATGTACAAATAAAGCATAGAATAATATACCTCTAGTTAATATAATGGCATTTGTACATAATATAGCAACAGCAACCCTTAAACCATTTGTCAAAGCTGAAAGAAAGTGTTAGGGATTGGAAATGTAAATTGACAGCATTATATTTAAAGAAAGAAAGAAAGAAAGAAATCATTTATTTGCTAATAATGTAGGTATACATATAAGTTGGAATAAAGTTAATTGACCCAGTACATTTTACCTTCCGGCATGCAAATTAAATTATAATGCGATTTGAATGTTGTCAAATAGGCAACTAGGTATACAGTCAAAATTTTAGAATAATTGTAAAAAAAAAATAATAATGCTAAAATGCTATGATCAAATATAAGCCATACAAAAAGAAATAATAAAATATGATGCAATGTCAACGTGGGTACTTAGTCTAAAATATAATGTTACAAAGTTTATGTCAAGAAATGTCAAATGTTACAATTAACAATAAATTAAGTTATGTCGACGATTGCAGATATCAAACTAACGAAGTATCTTAATTGAAGTCAGTGTAATGCCATAAAGGTCACTAACGCAATAAACACATAAGAGTTTCAATCTGAGCAAGTCATATTACAGTGCTTCCCCAAAGTTTTGCTACTTATTATTATTAAAACGTACATTTTTCCTATAGCGTTCTGTCGTTTATAAACTCTTTGATTGTGTAGTAACACTTAGTCAGTAGCAATGATGTTAATTGGTTTTTAAATTTATTTAGAGGTATATCTTTTAAGTTTTCCGGAAGTTTGTTATATAACAGCGGTCCCATGTGAAAGATGCTATTTTTCAGCAAGGCTGTTTTGTGACCACCTGTACATAATTGGCTTCTATACTGGGTCCTTATTGGTATTGTACGTTGTCTCGTGTCAGCCATTGAAGTGAATAAGCATCTGTTTAATTTCACGAATAGAGCCACTTCTAATATGTACAGACAAGGTAGTGTCAAAATTTTCAAGGATTGAAACAAAGGTTGACAACTTTCAGTTTGTGTAAGACCTGTCATTGATCGGAGGCATCGTTTTTGGGCTCGAAATATTCTTTCTTTATCGCTGCAATTACCCCAGAATATGACACCGTATCTCAAGAAAGAAGCAACTAATCCAAATTAAATGACCTTCTTAAATGTCCTTTTAGTCTTGTACATTTTATTCAATGGAATGATATGATTCTGTATTTGCGTACAATTGAAGCAATCTTTGGAATGAAGTAGCATGCTGCTTCTTACGGCCTCAAGTAAGATGTACTTCTTGCAGCTTGACCCTGCTAGAATGCTTAGAACGAATCGCTTTACTTCTTTCGCTCTAAAAATCATGTTAGGCTATCAATTTTGACAAATGGTATGCTTAAGCAATGTATCTATCTATAGTATAAATACTGAACAAAGAAATTGTTCTATTTTAAGATTTTTTTTCTAGAATAGATATATCGCTTACTGTAATCTTAAAGTACTAGAGTCGGCGTGCACCCCATAGACTAACAGACGCGCACTGACATCACGTAATACGTAATCTAGGACCATAGGCATCCACATTCCATGACACTAACACTGACCATCACTGGAGAACCACCGTAGTTGGGATACCATGGTATAATAATTTACCATCACACAACGGCATACTAACTTATTAAACTAAGTATCTATAACCACAAGCACATCAAACTATCCTCTTCTAGCATTGGATTTTCACCTTTATTACAATGTAATAAAGTTGAGAATCCGTTAAAGAAATTTGAGTAAATAGGGTAGCTTGATATGTCTGGTGTATGTAAATTCATTGCGTCATAAGTATTCAGATGCAATCGCAATGTAGTTAGTTAAACAGTAATGGATGCAACATGATTTTGCCAATTGTTAAGTATTGTTCTAACGGTGAGTATTGATCGAATAAAGGACATGTACATCATTATTCTGAAAATAATGCATTGAAAGCTTCCCAAAATTTAATCTTGTAATGAAAAGCATTTTCTTTAAATAACAAATATACAAAATTAATACTTGAAAGAACAACTTCGAATGAAAATTAGCATGTTGCAACTTAAACTATTAAGCACCAAAACCACTACCAATTCGATTATGTCCACCCAACTCTTCAACATGCCTTCTACCTCCAATTCCCCATTAACATGTTCCATTGTGTATGACAGTCAGCAGAGCTTAGCTCGTGGCAGCGACGGGTGGCGGAGCTCAACAACAAGGTGTCGGAGCTGGAGGACCGGCTCTCCAAGGGAGAGAAGGAGCTTGCCAAGAAGCAGGAGGAGTGCGTCAAGCTGCAGAGGGACCTGAGAGAAAACGTCGCGCAGAAGGAAGATCAGGTAACTTGATGTTTAGTCAAAGGAATATACCTAAGCTAGCAATTTACCCGACTTCGCGAGGATCCTGTTTCCCGACTTAGAAATAATTTTCCAGTTTTTTCATTCATTCATACTGGGCTTGATCGTAGCAAGAAATAGGTTAATGAATTTGGTAATGTTTTTCTCAAGTTATGGTAAATGACGTAAGAAAACTGGGATCCGTTGTTAAACATTGTAACACCCTATATGGCGTAATTACACGACAATGTTATACCACAGGAGGAACGCATCACGACGTTGGAGAAGCGTTACCTGAATGCGCAGCGTGAGTCCACGTCACTACACGACCTTAACGAGAAGCTGGAGCAGGAACTCAATCACAAGCAGGCGCAACTCAAGGTGAGAACCTCCCCCCCAACAACTAGTCCATATCAGCCCTACTGGAGCTATGAAGACCAGGAATCTGAAAAAGTCTGTCTCTCAAGAGAAAGGATTGCTTCGGTGAGGTGGAAGAAGGATTATTCTGCCGCAATACGTCTTAGCAAACAAGGAAAATAGGTATATATAGGATATGTCCCTCGTATAACACAAATAGAAATCAATAGGTTTGGTTTGATATCAGATTTAGGATGTGCCTCACATTATCTTGTGTGTGTGACAGTTATTGTATGATTTGTTGAAATCTACTCGTGTGTAATGTGTACATAGCTCTCTTCAATCAAAATCGTCCTTACAATAACTCCCCATTATTACAAAATCTCTTACCCTCGTTCTATGTAGCCAAAACCCCATGTAACTAACAAACTAACTGCCCAACTAGCCGCTTCTAGTTCACAAGCACAGTTCATAGACCATGCCACTGTCATGCGTTGCAGCTGCAAGAGGAGAAGATTGCAGCCATTGAGGAGAAGCTGGAGTTGTCCACGCAGAAGCTTGCTCAGATGTCTTCCTTGCCTGAGATGGAGGAACAGCTCAAGGCCAGAATGGAAGCCCTCAGTCAGGTGGGTGGTGATAGGAATACTGGCAGGATTATAAGATAGTAGTATGGTAGTTAATATTTTATAGTTTGGAAATAGTACAAATTTTTACTGATAGCCTTTATAATATATTGAGTTTGTTAAATTTGAAATAACAATGAAATGACTTCGGGTTAATTAACAAATGTTATTTGAGAATTAATTCGTTTGTAATTGTATTTATTAGTCTGCTAATTGAGAAACTAAGTCTTAATTTTGCAATTAATTGAACTTACTCATTCGTACAACGAAAATGATAAATTTCTCTCTGCTACAGTGACTAATAAGAAATTTTCGCTTTCCGCTTTTCTCATAATCCATTCCCATTTAGTTCGGAATGACTCCGTGTTGATTTGTTTCTTATCATTTATTTGTCGTAGTTCTCTGTGTGTTTTTACTAACTACATAACCATGTTGACAATGTTGAGTGAATTTCTGTGTGTACTCACCCTTTCTGACTTCAATCGTCTGAAGGTCGATTATAGTAATTCGAATTGCATAGTTTTATGTCTTTGCAATTGACTGCATTGTAAGAGTAGCATAATGATAAACAAAAATCGACTTTACGTCGTATGCAATAACATTACAAATCAAATCTATATAAATAAAAATGAATTTCTATTCGTTAGTCTCGCTAAAACTCGAGAACAGCTGAACCGATTTGGCTAATTTTGGTCTTGATAGGTTCGTGGAAGTCTAGGGAAGGTTTAAAAGGTGAGAAAAAACTTTTAGGCGGTACGAAGTTTGCCGGGTCAGCTAGTAAAGTAATAAAGTTAAGCGACCAAAAATAAGATATGTTAGGTGTTATAAGCCAGACCGTTAGGTATTATACTTGTACCTGATGACCTACGTTAGCAAAGGATTTCCGTCAACAGTTGTTAATAGGTCATACGACAAGAGGTTTTTGATATCCCAGACTAGTATTGTAAGTACAAATAAGTGAGGCTGCTATACCCGGCAGGCGCAGGAGCGGCACGGGTCGGCCGAGGACCGCATCCAGCGCCTCGAGGCCAGCGTCGAGGAGAAGAACGCGGAGCTCATGCGACTCAACCAGCGCCTGCGCATGAACGAGGAACATAACACCAGGCTCTCTGCCACCGTCGATAAACTGCTGTCCGAGTCTAATGATAGGTATGGAAATAATTGTTGTAATGTAACTTTGACATCCATTATTTGTTTGTAAGTCCCATAAAAAAAATGTGTGCGCGATTCGTACTTTGAGGAGAGATTTTCTGAAACCGAAAAACAACCTGGGAACTTTTATCTACACTATAAAATTTTTACCATTGTTGGCGTAATGGTCTACCTTATGTGATCGCTCTTTCAACTCTTGGGGTTTATTTATGTCTCATCTGTTCGTTTACCGCCATTTCCAATAAAAATAAGTAATGGTAGTGGTATGTAAGATGATGTATTTAAGAATCGTAGCAAATGGTGTTCTGTAATCTCAGCCTACTCCCATGGGAGACAGGCGTGAGGTTACGTATGTATGTAACTGATAGCACACAAATTTAACTCGTCGAGTACCGGTTTTGTAGACACAATTATAGAACAATAGGTTGCGGTCACCGGTGACCGCTTGGTGTTTGACAGTTTAACCAATCCTCTTTCTCCCCAGGCTACAAGTCCACCTAAAAGAGCGCATGCACGCTTTAGACGAGAAGAACGCGCTGACGCAGGAATTGGAGAAGACGCGCAAATATGCGGACGAACTGCTCGCAGAGAAACAGGAGATACTCAAGGAGCTCGCCAAGTGGCGCATGGAGACTGAACAGGTAAATTATACAGATAGTGTATCAAGCTTACAAGATTTCATAATTTGTTGCCAAAAAATCTATGAAACAGGTGCGACTGCCTTACCTATATATTGTTGGAAAGTCGCGTCGTGGCATTGAAAACACTTTTTCTAATATACACAAGCAATAGTCCGTATTTTTAAAACTCGGTTTTAAAAACAGACTTAAAAACGTTACCTTCTCTTTTAAACCTAGAAACAATGTTTTGCTTGTTTCCAGCTGAAGCGTCAGATGCTGGAGCAGGAGATAGCGTTCAACATCCAGCAGACGGACGCGCTCACTCGCTCCCTGTCCCCCGCCGCCCAGCCGCAGCCCCCGCCCGGACTGTTCCAACCCAAGGTATGTCGCGATATAACTGGACCATGAGGTTGTAGCTGTAGATAGACACCAGTGTTGGGTTAACTATGCGGCAATAGAAAGGGGGGAGAATTGAATAACCAAATCGTCCCATTTTTTGCATAAGGTCTTAATCAGAAGATGATAAGAAGAATAATGTATTTCACAATGTCTCATCAAGTTGCAGTTGATTTAAATGACACATTCAGTGAAGATTAATTGTTTGTAATAAAGTAATTTTTAGAGTAAACTTTAAATTGAAGTTACCTCAAAGAATGCTTAATCCGACACTGGCTCTAAAAATGACGAGTGAAAATGACGCTAACGGCTAACGCTAAAAGATATCTTTGATCTGGGGTCTAAACCTAATTAGTAATTTGGTTTGTCATAACGTATTCCGAGAATTGAATTAATTTACATTGCACGTGTGGTTTCCTCACTCACTAAAGTAGATGCTAGTCTCTTAACAGCCGCAATCAAAATGTCAGTCGAGATTATGTTCGATGATGATGTCCGCGACCCAATTCTTTGATGATAATAAATATTTTAAAACAATAATAAATCTCCGGACTCGGTTCGTCCGTTTTTTTTTAAACTGAGAATCAGGACTTCATGCTTCATCAATGATGCCAGTCAAGTATATACTACGAGAAAGTCTCTTAACTTCAATCGCATCTTCCGTCTTGTTTAGACCTTGTATTTGTAAAGATTTGCTGACCACCAAATACATTTAGCGAGTGAAGAAACTCAGCGTATGTTTCCAACACTCATGGTCTGAGATCCCGGCGAGAGAGTGGGGCGAGGTGTGTAGTGTGGGTGTGTGTAGCTGGACGGGTCGTGGGAGCAGCTGCAGCAGACGCACGTGCTGGGCGCGGGGCCGCCGCCCTTCGACGTCTCCAGCGACGCAGAGGTCAGTGCCGCGCCCGGGCTGCTACTCATGTCATATTGTGCTCGTTTTGTTTGTACCTACCCACTTCCCTATGTATATTTTGCCCTATATGTATCTTATTTAATCAAGTTTTCTCCTGTTCCTGTTGGATTTTCAGGATTTTTTTCTGTCATAAGAACTTTCTCCTGACAATAACAAACACAACAAAAGAAAACAGCCAAATCGGTCGAGCGATTTGGCTGATGAAACCCGTGGGAAACGGGTTTCATTTTTATATTCAAAATGTTGCTCAATAATGTAGGAGGGTTACAAATAACTGTATGGATTGTTTATATCCCAATATTATTTTCTAAACGGGTATTAAAACGCATGGTTTTAACTAATGTCTCGTCACTTTTATTTTCAATAGTTACCAAACAACTAACGAATGTCTATAACAACATAATAGTATTATTAATATCGTAAAATTATATTTATATATAAGATGCTCTAATTATTAGCCACAGCTTTAATGGGAGGCAGTGTTATGTTTACAGATTACAATTGTGAAGAAATTTCGTACCCCGGACCAGTTAATTGCATAAAGTAATTAAGTAAACATTGACTACATTCTGCATAATGTGGTTCACAAATTACGCGCGATGCGCCGCTTAGTCAATGAAAACAATTGCTATCTCTTTCCACGTGTACTGAGAATGAAAACGGAAATCAGCTGACTAGTTCGTCACTATCTAATCTACTAGATACTTAATAGGCAGGCTAACAAGGGTTTTAAAAGTTCAATTACTTGCCAGGTACGGCATTCTTCCGAAAAGCTGTTGTAGGTAAATAAGATTATAAACTTCCCATCACACTTAAAACAGTTTTTTACACACTTTTACAGTTATTTACACACTCTCTACCTACTTATCTACAAAACTGTTGCACAAGCCCACCTTCACGTTGCACACAAATGAAGGCACGCTTCCAAACATGTCATATCACATTATTTAATGTGTCCGTCTCACTTTTACTTTGTTTCGCGTTTGTTTTAAAAGACGCCACAAGTGATTGTCTTTATCATCGTAAACTCCGACAGTATCCCTTGTGCTCGCAAGAGGATGACACCGAAAGAACTCTAACACTTCCTCTTCGAGTTCTGATTTGAATTTCGTCGCCTGGGAGGCATTTTTACGTAGCGCGCGCGTATCTCCGACATTGAAACTAACGAACGTCCGGGCAGGCGGGGGTTGACGGGGCTACTGGCGGCCGGGCGGCCTTATCAGACCGCTCAGCGCCGGGCGGCTTGGAGCACGCTGCACCCCCGCGCGCCCGCACCCTCTCCTGCACTCGTCGCACGCGCAGCACGCGCTGGTCAACCGGCCGCCGGGCAGGCGGGGGTTGAGCTACTGATAATTAATAACGAGACAGGTAGAAATAAATCACGTAAAGCTGAATTTAATTTAAATACCGAAAATGGACGCATTAGTACAAATTCGAAAGTTGCCCAGGAATTTGAAAATTTCTTTAAAAATATACCGCTTAAAACTACAGAAGCGTTGAAATCATCTCTAACTCTTTCAGTGGAGCTTCTTAAAAGTAATGTTAAAGAATGCCCTTCTGTTTTTCGGTTTCAGTACACAAACCCCCAAGCAGTCATTAAAGCGTTTAAAGATATCAAAGTTAAGTCGACTGAAGATCTCTGGGGAATGTCGGTTGGGGTGTGTAGGGCTTTTATAGAGACTATAGCGCCTCATTTAGCTTTCATTTTTAATAAAAGCATAGATCAAGGGGTTTTTCCGGATTTGATGAGGCACAGTAAAGTAGTTCCATTGTTTAAATCCGGTGATAGCGCGGAACCTAATAACTATAGGCCGGTTTCTATTTTACCAGTGCTTAGTAAAGTGTTTGAGAGACTGATGCTTGTTCAGATGCTGCGCCACTTTAACACGAATTCTATCTTTCATGATCAACAATACGGGTTCACCAGGGGACGCTGCACTACTGACGCAGGAGTAGCTTTGATAAAACGTGTTGTTGCCTCATGGGAAGAAGCACAGGATGCAATTGGAATATGCTGTGATCTTTCGAAGGCATTTGACTGTGTTGAGCACGAAACGTTTTTGCTGAAGCTGGAACACTACGGCATTAGAGGGGTATCGCTAAATCTATTAAAGTCATACCTTCGGGATAGGCAACTTAAGGTGCAAGTAAATAAGGTAAACTCACAGGGTGCTAGCATATCTATGGGTGTACCGCAGGAATCAATACTAGGCCATTTCCTATTTTTGGCTTATATAAATGACTTGCCGCATTTATTCCGGAATGAACCACAGATGGTATTATTTGCTGATGACACATCACTGGTTTTTAAAATAAATAGACGTACAAATAATTATGACGATGTAAATAGTGCTCTGATGAAGGTTCAAAACTGGTTTACAATAAATAATTTAGTGCTGAATGATAAAAAGACAAAATGCATTAGATTTGTTTCGCCAAACGTTAAAAATAACGAATGTGACATATTACTGAATAGTGAGAAATTGGAATTTGTAAAAGAGACTATTTTCCTGGGAATTACTGTAGACGACAAATTACAATGGGGTCCTCATATTATATCTCTAGCGGGACGATTAAGCTCTGCAGCTTATGCTGTCTGGAAAATCCGTCAGTTAACCGATATAGACACGGCAAGACTGGTGTACTTTAGTTACTTCCATAGCATCATGTCGTATGGCATTCTGCTGTGGGGACACGCTGCTGACATTGAGTCTATCTTTGTCTTGCAGAAGCGCGCCGTCAGAGCTATATACAACCTAGGTCGTCGCGAATCTCTCAGAGAAAGGTTTAGGGAGATCAATATTATGACCGTTCCATGTCAATTTATTTATGAAAATATTATGTATGTTAGGAAAAACCTACATACATTTATTTAGTAAAGTGTCTGACAGACACAATTATGAAACTAGACATAAGAATAGATTAAGTCCGCCGTTTTTTAGATTGTCAAAAGTACATAAGTCGTTCATGGGAATCGGTGTTAAATGTTATAACAAAATCCCCCAAGAAATACTGCATCTAAATGAAAGAAAATTTAAACTATGTATTAAAAAAACGTTATGTACACAAGCATACTACAAACTAAATGATTATATAGAGGATAAAAGTGCTTGGAGGCAGGCTGGTCCGGCTCCGCAGGATAATACATGAAACACAGTGATGTTCAATGAATTCTATTTGTGTAATAATATAATCATGCTGCTTAAATATTTGTATAGTTTAAAACGTTGCATAATTTATTGTAAATGTGAGAGCCCTGTAATTAATTAAATCAAATTAGATTAGTAGATTGCATTTATGTCAGCTTGGAGTTGTCATGCTCACTCAAAGATCTCGTTGGCGGTGGCACGTGCATTGGATCGCTCGATTCCCTACAAAATGGTTGAGTTGGGCGGTGCTAGGTTTCGCCAAATGTTCGTGAACGGGCACCGTCGATTGGAACTGGTTAGCTCCAGACTGTATCATTTTATTTTATTATCCTCAAGGTTATTTTCTTTTTCAGTCTTTCTGACTGGATTTACATAGGTGTTGCATTGTTCTCACATAATCGAACCAATAAAACTATGTAACTAGAGAATCGTATTGTAAACCTGATTGAAAAAGAGTAACCTATGGATTTCTTGCTCATTCTTCTCCATAGGAATCTACGCCTTGGAATGAGCAACTAGCTTCACTTATAAATTTTTGTTGTTTGACGTTCAAAAGTGCCATCTTGGTCTAATTGAAATAAATGATTTTGACTTTGACTTTGATAAGGATGGCAACAACATTTGTGTGCAACGTGAAGGTGGACTTGTGCAACAGTTTTGTAGATAAGTAGGTAGAGAGTGTGTAAATAACTGTAAAAGTGTGTAAAAAACTGTTTTAAGTGTGATGGGAAGTTTATAATCTTATTTACCAAAAACAGCTTTTCGGAAGAATGCCGTACCTGGCAAGTAATTGCACTTTTAAAACCCTTGTTAGCCTGCCTATTGAGTATCTAGTAGATTAAATAGTGACGAACTAGTCAGCTGATTTCCGTTTTCATTCTCAGTACAGGTGGAAAGAGATAGCCATTGTTTTCATTGACTAAGCGACGCATCGCGCGTAATTTGTGAACCACATTATGCAGAATGTAGTCAATGTTTACTTAATTACTTTATGTAATTAACTGGTCCGGGGTACGAAATTTCTTCACAATTGTAATCTGTAAACATAACACTGCCTCCCATTAAAGCCGTGGCTGATAATTGTAGAGCACCTTATACCTCTATATTCATATTCTTCTGGCTGCATCCTTTTATTAAATGAGAACATAAAGAAGTTTCCTAAAACCCATATAATATGTCCAGAACGACGAATCAGACGGTGGAGTGGAAGGTGGTCACACAGACGCGGCAGCTCTAGCTCTCATGCTGCAGGAACAGCTGGACGCCATCAACACGGAGATACGGCTCATTCAGGAAGAGAAGCAGACCACTGAGGCACGCGCAGAGGAACTTGAGTCCAGGGTCAGTACATTTTCCCTTACCATACTTGTATACACAGTTTTATATGGTTAGGTTGTGTCTGTTATCAGGGACAAAATGGTAGTTAGATATCAGGAGGAGAAAGAGTAGTTCTAATGTCTTAGTACGAGTTTATTTTACGTTTAATGATATGGCAATGTTACTGCTTTCTCATAAAACGCCTTGCTAGTTTGCAATCAACTGAACTTTTGTTTGAATATAATTCGAATCATCACTCAGCCGTTCGTCCGGTCTGTGCATTCTAATATTTGTAAGTGATACTAGATGGCGTTAGCAGTAAATAGAAATCGGTTATTTTGTTATATCTATTTTACGGCGTTCTGATTGGCCTGCTCCAATAAATCAACGAATCAGAGCGCCTGGCGCGGTGACGTATGAAACTCGTACTGAGCCTTCTGGATATGCAGTGTTTAGGCATACACTTTATATCACTGGAATCGAGAAGTTTGCTGGTAAAACAATGACATCAAGATGTTGAAAGTAATCCTAAACTGTAAAGAATTAAATTACAATACACATGCAGTTTAATGCAGATGTTTTAGATGTTCAGTAGTTTAATATTTAGGAATTACATTCGAAACGACGAGGACATCATTGCAATAATTAGCCGTCTGTATTTAGTTATGAGATGTTACAATACAAGAAACAAAATCTTTGATTATTGAAATGAATATAGATAAGTTTTCTTAATTGTGGTGAAGGGTCACAGCAGATCATTTTTTTTGGGTTACTATAGCGGTAATTTCAAGGTAGAGCATATAAGTCGAAGTATAATAGAGTAGAGACTCAGTATCTAGGGTTTCGAGGGTCAGTTTATGGTATTATGGTTAATTGGTTATGGACAAATAACAACTCAGCGCTAAGTATAAATACTTATAATATTATGTTCCAGCTTCCAACTCGTACTTTAGTTTATTCTTGGTGATGGCTCATTTTCTCCATTATTTTGATCTGTGGTGGACTATAATGGCGGCGCTTTGAAATCTCAGAGCTATTTTACTCAAATAATTGTGACACTAAAATAACAATTTTCGTTTTTTGGTTTGCCTTTACTGGCATAATTTTGACACAAAAACTGAGTGATATACATAATTGAATATTTAGATCGTTATTTTATATTGAACCAATTTGAATATAGCGCCGCCGTTACGGTATACATTTCATAAAAAATCTTTAACAATATAATTCCATTGCCTTGAATCACTTCACTGGCCGCCGACCACATATTTGTACTATGAAATAATGTATATACAAGAATTTTCAATTGGATTATTGAATAGTCTTAATAAAGAAGGTCGCCTTAAGGACCATAACTGCTAATTCTGTATAGACGGCAGTACAATAACATAGTACATGTATGTCGTGGCGGGCGGTGTCGATCGGTGCGGTATGAACAGGATGTATATAAGCGGGTGTGGTGTGGGCAGGTGGGCAGCTACGAGCACATGAACGTGCTCGCCCGCCGCGGCGAGTCCCCGCCGCGCGCGCCCTCGCCCTCGCGCCACCACCACAAGTACCACACCGTACGTATGCACCACTACTACCGACCACTCACTCACTCATTCACTACACACTCACATTATACTCCCGAGCACATGAACGTGCTCGCCCGCCGCGGCGAGTCCCCGCCGCGCGCGCCCTCGCCCTCGCGCCACCACCACAAGTACCACACCGTACGTATGCACCACTACTACCGACCACTCACTCACTCATTCACTACACACTCACATTATACTCCCGAGCACATGAACGTGCTCGCCCGCCGCGGCGAGTCCCCGCCGCGCGCGCCCTCGCCCTCGCGCCACCACCACAAGTACCACACCGTACGTATGCACCACTACTACCGACCACTCACTCACTCATTCACTACACACTCACATTATACTCCCGAGCACATGAACGTGCTCGCCCGCCGCGGCGAGTCCCCGCCGCGCGCGCCCTCGCCCTCGCGCCACCACCACAAGTACCACACCGTACGTATGCACCACTACTACCGACCACTCACTCACTCATTCACTACACACTCACATTATACTCCCGAGCACATGAACGTGCTCGCCCGCCGCGGCGAGTCCCCGCCGCGCGCGCCCTCGCCCTCGCGCCACCACCACAAGTACCACACCGTACGTATGCACCACTACTACCGACCACTCACTCACTCATTCACTACACACTCACATTATACTCCCGAGCACATGAACGTGCTCGACCGCCGCGGCGAGTCCCCGCCGCGCGCGCCCTCGCCCTCGCGCCACCACCACAAGTACCACACCGTACGTATGCACCACTACTACCGACCACTCACTCACTCATTCACTACACACTCACATTATACTCCCGAGCACATGAACGTGCTCGCCCGCCGCGGCGAGTCCCCGCCGCGCGCGCCCTCGCCCTCGCGCCACCACCACAAGTACCACACCGTACGTATGCACCACTACTACCGACCACTCACTCACTCATTCACTACACACTCACATTATACTCCTCAGATGTACTCACTCACTTACTCTCATCCCATTCAGTCATAAATACACAAACTGACACTTCTACACATACAAAAAATCACTTCAACACTCTCAAAAAATCACTCTCATATTTACACTCATACCTCACCACTTCCACTCTCTTATACATACTCAATAATACACATACTAATATACTTATTATAAGCCTTATAACTTATTGTCTATCTTATAATTACTAAACCTAAATCCTGATTTGGTCTGGGTATTATAATGTAAATTATGCCTTCTTTGGTAAAAAGTTCTCATTTTATTTGAACATTGGCACAACTAATATTTTATAATGATAAGCTGCATAATTTGTTATCAACAACTGATATTCACTCACATGAGTACTTTATCGTTCTAACCGTATTATACAAACCTTGTAATATTCAATTACATCAATATAAAATCACAATACGAAAATAAAATCTAATTTGAACCTTACTCTTAATTTTGGTCGAATAAAAATCCACCCAAATGTCAAGCATATACGGTTGAACGAGTGAGGTATTTATTATAACATAACGGTGAGGTAAGGTAGTGTAGTAGTCACGGGTGTGGTTTACCAGGCGCCTGCGTCGATGTCCCCGGCGGCGCACTACCGTGCAGCCCCGGCCTCCGAGAGCCTGCCGTCCAGCCAGGTCCGTCAACTATACACGACTATAACTAAAGCATTCAACGTACCTCTTTCTAGTATGTTGTGCTGCTACACTGATCTAAGGATATTGTTTTTGGTGCTCGCTCTACTTCTTTCGAGCTGCACTGGAGCCCTTAACTACGAGCTGGTAACGTTGCGAATTCGCGCATGCTTAGCATACCCAAATTAATATGCCTGAGAAACCCGTTTATGTAATCTTGTGATC
This sequence comes from Spodoptera picta, assembly GCA_038387885.1. Taxonomy (NCBI): domain Eukaryota; kingdom Metazoa; phylum Arthropoda; class Insecta; order Lepidoptera; family Noctuidae; genus Spodoptera; species Spodoptera picta. The sequence goes on from JAZHFQ010000380.1 coordinate 999,600, forward strand.
TATGTATTTCAATCTCAGATTCAAGAAATCGCCCGCATTAATCAAATAAATTTAGCCAAGTAATACAACGAGTTTCACCAATTAAAGATATTTTCAAATTAAACTTTAAAATATAAAAATGCTTCTATAGATTGCATATAAAATTCCTTACGACCAGTTTAGCAGTACACAGGTGTACATGAGAGGTATGCACGCATTCACGGGAATGGCTTACAGGTGTGTGGAAATTTACAGCTACAAACAATACGTCTATGTGCGGGGAAACAGCTCGTTCGCATTGTACAGAATTTTTATTTTTAAACAACTTTATAAATTGGCAGCCAGGTCATACATTCTAAAAAGTATTTCAACCACTCTTGAAGGGTTTTGAAGAAGAAATGACAATGAAACAGTTATTTAATCTGAAATGCTGTCCAACCGAATGTTCAATCTCATCCTAATTGAGTCACAATTGGGTAGTTTCCAGGGTATCAAAATTAAAAATCGAATTAGTTTAATTAGTACAGTTAGATAATGAACTTAGATAGAATGGCGATAAGTTTAGGAGTGGGAGGTTGTTACGTCATAACGCGGTACAAAATGTTGCACGCTGTAACGTCACACGATATTTCAAATTATATATTATTATTATTCAATATATCGTGGAAAGTATTTAGTTTTGTGTGAAAAGAAAAAATACGTATCTAAAGTTTTAATTTATTCTACCAGCTGGACAAACTAAAATAAAATGTAGGAAACTACCCTATTGTCACAAACCACATTAGTATAACACAAATTATCTAGTGTTTTTTTAAAAACGAGCTGTTTCATCCAATTACATAAATTATGAAAATGTAGCTATTATTTAGTTGAAATATTTAAGTAAAATGTAATGTATAATATAATATGAATTGTATGACATCCTAGCATTTAGCATGACACGCCCTGTATTTAATATATTGCGGTTGTTGGTATTATATGCCTAATTGTCATATGTATAGAGATTGGTTTTATTAATCACGACTTATAATAATTTTATTCGTTGCTAACTTTCAAGTAGCTTTGTTTTATTTCAACTATAGGCTACTCTCTACTCTTTATTCTAAATACTCTTTCACATTCTACTGAGGTTTAATAGAAGATAGCATTAAAGTCTACTTCTCTAAACAGAATTTTAATAATAAGAAGTCTGTTTCAATTAGTAAAACCAATTGAATAAGGAAGAACGGCATGCCAGCTATACCCCAATGATATAACACCCATGTAATAGTAGTCTATATTCATATAAGTAAATAATTTAATAACTGAATGACAGTAAGTGCACAGCACTGCTTACCACTGCGTAGATATTAGGCGACGCTTATATGTGCAACGTATATAAATAAATTACTATTTATTATTAATATCATACTAATAGTCCTGGAAATTAAACTATCTGTTTAATTTATGTACAAACTTGAACACAACTTTTTTTATTGAAAATTAGTTCTGAGATATTATGTCGAATTTAGTACTTAGCTGTTTTTATTTTTAATAATATACTCCTAGAGTCACAATAATTGTATCGATATTAAGTAAATATAGCAAACACTACAAATTGAATTGTAAATCATATTTCAAAATAGTTTGTAGCACATTTTCGTTCGATTTAGATAGTTGATACAATATATAGATTGTAATAATATTCATTTAAACAGAAATGTCAAAAATTTGTAGATACTTTATTGTACCTTTTTATTGTGTTACAACACTTTTAGTTTGTCACTTAGTCAGTTTAAACAAGTTTAATTAAACCTATAGTAGTGATAAATCACGTGTAATAATAATGTTAACAATTTATCGTAATGTCTTTTGTGTTTCAATTTTTATAATACAATATTTTGAAGCACTTTCAAAACATGCCATTGGCAAAAGTGTTCACTTTACACATAAATAAAACATTGGCCTATCTCCATACAGTTGCAGCTATGTGAGGAAGGTGCAGGTGGCGTAGGCCCCGTGGGTCCAGTAGGGCCGCCACACGGCGAGGGGGCGGAGTCCCCGCTGACGGCGCGCTCGCTTCGTCTCGAGCGAGCTGCCAGAGCTATACATGCTGAGCGAGACCGACTGCGCACGCACTACCAACCACCTTATGATGCGTGAGTATTTTTAACTGTTGATAAAAATATGTCCAATAAATGTTTACTAAACTATTTCAGTGTTAGAAATTCTAACTATGGTTGAAACTAGGTTATGCGGTTTGCGCAATGCTCATTAATATTATATATGCGCTATAGAATGATCTTTGCGCAAGTTGCGCAAGAGGACTGAATAACTTTTAAATTCGAAGGAGTATTTTTTTCATTAATATGTTAGGAGGTTAATGATTAATAACTGCATGTATTAACAAAACATGCTGTGTGTAAAAACTAACAAAATACTAACATCTAACAACTTTCTTTTCCACGCAACCAGGACATCGATAATGTCGGGCAGCCTTGCACGGATCCCAATGCACAGGTCTCAGCCTTTGTCTCTCGCGGGAACCAAACCCGTGTTACACTCACAAGTGAACTTGGCTCACCTGTGGTGTGACTGTCCAGACACATTGTTCAACTACGTACCTCACAGACTCTGTCTTAAATCCAATATGTATAGGATTGTTGATAGTTACCTGTTCCATCATCCCTGTCTCGTGAAGTCTGCCAGCTATATCTGAAGTTATTTGGGATTGTAAAATTCTTCTTTGTATGAGAAGGTCAAATAACGCACCACTATTATGTGCCTTATTGTTGTATGTAAATGCACAATACAGATTAAAACGTGAACGTTTCCCCTTTGAGAAATATGTCAAAAATATTTCTCAAATTAGTGAGGTTCTTCAATATTACGTGGAAGAACAATGTGTCAAGACTTTCAGCTTACTATTTTTTGTTATTTCGTTCTTAAACTTGCATACATGTTCTTTGTGATTAGTTATAAAACTTTTTATAAAATAAATGTGGTATAAAATATTTCACAAAATGGAATTACTAATTGTGTTCCCCATCATCGTTCAATTTGGAATGTAAAATAACAATGGTATGTTTTTAATATTTTATATGTGTGTGATCCCTGACTCCATAGTAGACTTCTATATCGGCTAAACACTTAGTAATTCCATTTTAGCTAGACATTTTATGTTGGTTTGGTGAAGCACGGCAAATTGATATTGAGTTTAATTCCAACGCAATAAGGCTTATAATTATAATATTTTACAATAGTAATGTCTCGAAATGCTGCTAGATGCGCTTACACAATTACTGCTAAACGTTTAAGTCAAGACCTCGAAAGCGATATAAATTATACAACTTTCGCTTTTATTTAAGCTGAATTTCCATGCTTATTACCAAATCCACCTACGATATAGGTGCAACTTTCTACTCTATGATAATTCAATAAAACTAACATTATAAATCTCTACACAGCAACATTTCATCGAGCTCTAGTCAAGAGTCTCTGGGTGGCATGGCATCGTCTCTGGGCGGTGGTATGGCCAGTACTTGGGGCGGCCCGGCCGGCAGCTCCAGGGCCGGGGCAGCCTCCGCCGCATCCATCGCGTCCATGCACCAGCAGAAGAAGCGAGGCATCAAGAGCTCACTCGGCAGATTCTTCAGCAAAAAGGAAAAGGCTGGGATGCCGGTTAGTTCAGTATTGTAATGTTTCTGTTATTATTATTACCATTTTTATACATGAATAGAAGATAATATGATGGATCAAGTTGTACTAAAAGAAGATTGGAATTACTAGAGCACCAAGACCATGGTCATCATTATCAAGAACCGAAGGACATCTACTACTGGACAAAGTTCTTCCCCTTACCTCCACGTTGTAAGTCGTGAATTGGTTTAAATAAGAATAGCGCATGTTTATTGTTCGTTTCATAAAAGGAACACAATGCAGTATGGTGAAGAATGAAGGATTTTGCTTTTTATATTTTTAGTTTATTACACCGTGTTTTAAAGATTTCGTAATTCTTATCATCACATTAATTTACTCCCCAGCTGCAACAAGGGCAGAGTCCCCGGTCGCTATCGTCGGTGTCGTCCCTGGGTCTGTCGTCCCTGGCGGACGACCCGTCCAGCAGCGACGCGATGACTCCGCACGCTCCCATGCCACACGCGCCCATGTCACACCAGGACTACGCCAGGACTAAGAGCAAGTCAGTACATTAAACAATTTAATAAGTGTTTGTTTATATATTCTGAATCATTTTTAAGAAGTGTAGATGTTGATGATGACTTTGCTTAAAACTTTGTGAGATACAGTTACACAATATTTGTAAAAAATCCATTACTGTGTGGTTGAGTGACTGACTGATATAAAATGCATAGTCCAAATGCAAACTTTTAATTCTAAGAAGAATTTGACATGTTTCTTAAGCAATTAAGACAAAAAAAAATTTGGTGATCCGAAGACAGATGTAGAAGCTAGTATAATTCATAACGTTAGTTAATAAATGGTGGTAATTTGGCCGGCATCCAGAGACCGCGACTACCGGCACGAGTTGCTGGGCGAGGCGATGCGCGCGGGCACTCCGTTCGCGCTGTGGAACGGGCCCACCGTCGTGGCCTGGCTCGAGCTGTGGGTGGGCATGCCGGCCTGGTACGTGGCCGCCTGCAGGGCCAACGTCAAGTCCGGCGCCATCATGTCCGCGCTGTCCGACCAGGAGATACAGAGGGAGATCGGTACGCCGCAAACACAACATTCAATTAACAAGAGATTGTATCGCTAACTAGTCCCGTAGAATTAAAAACACCGTACCCTTTTCTTGGAATGTGGCATGTAATTTACTAGATGGCAGAATTTCAATGCTGTCCATAGAAAATTGGACATCTGCACATCCAAGAGTTACAAAGGCGTTGCGTTTATATCTGGCATCCACTTTTAGCAACTTTTACTGAATCAGCTTTCTTGTTTAGCTATAGTCTAAAAGATTTAGATTACAATAAAATAGAATAACAACAAACCCGTTCTATTTTAAATATCCATTTAAAAATAAAGCATCTCATTTTTACGTACACCTGCCTTGACAGCTTTCGATTCAAGTAAAACCCAATGTCCTGTACCAGGTATCAGCAACCCACTCCACCGCCTGAAGCTCCGCCTGGCGATCCAGGAGATGGTGTCCCTGACGTCACCGTCCGCGCCGCGCGGCACTGCCTGCGCCGCGCTCGCCTTCGGGGACATGAACCACGAGTGGATCGGAAACGTATGGCTACCCTCTTTAGGTGAGATGTTTACTTTGTTATCTAATGAACTGATACAAGATTAATAATGACAATCTTTTAGTTTTTGCTAAGTTTGGACTAAAGTAGATGGATGTCAAAAGGTTGGTATCATAATATGTTCTTAACACATTGTTGATTCTCTATTTCAGGTTTACCTCAATACAGAACTACGTTTATGGAGTGTTTGGTGGACGCGAGGATGTTGGAACACCTCACCAAGAGAGACCTTAGGACGCAACTTAAAATGGTTGACAGTTTTCATAGGTAATTCATTATAAGTATTGTATAATCTACTTTTATTATTGTTTAACGACTTATTCACCCACGTGTGGTATTTCGCTAAAGCTCGACTAATTTTGAGCTGCAGTGGGTTTAAACGATAAGTTTACAGTGGATTAATTTATTTCGTGTGTAGAACATCTCTGCACTTCGGCGTGGCGTGTCTGAAGCGAGTCGGGTACAGCGTGCGAGCGCTGGAGGAGAGACGGCGCGCGGCCGAGATGGGGACCAGGGACGTCCTCGTGTGGACCAACGAGCGGCTGCAGCGCTGGCTCGTCGCCATCAACCTCAAGGTATGTAGCGCTACTGGTGCACCTATCTAACGCATCATCGTCAACGACCAGAGCAGGTCGTCTCATCCCAATACGAATTAATGGCATCTTAATACTTGCAGCTGTGACGATATCAATTTCGTCAGTCGCTTTTCGCTGCTTCTCTCAAGCACACATTAATAAAAGGTTACCTCATTATATACCTAAATGACACACCGTAAAGATCCAGTAATGTTTAAAAATGTCTCTGTTTGTTAGTTAATGACGTTAGGTGTGAGATAACATTCCGCTTGTGTCCCAGGAGTACGCCAACAACCTGTCGGAGAGCGGCGTGCACGGCGCGCTCATCGCGCTGGACGACAACTTCGACGCCAACAGCATGGCGCTGGCGCTGCAGATACCCACGCAGAACACGCAGGTACGCCCCGTCAACACTCACTCCTTGGACAACTTCGACGCCAACAGCATGGCGCTGGCGCTGCAGATACCCACGCAGAACACGCAGGTACGCCCCGTCAACACTCACTCCTTGGACAACTTCGACGCCAACAGCATGGCGCTGGCGCTGCAGATACCCACGCAGAACACGCAGGTACGCCCCGTCAACACTCACTCCTTGGACAACTTCGACGCCAACAGCATGGCGCTGGCGCTGCAGATACCCACGCAGAACACGCAGGTACGCCCCGTCAACACTCACTCCTTGGACAACTTCGACGCCAACAGCATGGCGCTGGCGCTGCAGATACCCACGCAGAACACGCAGGTACGCCCCGTCAACACTCACTCCTTGGACAACTTCGACGCCAACAGCATGGCGCTGGCGCTGCAGATACCCACGCAGAACACGCAGGTACGCCCCGTCAACACTCACTCCTTGGACAACTTCGACGCCAACAGCATGGCGCTGGCGCTGCAGATACCCACGCAGAACACGCAGGTACGCCCCGTCAACACTCACTCCTTGGACAACTTCGACGCCAACAGCATGGCGCTGGCGCTGCAGATACCCACGCAGAACACGCAGGTACGCCCCGTCAACACTCACTCCTTGGACAACTTCGACGCCAACAGCATGGCGCTGGCGCTGCAGATACCCACGCAGAACACGCAGGTACGCCCCGTCAACACTCACTCCTTGGACAACTTCGACGCCAACAGCATGGCGCTGGCGCTGCAGATACCCACGCAGAACACGCAGGTACGCCCCGTCAACACTCACTCCTTGGACAACTTCGACGCCAACAGCATGGCGCTGGCGCTGCAGATACCCACGCAGAACACGCAGGTACGCCCCGTCAACACTCACTCCTTGGACAACTTCGACGCCAACAGCATGGCGCTGGCGCTGCAGATACCCACGCAGAACACGCAGGTACGCCCCGTCAACACTCACTCCTTGGACAACTTCGACGCCAACAGCATGGCGCTGGCGCTGCAGATACCCACGCAGAACACGCAGGTACGCCCCGTCAACACTCACTCCTTGGACAACTTCGACGCCAACAGCATGGCGCTGGCGCTGCAGATACCCACGCAGAACACGCAGGTACGCCCCGTCAACACTCACTCCTTGGACAACTTCGACGCCAACAGCATGGCGCTGGCGCTGCAGATACCCACGCAGAACACGCAGGTACGCCCCGTCAACACTCACTCCTTGGACAACTTCGACGCCAACAGCATGGCGCTGGCGCTGCAGATACCCACGCAGAACACGCAGGTACGCCCCGTCAACACTCACTCCTTGTGGCTCTTCACGGGAATGTTTGTTTATTACTTCCGCGCAGTTTCACTGGCTGCTCGGCTTCTATTGAACGCAGTGTAATGTTTTATAGCCTTCTAAATCCAAATTTTAATATTCACGTAACAGTTTCCCCAGGAATCAGAATTGTATGGCTTATATTGTATTACCGTGCCCTAATTTTACTTTTCTTTATAAACGTTGCTATATTAAATCATATCCTGTTACCAAAAATCAAAATGGAACCTAGAAATGCTGAATCGTTGTGTGCAGGATACAAAAACTACCGAACAAGGAAAAGTTTACTTGTAATTTGTGCAACAAGGGATACGATTTACAGTGCGCAAATATCGCCGTTACACGGTTCAACAAGCATATGACAATAGCTCAAAAGAAAGCATGGATATGCCAGTATTGCTGTTGTAAAAATACCAAAAACTGGAAATGTAAATTATTCTATTCGAGCACCTATTAACAATGAAACACAAGTAATTCAATCACCAACCGAAGAAAGCAATGTTACTTTTAGTAAAAGAACAACCAACGCCAGCCCGGCGGCATCAACATCTTTCTCTCAAAGTTTGAGTTTTGTGGGTGATACCCAATACATGGAATATGAAGATACACCAACTAGTGTAAATGCAGAAGAGGAACTTACACTTAAGAATTTGAACGACATGATCACTATTAGCTTGCGAAATAATAATAAAACAATAATAGTAGCGGAGTTACAAAACACGATCCAGACTGAAATTAACAAGGCAATTATCAAAATTAGGGAAGACATAGATATGAAGTTGAATACATTATCTAAGGAAAATGAACAACAACAAGACGACATTATAACAATTAACAAGAAGATAGAAGAACTAACCACTAATAATGAAAATTTAAAGCGGGGAATAAAAAGCTTATTAGCCACAAAAGTGGAAAAAGCTTTCAATTGCAATGAAAATAATCGCAGGAAAATCGTAATCTACGGTTTCCCTGAATATTATAAGGAACCAAGGGTCTACGAAAAATAATATAGATTAATTGATATTCTTTACAATAAATTGAACATTGATCTCACGGATCATCTCGAAGAAACTTATAGGCTAGGTAGAAATTATAATAAAAACCGTCCATTAGTCATTGAATTAACCACCAAACGAATTACAAAATATATTTTAGAAAATAAACACTACTTGCAAGGAACTAGATTGTTTGTGTCAGAATTTTTGGATGAAAACGCGAGATCTCAAAGAAAGGAAATGTACGAGGAAATGATGAAAGCTAGGAATAACGGATTATATGCAATAATTAGAAATGACCAGTTGATTATTGAGGGAAAAATAATAGACATACAAAAGGACCGAAAATACATACACAATAATAATAATGTAACGCAAAACGAACAACACCAAACGTAACAATGTGTAGATGAAGAATTCACTGACAACTATGGAAACCGTACCCATGGTACGTTTCGAAACCCCAGACCAACAATTTAATATTTTGTTTCAAAACATTCAAAGCATTAGCAACAAGCAACATCTTTTAGAGGCTTTTATTAATAACAAACCGACCATTAAAGCAGTCTGCGTGTGTGAGACATGGCTCACTAGAGATAAATTAGATAGTTTGCAATTGAGTGGATGTAAAACTGTAGCGTCATATAGTCGCCACTCTCGAAGTGGTGGCGGTGTGTGTATTATTTTAAGAAATGATATAGAATTTATAGAATTTTATGATATAAGAGATTTTACTATTGAATATTGTATAGAAATATGTGCATGTAAGTTACCAAAGCAAAACCTTTTAATTATAATTATTTACTGGAATAGAAGAGAGGAAGAACTTTTTCTTATACAATTAAAACAAATTATGCAATTTATTAATCAGAAGTATAAAAACCTTAACGTCATAATAGGAGGTGATTTTAATATAAACATATTAGAACACAGTACATAGTACATCTTATGCTCGAATATAAATTCACACAACATATTAAACAGCCAACGCGTATCACACAGACAACATCAACATGTCTTGATCTGATTTTTACAAATTTTAACGACAACAAGTTACACACAACCGTGGAGGAATTGGGATTTTCCGATCACTGTGGAACTATTGTGAATATGACATTTAAGCAAGAAACTAAAGAGCTCGTATGGTATACCATGAAAAGACTATTTAACACAAGCAACATACACAAATTTAAATCTAAACTAATCAATCAAAATTGGAATAATATCATAAAACCGAATACAAATTTAAATGAAAACTACCAGTCGTTCCTTAGTACACTGAAAGATATTTTAAATGAATGTATCCCAGTATGTACCTCGTGTGTTCATAAGTTTTGAGACAAATTAAAAGTTGCATATCTTTTTAAATAATAAACTTATATTTATAAAAACAATAACAAACATTAAGTAGATAGTAAGTAAAAAATTAATATAATTATTATTCAAAATGACCACCCCTGTTTTTAATACATGCCCTTAGACGATTTGGCCAGTCATCAATGGCGGCACGAATCTTTTCCAGAGGAATTCGCTTCGCTTCTCGGACAAGAGCTCGCTTAAGTGACTCCAAGTTTGGGTGGGACTTTCGGCAGGTTCTGAGCTCTAATTCGGTCCATAGAGAATAATCCAGCGGGTTGAGGTCGGGGCTGGAGGAGGGCCATTCGTTCGCCGCAATGAAGGCCGGCACATTTTCCTTCAGCCAAGCTTGGGTGGTTTTAGCCTTATGGGATGGCGCCGAGTCTTGCTGGAAAACCCAATACTTGTTATGGAATAGGGTATTAGACAGGGGTTTCACAACAGTCTCTAGAATGTCACTTTGATAATTTTTGGCTTTCACCTTGACGCCTTGTTGGCAGAAATGAAGCTGAGTGACACCTTCGTACGAAACTCCCCACCATACCATGACACTAGCCGGGTGATGAGTACGCGAGACATTCCGTGCTGAAGGTGGGACATCCTTGCTACTTTTGGCATACACTTTATTCTTTTGTCGATTGAACTTTTCTTCGACGGTAAAGATTTTCTCGTCGGTGAAGAGTATCTTCCTCGCATCGTGTCTCCTAAGCAGTATTGGACAACGTTCGCGTCGCAATTGACGAAGGCGATCGTTTAAAAAGTGTACTTTTCTACGGCTATACGCCTTAACCTTGAGATCATATTTCAGTATTCTGTTGACTGAAACGCGCGAAATATTGGTCTGCAGAGCGAGTTTCTTCTGAGTGCGACATGGATTTCGGCGAAGTCGCTCTCGGATGATTTTAATGTTCGCAGGCGTCCTCACAGAGCGTGGACGACCACTTCTTTGCCGATCATGTAAAGAACTTGTCTCCTGGTATCGTTTAATAGTGTAATACACGAAGTTACGGCTCACACCAAAACTTTTCAGTTCTCGGAAAATGTCCATAGGTTTTCTTCCCACCTTAAATAATGAAATGACGGTCGCACGTAATTCTTTTGTTCCCTCCATTACGAGAAAATTTAAATAAAATAATCCTAAATCATAGATATTAAAAGTTAACATTCCAAATTCAAAATTAGAAAAAGAAATATACAGCAGCCAGTAATTTTTATTTTATTTTTATAAGCAAAAAGTTTGTCTCAAAACTTATGAACACACGAGGTAGAGGTAGAATTAAATTAAAAACTAAACAGTCCAATTACTGGCTAACTACAGGAATAAAACGATCTTGTAGAAATAAAAGACTACTGAAAATTTTATCCATAAAAATTAATAACTCAATTTTCACTAAATACTATAAAAAATACGAAAAAGTCCTAAAAAAATCCGTGATAACAGCTAAAAAATTACACTACATAAACAAAATGAATAAATCCACAAACAAAGTTAAAACTATGTGGAATATTGTAAAAGAACGAACAAACAAAATATCGAAAAAGAATAAACAAAATATAACGCCGCAAACGACGAGATTAGTAAGTGACCCTGTGCAGGTAGGTAATATTTTCAACGACTTTTTCGCTTCAATCGGGGAAAGTATCTCCCAATCCCAAACACCCGGCTTCAAGCAAACTCAAACACCAGTCATTAACCCTACTCAGAATACGATGTTTCTTAGCCCGGTAGACGGATATAAAGTAAATACCATCTTGAAAAATCTAAAAAAATAAAAGTAGTTTCGGCACAGACGAACTAGCGATAGCACCTCAGAGGCCAGGTCTCGAGCAGCTTGACCTGCGCCGAGACCCATCCCACCAAGAGCCTTTTGCTCTCCTTCAACTTTTTGGCCGCTGTGACGGGGCAGCTCACGACCACCGTGCGCAGCCCCAAGTTGTCCGGACGGATGGCGCCCGCCCTGATTTGGTCAGCAGGGCACTCTCCCGTCCTGGCTACAGCGGCCACCACCTCCTTCTCCGTTACGGAGTCGTCCAGGCCCAAAATCCTGACATCCAGGCATTTGGTGGGCCTGGACACACGGGCCTCGTCCGCACCGAGGCACGCCCTAAGCCTCTCGGCCAGGGCGTCGGCCGATGGGCCGCTGGTCGCGCCGGGGACCTCCAAAAGACGGGCTCCAGTGGCAGTCACTTTGACTGCAAACCCGTCCGGGGCCCCGAACTCCGCAGGTGTCACCGCCCCCTTGAGCTTGGCGATGACGTCGCCGTAGGTAACGCCCCTATTGACCGCTTCGGGCTGCAGTGTAATGACTACAGCCGCGGTCTTAGGGGCGAGGAGCAGCGCGTTTCTCCCTGCGCTGCTGCTGCCGTCGCTGCCGCTCCGCCTTTTTGCGGCGCTTCCGGCCCTCCCTGGCGACTCACCTCGCCTCGCCGGCGATTTGCCACCCGCCGCCGTCCTCTGCTTGCGGGGCGCGTTCTGCCGCCGCTGCTGCTACTCCAGCCTGCCGGGCTGGAGCGCCCCTACTCTTTTTGCGCCTGCGGGCGCCGGCGCAGCTGGGGTCTGCGTCGGCGAGGGCGCCGAGGCCCTCGCTGGGGCAGCCGGTCGCGCCTTTGCCGGCGGTTGGGAGCTGCGGCTAGCCTGACCCGAGGTCGAAGGCTTGGCCGCAGCGGTCGCATACGACCGCGGGACCGCGGGGGCGACCTGACTCGCCGCGAGCAGGGGGCGCAAGAGCCTGCCTTTCAGCACGTCGAAACGTCGCTGGAAGGCAGCCATCTCCGCCCGCAGCAGTCCGACTACGTCGGCCTCCGCCGGGGGCTAGGGGCGACTGCCGCGAGCAGCGGCGAGCTCGGCCCTGGCCGTCCGCAGCTCGGCCTCCAGAGCCGCATTAAAGGCCGCCAAGTGCGCCAACTCCCGCCGCATCTCGGCCAGCTCGGAGCGCACCTTTTCTGCAGTGAGCACCGCACACTGCTTCAAGGCCGCCTCCATTATGGTGGCCACCGCCGCCCTGAGGAGGCTGGGATTTTGGAGCTCCTCCGTGATGGCCTGTCGGAAGCCCCCAGAGCCGCTCTCGCTCTCGAAGCCGCGCTCGCCCTCCGATAGCTCTACGCCGGACATCTCTGTTGCAGAGGACTCTGAGCGGGCAGCGCTCGAAAGAGCCCTGCCCTCCGCAGCCAATTGCCCGAATGACTTCGCGCAGGCAGCGGTTCCCGCTTTCCGGCGACCTCTGCCCTTGCCGCCCCTACCCCGCGCCGCCGTGGGAACTTTAGGGGGAGGCGCCTCCTGCGCGCCGGAGGACGGGGACAAAGTGTCCTCCTCCAGCCTGGGGCGTTTAAACGTCCCCGTCGCGCGGCGGCGTGAGCCTTTAGAGCACACGCTCAACCGCTCCGCTAAGGATGTGTCGGACTCGGAGTCCGACCCCATCCGACTTGGAGCCCGTGTGAGGCTCGCTGGACAACTCCAGCGCCTCACCACGAGTCCCAGAGCCACTTGGGCTCCCTTCTCCCGCTACTGCAGGCGAGCCAAGCTCACCCGCACTCTTCTCCTCGTCTTGTGTTTTTTTTTATTTTTGTTGTTTAACTCCATAAAGTTCCCACGAGTATGGGGGAAATAATCAGTCCACCCAGACAGTGCCCCCTGTACCTGGGTAAGTGAAAATTTAAAAAGTTTCCCAACTAGAGGGTCCACTGGTCCCCTAGCTGGGGGTGCGCTCACGACTGACACTACTCCTCAGCCATGCATACTCTCGCCGCGCACCAGAACTTAGTATTGGAGGAATTTTTTATAGAGGTTATCTTCCTCGCGGTCCGGGCGACCAAGCCAAGACCCTCGTCCCGTTCAGAGTCACAAAACATGACCGTGACCTCCTTACGGATTACGATGTCGACGGCTGCAATCGGGGACAGCTTGTGTCCCGATGCTGCTCGCTGGCAGGGTGAGTGCACAGCGAGCACCGCCCTTGCCTCTCCGCCACGCTCTCTGCTAAGTTCAGAGAGACAGGCGGAGAAACGCCCCACGGAAGCGCGGGCTATGAGCCTCCGCACACCGCCCGCCGCCTCCAGAACCCTGTGGGGTTCGCCCGCCCTGTCCAGAAGTCTGCTGCGGGCGATAGTCACACCAAACCCTATCACCCCTGTTAGGGAGACTGTCGCCCGCACCCAGGGTGCACCACGGGGAGGTCTTCTGGCACCGCACCCCATGAACTTACCCTACCATTTTTCAAACTGATAAATCAGTCGGTCGAAGAAGGCAGTTTCCCAGACCGTTTAAAAAGTGCAATAATAAAACCAATTCGCAAAGACAGACCCTAGCAATTATAGACCAATTGCTCTCCTGCCAACTTCCTCCAAAGTCTTTGATTGCCAAAACGGATTCCGTAAAAATAGATCAACAACCTTAGCAGCATATAAGTACATCCAAGAAGCGTTAAACGTCATAAATAATAAACATTATGCAATAGGAATATTACTTGATATGACCAAGGCCGTATCAGGGTGTGGTGGCCGTAGGGTGAGGTTTGATATATTGCTGCAGAATTTGTATGGTATGGGAGTACGCGGAAAGGCATACGACTGATTCGTGTCATACTTGAAAGGTAGGGAACAATTGGTTGAGTTAGAGTTCTACAACAGTACAACAAGAGAAGTACAGCACATTCGATCTAAAGTCAGACCAATACAACCTTCAATTCCCCAGGGAAGCGTTATAGGATGCCTACTTTTCCTAATCTATATTAACGACCTCCCCAAAACCATAGAAGGGCCGTGTGTCCTATTTGCAGACGATGTTTCAATACTCACCTCATGCCGATCGACTGACCATATCAACGAAAAACTCAACAGTATTCTTAATAACGTAACTAACTAGATGACACAACATAATCTCGAAATAAATTTTACGAAGACCAAATTAATAACCTTTCATCCTTACCAAAAAACCTAAATGAACATTAATTTTAAATATAACCAAGTGGAACTAGAAACAGTTAATGAATTTATTCTTTTAGGCTTGACAATAGATACAAACATAAACTGGAAATCTCATATTCTCAAATTCAAGTAAAAAATCGCAAAGTTCTCATATGCCCTACATGAAATTAAAAAGACAACTGATTTACAAACTGCAATAGTTATATATTATGCGTATGTGGGCATACGGCTTGGTTCACTTATGGTAGCATTTTGTGGGAAAAACAGTACGGATGCTCATTCATTGTTTATTTTACAAAAAAAAACTAATCCGCATTATAGCCAACATAGAACAAACCGATAGTTGCAAACAGTATTTCACAAAACATAATATTCTCACCTTAATAGATATATATATATTAGAATTGTGCAAGCTGGTTCGTAAATATCCAGATTGTTATAAAAAAAGAGGAGACATACAATCAAGCCACTCGCTCCGACATAAAAACAGATTGGACTTGCCTCGCTCTAACCTTAAGATGCACTCCTCTAGCCCCTATGTAATGTCGATAAAAATTTATAACAAATTACAAGAATACTTAAAAGAAATAGAAAAAACAAATGTATTATGATAAAATTAAAACAATATTTGATTAAAAAAAGTTAATACACCTTAGACAAATTTCTAAATGATAAATTGACTACATAATTGACTGATTTGACAAGCTAGTCTAAGCTAAAAAGTAAATAACTTAATATTACTGAAAAATAAACATTATAATATAATATACTTTAAATAAACTACACAAATAAATTACCTTATACTAACTAAACTAAATATAAATTGTAATAGGATTTACAATACGATTAGGTACCCAAAACTAAATATCCTATATACATACTAGTTAAAGATCGACTGAGTAAAATTCATTTATTACAATAATTTAGTTGTCAAAAACCTTTTTTTTTTATTAATTAAGACATCAAATTAATTGTAATCTAACAAAACGCCCTTCCTCTCTCCTACCAATTTTAAATGTAGCTGTGCCCGACAGGGTCCGTAATTGTTACTATTTGTATTTTTCTAACCACCTGTATGTGGACATTATGGATGCAATAAGTATTTGATTACTTTGATTACTTTGGATCCTTTAACTCTTTGATATTTGAAGCCTTTCTCGACAACTAAACGATAACTACATAAAACTGATTATTCAATTCGAAGCAGTAGTTCCGAGATTAGTGCGTACATACAAACAAATAAAGTGTAATATGTATCGTCGGCCTGCAGGCGCGGCAGGTGCTGGAGCTGGAGTTCGGCAGCCTGCTGGCGGCCGGCACGGAGCGCGCCGCGCGCCACGACGCCGCGCCCTCCTGACACCACGCGCTCAACTAGGTACGCAGTATCTACTAAATACGACTTGCTCACGTTAATATACTAACAAAAACTCTACTACTTTCAAAATATGTCCAATGCTGAACGTTCGCCTCCTCAATGATGCATGGTTCGAAGTGACCAGCATCCAGCGACTTCCTGCAACCTTTACTAGGTCGTCTAACCACCTTATCTATTTGCTCGTACTCAAACAACTTACTCACTCATGCTCATTTTATTCATGTTTCTCTTTCCTTCTGTTTCTGACCTGGAGATTTATTTGGCTTCATATGCCTTGATCATGAAAAATCATAATTTATTTATTGTTGAGTAGTAAATGTAATAATGTAAGTACTATTGTTCCAGGCCACGTGGTTCCCTGTGTAGTGGGCCGGTAGTGTCGCGGTCCGCTGTAGTCATACATAACTTTATATTTATTTGGTACAAATGTTAGTCGCGGAGTACACGGCGTATGGCGGCATTTTATAGTAACCACGCTTCAGTGTACATACTTCAATACTCGGCTCGCTTCTCTTTATACTCTGTCTACCAAACTACTATAAAATGCTATCATAGAGTAACAATAATATTCTCCGTAACTGTATATTGTAGGTAAGTAAGGCTTCACTATAACTACAAAGTGCTCTGAATCTGTAGACTTATGTACTTAACTTGTAATCTGATATTTATTGTGACTCGGACACAACAAATGTATGTTAGCTGCGCCGCGGGCGCCGCGCTCCCTCGCGTCTCTAATGTAAGTATTATCGCCTTAAAGTATTCACTGAGATGTACAGTATACTTGTTATGACGCAATATTGGCTGTTCTTTGAGCCAGCATCCATATGATAATAAATAGCTTTATATTCATATAGATGTGGTCTCGACCCCCTATACAAACAGATAGCCTTATATCGCAATAGTTTATAGTGTCAGTCTCCCCGACTATAGCCAGTTATATGTGCGCGGGTATAGTCGAGGAGCCTGGGTGTTTGCCATTTTATACAATCGTAGAGGGAGCTCGGTGCGCGCGAGTGGACATTGTCATACTCTGATGCCAAATATTAGTTATATTGTAACTAATATATACATTTGTATTCTGTCGACGCCGCAGTCTGCAATGTATTGCGTTCTACTTACATTCTATTTTAATTAAATTGACTAAAACTTTATATGTTGAATTTTAAAAGTACAATTTCTAAATGTTTTGAATTGATTTTATTTTTATAGACAATTTTTATGTATTGTTGAGTTGTATGTGTATTGTAATAAGGTTGAACATATAGTTGCAGGCTGTTCGGTCGGCGGTACTCTTAAAGTGAGTGTTGTGAGAGATTACACTGTAGCCGGCAGGGGGCGACACTGTCGCGTCTGTGTTGTGTGATAGTGGACTGATACTGTACCATATACTCGACAACTTCGCTGTTTTTTAAACCTAATTTATTATTTTGTGTATTCTAATATTTTTTTAATGAATTTTTATTATGTAAGGTCAGTCTTGGCGTCTTCAATTAGTCATGTTTTATAGTATAAGTAAGTAGTCCAGTATATGGCGCAGTGTCGCTGCGTGGGACGTGTGTACCAAGTGCCTCGGCGAGGTGTGTATATACATAGCTTTATGTAGTGGTACTGGTACTGGTACGATACTAGTCTATGTACAGTGTTGTTACATTGTTTTGTAATCTTGTATTCTATTAACGCTACTAGAACAGCTCCGACTTAGCTAGGTATATTTTGTTAAGCGTTTTACAACAAACACTTCAATAGGTAATCAAATAAACTATCGATTGTATAGCTAAAGCGATTTTAATTTGAAATGTGAATCTATAACGAGTAGCAAATATATTGTAAATATTATCATTTGTATCGACTGTAGGTGTAATAGCAATATTTAGCTAAGATGTGTTCAAAACTGAAAGGATTTTTATTGTATTATTACTTTGTAATGATAACCGCTTATTTATTAACTAGATTTTATTATTTATTAAGTTATTATAGGAAATGTATGAAATATACCGGTTTATTATAATTACCTCAGTAATATCGTCGTGGGTGCGCCGGCGCAGGCCTCAGCTATAGTTATCGAGTAACAGTATTAATAAAGTTAGGTAAGAGACGGCCGCGGCGCCACCGGTGTGTGATTTTTTATAAAATTAATTAATTTTTAATCGTAGATAAAATTTGGATATTCTCGAAGTAAGGTTGCGCCGCGCGTCGCATGTTGTGAGCTAATGTTTACGTATACCTACATAATAATATCTCGCGCCTGTCTTACCCCGCATTGCTCATATTATATTCCTTACTTGAGTTAGCGGACAATATGCGACGCGGCACATTTTCAAAATTTTTCATAAATAAATTGGGAAGTGAGGTATGTATCTACTTTGTATCGCGGCTTGTGAACGTGACGGCGCGGGCGCGGGCGCGGGCGCGGGCGCGGGCGTAGGCCGGGGAACTGTACTCGACGCTACATCACTTGCCATATGATATCTAGGTAAATGTTATCGTTGTAAAACACCTCGTTGTTTTCTCTATAGATAGGTAAATATCGGAAGCACTTGAGTGTCGTTTTGACTTTCAATGTGCAAATTGTTATGATTACTAAAATTATACAATTGTTGAGTCCCCGGTCGTCGAGGCACTCACTGCTGCATACTGCGGCGCCATCTGTCGGGTACGGAGACAGACCGACCACCCGGCCTTCACGGGTCGGTCTGTGTATCAAACGTTGTAGTGTAATTGAGTGACTTGGTTTAGATGAAATAATGTATGGAACACTATTAGTGACGCGAGGAGACGACTCCGTGTCGTGGTCGTGTCGTCGGCCGTTGTGACGTCTCGTCAATAAAGCGCGACTTAATATCATACGTACACATCATCGTTTCATTATCAATATATAAATAAATTATATATATTAGCTACATAAAGTTTGTATACAATGCAAGTGGAGATGGTTATTTAGTTAACTATTAGTGTACTTATAGCTTTTCGACGTAGCTAATCAAGTTTTGTATAAAAGCGTTTGAATGACGTAGTATAGCCGAAGTGTCATGGCCGCCGTGCGGTCCCTTTGTATTCTACACGTTTTATATGTTCCCCTCTGTTAGCCTGTTAGTAGACGCTATCGTCCGGTTCCGAATACACCGCCGGGCTTGTTACACTGCATCAGTCGTTGCGTGCGGTGTGCCATGCCCGGCCGGTAGAGCAGCAACGAGAGTAACCTCCACAAGTGCCAAGTAACCGCCAGTTTGGAACGGACGCGACCGAACAATAACTAGAATAATTTCTCACATTCCAACAACTCCGATGACGCACTGTCGCATGTCGGACCGAAACGAACAAAAATATTTCCAATCGAAGTCCCAGTGGCTCGCGCTACCAAAGAATAAAGTTACCTTCACGTTAAGGAGTATTGTAACATATGTTTATTAGTGAAACAATTGGATATGTATATAATTTGGCCTGTGTGTGCATAGCTTGTATAGTGAGGGCGCGCGAGTGGGTGCGTCGTCACCGTTCGCGTTACATTCCAAGGCTTTCCGTGTTATAAATGATCGCTTTGGCCCTGACTAGGTAATCGGTATATCGTTACAGGAGATCCCTTCTAACGGCCATTGTTTTGATGTCATAACGAAATTGTTAACTAGACAATGTTTATTTTGAGCAATGTAATCAGTACTAATGTGTAATCTGTACGTTTGTAAAAACGTTTATCAAAAGTGCGATGACGGCATACGTTGTGCATAATGATAAGAGGTAAATACAATTTACACGATACAACTATTTGTTTCATTTACTTACACACTACCTGTCTCAAGTCAACTTACAACTCAAATACATATAATATTTATTCTACTAGTGCAAAAGCTGCGGCTATTGATTCCTGACCACAATGTCTTTGGTTCGATCTCCAGATTCACTACCAACCACATGTCTACACAGCTGAACAATGACTGAGAGTGAAGGGATGTGTCATAACCTCCTAATCAGACGGTGGTGTGGTAAAAGTACTACTGTCCACTAAAATACCTGTTTACCTTTTGCATAAATACGAAAGTATGATGTTATGTTAGAGTAGTAGTAACCTATCCTATCGACTATCAAGAATGTCAGAATATGGAATAAAACAACTAAGTTTACATTTGAGTTTTATTTTTATTGCCAGTTTTACTTAAATGTCTACATATTTTCTTCTTCAATTCTTTCTGTCGCTTCAATTTACGCCACTCCTCTTCTTCCAGCTGCTTTTTGTGCTTCTCCAGGCGAAGTGCAGTCGCTGCCTTCTGCACTTCCTTTTTCTTCTCGTAATTAGTTTTCAACATCTTCATAACATTCGAGATCTTCTGTTCTTCAGGGTTCTTGATCACGGCTATCCTATTCTTGAACTTATCCTTAGGATTCGTTCCAGACAATGTAGTTGACTTCTCTTTAGGTTTGAACCTATATGGCAAACCTTTCTGCAGGTTTTTAGGTATAACCAAAGGCTTGAACACTTTAGGCGCCCTGTTAACTTCAGTATACAGTGAATCGAGATTAGCATCGTTCTTGATATTCTTCTCCCTCTTAAGTTGTCCTTTAGTCTTCATTCCTTGCCAGGCGTTCTTAGCACCCACAGGCAGTAGTAAGTTAACGACAGGCGCATAGAACTTCGTCACATCCACTTTGTACCATGTACGACAGAACACAATGTCACTCATCAAGATTTTATCTTCGAAGGTCGCACGGAATGCTCCTTCCGGCTTGTTGAGCGCTTTCTTGATCTGCCCTCTGATACCCGACACGGTTTTCACTCGAGCGCCTTCAAACTTCGCAACCTCTAAAGTAGTTGTAAACATATCCTTGATGAAAGCTGTCTTCTTGTATATCTTTAAAGGAGTACCAATTAATTTCAACTTCTTTACTATTTGGGTAGACTTGTTAATTTCATTAACACTACCAGTAGCAGCTATCCGGAACCCAACTTGTTTGATTTCATTTGGATTGTTATTGACACTTTGTAATGCAAGAAAACCTGTGTTCTGTGGTGTGATGGGACCATAAAAGTGCATGTTACATGTGACATGTTCAGGCGTATACTTCAAATACCTGCATTTCATATCATCCTCAATCTTAGAGTAGATGGGTAAAGTTTGGAAGCGTCGCCACCCCAGCGAGATGATGAGAGGATCATTGGTCTTCAATATCTTCTTGTACCATCTGTGTTTCTTCACTTTACAGGATACAAAACCTATGTTCTGCTCAGCCATGTTGAGTGCTCCAATCAGTATTGGATAGCTTGAGTCAAAGTTCGTCACAAACTCTGAAGGCATGTTCTTGAATAACATTCTGACATATAGCCCGGGCCTGAAACCTTCCACTTCTATCCTCAATCCATTATCTAAATTGTCAAACACTGATTTATTCAATTCTGATTGCTTCAAAGCTTCTGCTTTCAAGTTCTCATAGTAGGAGTGGTCTCCTTTTATCCTGTGATCGTCAGGGTTGTCATACTCTGAATCAAACTTAGCCTTCAACTTTAACTTTTTGTCCAATATTTCGGATTTGGTTGGTTCTGCTTTCCTCTTTGATCCGGGTTCAGCAGTAATATCTACATCTTCCTCTGCTTTGTGTTTTTCTCCAGTTTCTAAATCTTCAAAATCACCATATAGTTCTTCATCCTCACCATCACTCGCATCATCTAATTTCAATAGTTCTGATGCATCCTCATCAGCCGACCGTTTACCAGTTACAAAGCTGTTGATCAAATATTGTTTGTTTGTGTCACTAGTCCAATCCCTTAGATTTGGTTTGTCTAAAGAATAAAAGAATGAACACTCGTCTAGGTCTAATCTCTCCTTTTCTTTGTGCTTCTTCTTTTGTGTATCTGTGACCTTCTTAAACAGACCACCCAACTCCTCACCTTCTTCTTCTGATTCAGACTCTTCATCTTTCTTTTTAGCTTTGTTTCCTATTTCAAAGTCACCATAAACCAGCTTCATAATGTTCTTTGATGTCTTTTGTCGCTGTAGGTAAGCTTCTGTGGCTTTTTGTCCTAACTTTTCCTTCCATTTCATACCAAAATCGTTCTGAGCCTCATCATCTGTATCACTGTCATCATCACTCATGTCACCTTTATCTTTATCATCTCCATTAACACTCATTTCTTCACCATCATCATTATCATCGCCCTCATCATCAGAACCTGCATCTGAATTGTCATTATCCCATGGGAGTTTATTCTTTTTCTTTTCATCTATTCCACTGTCATTGTCGCTATCATTACCCTCATCTTCTGAATCAGAGGAATCTGACTCTGCTTTTTTATTTTGTTGTAAATATTCGTCATCTTTGACCATGTCTGGGTAGATGACTGCACCACCACTGAACAGTTGGAACCCTGACTCTTGCATCTGTTCATCAACAGTCTCCTTGGTTTCTACAACATTCTTGAGTAGAGCTTTCTTCTCATTTGTTTCTTCATCTTCCTTCTTATGTGAATGAGAGCCTTGTAGCTCAATGTAAACAGCATCTTTATCATATACAATGCCTCCAACTCCCGAAAAAGGTGCATAGATCTGTCTCTCTCGCTCCATGAGATGTCGCTTTTTCTCACTGCTGGGGAGAGGACATGGGTCTGGTAGGTAGGACAGCTCACTGATTTTCATGTCGCCAACACCTGAAATAATTAAAAACAAATATTTTTATGAATTGAATACCTGAGTGTACTGAACACTGCTGGACTATGAGCCCCCTTCTCTACATAATTATGAAAAGGATGTACTCAAATCTAATCAAATAGTAATATCAAGTAAAAATGTGTTTTCACACACCTATTAGGACAAAGCTAAGATAAAGTCTAATATAATGGTTTTCATTATTTACCTGCAATATGAACAGAAGACTCTTTCATGAGTGGTACTCCTCTCACATACCCATACAACACCACATCTCTATTCACCTTAGCATCCTTCCTGATCAGTTCCTGACTAGTGACATCTTCCAGCCGGTCAGCCAGCACATAAGCATGGGTCATCCTCCAACTCAAAGGCCTGAACTTCATCACAGAAATGAACCTAGATAAATTCTTTATTTCATTCCTCAAGTATTCCCCGTGTATAATACCAGACAGGTAGAACAACTTGGCTCCAGCGTACACTTCAGTCCAAAACCTATGTTTCAGGGTCTTCTTTGTAGTCTTCAATGTTTTTGCATTCTTTATCATATCAAGATGAGTTAGTACACCCATAATTTTAGGCATACCGTGCACCTGACAGATGTTGAGGAACTCAAATATCTCCATCTCAAAACCGAAGCTGGCGTCACACAGTAACAACACCAAATCAGCACATTTCGCGATGTCGATCATAGAATTTACGTCGTTATTACATTCTATTAGCGTAATGCGGCGCTTCTTCGACGTCACAATTGTTATAGGACCGTTCGTGTTTGTCACATTGGTTTTTATAAAGCTCTTTATCAAATTATTGATGAGTGTTGTTTTACCGACTCGAGGTGGTCCAACAATCGCCACGACGATGGGCGGAGGCTCCAACGGAGTTTTATCCACTTGAGGAATATGTTGCTTCTTCGCAATAACATCTTCTCGTCTGCGGAACTGTCTCTCGGCTCTTACAGCAGACTGGATAGCAAAAGCTTTAGGATTTCTCTGCCGAGCACTTAGGTTAGATTGATCAACTTTGTTCTTATTTTTCTTCTTCTCTGCTTTGCGCCCAGCTTGCTTAGCTCGGTGCGACTTCTTTTTATCAAACACATTTTCGTCTGCCATATTAAAACTTTAAATTAACTTCAATTAAACATCACGAAATTTCAAAATAACCTCACGTGTTATTAATGTGAATTATGACAGCCGTCAGTACCGTGCCGTCGCAAAAGTGACATTGAACCATTAAACTGACAGATTGATCTTTTGCTAACCATGGAGTCATGAACTCTACGTAGCATAGAGAGAAAGAATAATTTTGTTTCTTTTGAGA
Organism: Spodoptera picta; assembly: GCA_038387885.1. Taxonomy (NCBI): domain Eukaryota; kingdom Metazoa; phylum Arthropoda; class Insecta; order Lepidoptera; family Noctuidae; genus Spodoptera; species Spodoptera picta. Next base: position 1,023,742 of record JAZHFQ010000380.1, read on the forward strand.
TCTCTAAGTTTGAGATTAACGATTATTATTTTTATTAAGCAAACATACTTTAAACTTAAAAACATAATTCTTTATTTACTAATTAGACTACTTACAGTATTTGATTTTGTTTTACTTTGTAATAAAGTGTAATTTGTTTTATATATACAATTAATATTAACTATAACTAAATGAAAATATATACTTAAAATAGAATTTTTAATAGTATAAGAGACATAGTTGAGACAAAGTATAATTTTCATTTGATCCTAGATCTAAGCCTAGAACCTAATAGATCCTTAATCAATCTTTGTACCTTGTTTGTTAATCTTTGTTTCTTTTTATATTAAAAGTAATAAAGTAATAATTATATCTTTGTACCGTTGTTATTTTATTTCATTAGTCTTGCAACACTGTTCCCAGTTGTCACTGACTAGAGATAGAGAAAGAGATCAATTTTATATTTTTGTGCAAAAAATCCATTATTTGGATGATGAAAGCAAAAAACGCAGCTGTTAATGATAGCTCGCTAGTGGCAGATACAAAAGTGAATTAAACTGAACTATTAATATGACTTCTTCTGAGCTAGACAGCCGGAACATCGCCATATCGATGTGAGTAATATACGCATTTTTCCTAATTATAGAACGATTGTGTTATTGTATTCGTCACTGGACATTGTTTATATTGTTTGCTAGTTAATACTCGTTGCTCGTTAGTGCAGGCGACGTCAGAACTGCCTCGCTGATGATGTTAGGTCGTTGATCTTTGAGACCTGTCGTCCCCGCAATGCAGATACTAAAATATCATCGTCAGTTTTGTAATTACCTTATAAAGAGTCTCATTCTATGACAAAATATATTTTGACCATTTGTTTAGTGTAGTCCCTAAATAGATAGTACATTCTCCACTCCTGTTCAATACCAACTTTCTATGCAACAATGGCTAGTTTAACTAGCCACAGTTTAACAGTTGGTTTTAACTAACTATATCTAGATATTATACTAAAACTCCACATTTAACTCCCATTTTAATGTGCTGGAAAAAAAATATCAGGAAATAAAAAGATCATCAAAACCTGTATGGTCTGGTTCAGTGTAGGTATATTTTAACAAGAATCAAGATTTAGATTATTAAATAATATCTATATTTATTCAAGTAATGTATAAATAATACTTGTACTACTTCCAATAAACTTGATTTTATTTTAAACTTGAATATGTTAATTTGTTAATACAATGTAAATTAATTAAGCATTTATTTATTTACTGGAATTTATTAGCAGAATATGTAAATTAAATCCATTCAAACTATATTTTACCAAGTTTAACTCGTCGAGTACCGGTTTTGTAGACACAATTATAGAACAATAGGTTGCGGTCACCGGTGACCGCTTGGTGTTTGACAGTTTAAACAGTAGGTGTTGTATAACATGAAAACTGGTTAAAAAACAATGCTATCATCTCACAGACAGAGAAACACTAACAAACAAATTATTATCAATTAAAATTATTAAAAATGACAAATGACTTGAGTTAAGATATCCACCTAATTAATAGACATTCAATAATTAGTAATATAATAATAATATTATTAATAATAAACAACCACACGTCCTGATCGACCATCTGATCACGTGGGGGGCGGACACACGATTACGAAGTTACTGGCGTGGCTAACGTGGCTCTGGACACCCATTCAAAATGGAGACACGATCTAAGAAGAAACGTATAGGGCCGCTTCCCGGGGGCGATCGCCGGGGCACACCTGGAGCTGACGCTGGGTGTTTCAGCATGCGATCCGTCAGTGGTGTGGAGTTGAACAGGCGGGCTTCCACCAAAAAACATGTGACAGCCGAAATAAGTGACGACGCTGACCTACAAACAAACAGATCCAACACACCACTGGAGCCATATAGCCCCAGTACCATATCATACACACCATCTAGATCCTCATCACCATCTATACCGTCGTCACCAGTTTTACACACCGTTTCACCTACTCCGGCCTTGAATGTTGCGCGGGGGGCAAACGCCTTTTTGCCCACGTCCACCAAGGCCGGAAAACCTAGAGTTCGCATGAAGTGGAGTAAAGAAGTAAACATATTCATCATGCGAACTTACTTCTACATCACAAAATTAGAAACTGACATGACCATTTACAGGAAAGTCTTGCACGAACTCTTCTGTCGACAATATCCTGAGGTTAACGTATCTGAACAGCGAATTTCAGACCAAAGAAGAACAATAGTTAGAAATAAACTCTTATCCCAAGAGATTATTGACCAAATAAAAGAAGAAACACGGAAACAACTAGAAGCAGAATCAGAAAATAGTAGTAACACAGACTTGAGTCCACAAAACATACAAACAAATGATCAACAAACACAGCCAATCACCCAGACACAACCTCTCAATATGGAATCACAACCATATAACTACACACAAATAACACACTCATCCACACAAACAGAATCTATTACATTAACTCTGGAAAATGATATCGACACCTTAACCGCAGTAGAACAAGCACCAATTACAGAAGATTACACACAACAATTGTACGACAAGTTCCAAACGACACTCACACAATACTCAGGTATGGATCCCGCATCACGACCAAGGCTACCGAAGCTCCTGTATAATCGTAACCTTTTTCGCTTAGTTAATCTGTTCAATGAAAGTATTCTCGCTCACTTTATTTCAGAAGACAACCAACTTACAGACTTACACACTATTATATATTGTACAGCTTTAGTTATATCGGAAGAACTCAATTTCAAAATAACAGAAAACACAGCAAACAGTAGGCCAAGGATCAGCATCAAGCCACCGTGGCAACAAAGATTAGAAAAAGGTATAGAAAAACTAAGAGCAGATTATGGTAGACTCACGCAATACATTAATAACAATAGATCAAATAAAGTAGTAAAAAGAGTAGAGGCCATTTTCAAAAATACACGCATACACACTAGACATGAAAATAACAATCGTACACCACACGAATTCTTAGATACATTAAAACAAAAACTAGCATTGAAAGTACACAGGCTTAGAAGATATAAAAAAGCACAACAACGCAGAAATGATAACGCTATATTTGCAAAAAATGAAAAAATATTCTATAGACAATTAAACACATCACACACCAACATATCAGACAACCAGAGCACGATACCATCTAAAGAACAATTAGAATCATTTTGGGCAGGTATTTGGGAAGAATCTATTAGTCATAATGATAGAGCTGCTTGGATAACAGAGGAAGAAACAAAGTGGGCAGGTATAGATGAAATGGAATTTATAGAAATCACAGAATCTGATATTGCAAATGTAACAGGTAGACTACATAATTGGAAAGCCCCGGGAATAGATAAAGTACATAACTTTTGGTATAAAAAATTAACTATCCTACATAAACACATAGCTAAAAATTTAACTGAAATAGTCTTAGGAAAGCAAAGAATACCGGAATTTATAGCGACAGGAATAACGTACATGTTGCCTAAAGCTAAACACTCATCGCAGCCTTCACAGTACAGACCTATCACCTGTTTGCCCACTATTTACAAAATACTCACATCAGCTATTACAATTAAAGTCAACTCCCACATAGAACGATATAAAATAATGGCAGAAGAACAGAAGGGATGCAGGCGGGGCCACATGGGGTGCAAGGAACAATTAATTATAGATTCCACTATCCATAAACACGCCACATCAAAAAATAGAAATCTTCATTGCACGTATATTGACTATAAAAAAGCCTTCGACAGTGTTCCACATTCTTGGTTGATTCAAATATTAGAAATTTATAAAATTAATAACAAAATTGTAGATTTTCTTCGCAACATAATGCCTCACTGGAAAACTACTCTTCAAATTAATACTACCAACGATAACGTTGTTACGCGACAAATTAGAATCAAGAAAGGTATCTACCAAGGAGACTCCCTAAGCCCCTTGTGGTTCTGCCTAGCCTTGAACCCTCTTTCCCATTTGCTGCAGCGTTGCCATGCTGGGTATTGCCTCAAACATAGTTCTGATGAAACAGTTATTTCACATCTTGTTTATATGGACGATATTAAACTTTATGCTAAATCCGATAAAGATATGAAAACATTAGTAGACATTACAGCAACTTTTAGTAACGATATCAATATGCAATTTGGTTTAGATAAATGCAAGACCCTACACATTGTAAGAGGCAAAATACAACCTGGCAACTATGTGGTAAATGACAGAGATATTATAACTGCAATGGAACAAACCGATTTATACAAGTATTTAGGCTACACACAGCTGAAAGGATTAGATCATATAAAAATAAAAAATTCACTCACCACTGAATACAAAAGAAGATTAAACGCTGTTTGTAAAACACAATTATCTGGTAAACATCTTATTAAAGCTATCAACACTTTCGCTGTTCCTATACTAACTTACTCATTCGGTGTAATAAAATGGACTAAAACAGACACGGAACAACTAGAACGCACAACACGCACTACACTGACTAAACACAATAATTTACACCCTAAATCAGCAATAGAAAGGCTCACCATTAAAAGACAAAATGGGGGAAGAGGCCTCATAGACATCTCTCATCTCTGCCAAAAACAAATCTGTAAACTAAAATCATTCTTCCACTCGAAATCTCAAACAAGCGACATTCATAAAGCCATAGTCTCAAACGACACCAATTATACACCACTAAACCTAAATGAACCAATAGATGTAGAAAACTTTAATGAAACTGACCCACAAAAAGAAAAGCTAGAAAACTGGAAAAGAAAGGTCCTCCATGGTCGACATCCACATGACTTAGAACAAGCCCACGTAAACACAATAGCATCAAATAAGTGGCTGAAAATAGGGAACTTATTTCCAGAAACTGAAGGATTCATTATCGCTATTCAGGATCAAATTATTAATACCAAAAACTATAAAAAATATATTATTAAAGACCCTACAGTAACCGATGATAAATGTCGCAAATGTCACATACAACCTGAAACCATACAACATATAACAGGAGCCTGCACAACACTCACACAAACCGATTACACCCACAGACACAACCAGATAGTAAACGTCATTCATCAAAAACTTGCACTCAAATACACACTCATACAAAACACAAACACACCATATTACAAATACACGCCAGAAACTGTTCTAGAAAACACCACACATAAGCTTTACTACGATCGCGCCATACTCACCGACAGGACAATTCATTATAATAGACCGGACATAACATTACAGGACAAAGTAAATAATATCACCTACTTAATAGACATCGCAGTGCCAAATACCCACAACATACAAAAAACAATTACCGAAAAAATTACGAAATATGCAGAACTCAAAGATGAAGTGGCTAGAATATGGAAGCAAAATAAAGTTTATGTGGTCCCTTTAGTTCTGTCCACCACAGGTGTAATACCAAACCATCTTTTCCATAGTCTCAAATTGTTAGATTTAAAAGAAACATTATACATAACTCTCCAAAAAGCTGCAATCCTAAATACCTGTAGAATCGTCAGAAAGTTCATGCAAATAGAAGACAATGAGATCAACCACCAGACTACACCCCCAAACACATAACACTACTCACCACACCCTGTATTTACTTGGCTTCGGCCCGTAAATATGGATGAAACTAGCTTGATAGCTAAGAAGAAAGTTTACTTTCCGAAAATAATAATAATAGACATCGCAGTGCCAAATACCCACAACATACAAAAAACAATTACCGAAAAAATTACGAAATATGCAGAACTCAAAGATGAAGTGGCTAGAATATGGAAGCAAAATAAAGTTTATGTGGTCCCTTTAGTTCTGTCCACCACAGGTGTAATACCAAACCATCTTCTCCATAGTCTCAAATTGTTAGATTTAAAAGAAACATTATACATAACTCTCCAAAAAGCTGCAATCCTAAATACCTGTAGAATCGTCAGAAAGTTCATGCAAATAGAAGACAATGAGATCAACCACCAGACTACACCCACAAACACATAACACTACTCACCACACCCTGTATTTACTTGGCTTCGGCCCGTAAATATGGATGAAACTAGCTTGATAGCTAAGAAGAAAGTTTACTTTCCGAAAATAATAATATTAACTCGTCGAGTACCGGTTTTGCAGACACAATTATAGAACAATAGGTTGCGGTCACCGGTGACCGCTTGGTATTTGACAGTTTAATATCAATGCATAAGCATTGATAAATGGGAAAAGTGCTGTAGACAAATCAAATATTAGCTATTGCTAGTTCAAATCACTTTAATAATGTAACAATAGCAATCCAATAATTCTATCATTATTATTTGTTTATTTCTCTTTCAGTAGGATAGCAAATACCATCCTAGTAGATATAAAAAGGAAACTTTAGAAACTTAGAGGGTTTAAACTTTTATCTCTTCATTTGTTAATGGAAGTATGATAAAATATTATTTACCTATTTTAATGCCTATCTCTTCATTGAGAACAGAACAACTTAGCTTATAATTTTTATATAAATACAACTAATTTTTCCTACCTAAAAAATTCATGTCAACAAAAATTTTAGCACCAATTAAACTGTCAAACACCAAGCGGTCACGGGTGACCGCAACCTATTGTTCTATAATTGTGTCTATAATGACAGTACTCGACAAGTTAATCATATTCAAATCTTATTTTGCATTCCATAAAGTTTCTTAAGATGTTACATTGGCTTAAAGCTAATTTATTTTGTTGTTGTCACAACATTATGGCACTTATAATATAAAACTATAATTAACTACTTCTAGCCAAAGCTGTGAGAAACTTGTTTAAATGAATGACAATTAGTGATGGGATGATTTACACAGTCTTTGTAACTATAAACCCATCACCATATAACAATAATCCGTCTTGTAAAATGCAACTGTTCTCAGGAGAAAGTCTGTGGAGAACCTGGTGATATCATCACAAGATGCCATCGGACAGAGCATCAGCCAGGCGCTCACATTCTCGGGCGTGATCACACAGCATACCAACAACATTATACCAGAAAATAGGTAAGATTTGAACAATGGCTAGCTATTATATTTTATTTTATTGTACTTAAGATGAATATTTATCACAAACTATTGTCCAAGTGTGAGAATGTTTCTGTATTTTTCTAGAACTAGGTATTTTTAACTTAGCACTATCAAGGATGGTAATAACTTTCTTTATAGGTATTAAAATTGTTATATTATGTAATTACTTGGATTATTTCTTATGTCATTGGAATTGTGTAGGATATTAGTTGGAACATTTCTCATGTATTATAATTCCTATTGCACAATGATACTTTGTTTTCATATTTCTCACTCTATTAAGAGATTTATTTGGAAAAGAAATTTTATACCAGCTGGAAACATTCCCATTGCAGAGATTGACAATTTGACACATTAAAACAAACATTAGCCATGCTTTCTTATATCAGTACATTGTTGTACACAATTAATTTGTCTGTTATCATGATTTACTAAACAATTAAAGTGAGGAAGTTGTGAATAATTCATACACCCAGTGCTGATTACAAAAATACAAACAGTACCTACATACATTTTAATATTCCTCAACATCAACCATGTTTTCCTCTCGTATAATTAAATCTATTAACAAATAATTTATTTCAATTTATATAAAAATTCTGTATATTGTATTCCTTATCAAGTTATCACATTGAAACATTGTGCTATACATAGTAATAATTTAACACTCATTATGATTTTTATATACTAAATAATATTGAATACGTCGTTGTCGTCAGTTTCCATTATATTTGACCCGACAAATCATCAAAATGGTTACTTAATGCATGTGTTAGATAGTAACACTCTGACCTGTGCGTGTGTGGGTGTTATTAATTGCATTATCTTATTAGAGGAGTGTTGATATTAATACTATCGCGCATCGGGATAGTACAGCAGTGTCCTATATTTTTATCTTACAAATAAGTTATAAAGAAGAATAGAGAAAGACTTACTAATGTAACTAGATAAGAAAATACGCAAATGTGTATACTTAACTTAAAAACGATTCAAAGATTTTACCGTATCCTCCTTGATTCCAAGCTTTACTGTTTGATCGTTTAATCACGCAATGTATTACCAATAAATAGTGTATTAATGTAAATTACATTTTATAAATGATCAACTCAACATAATAGATAACCACAGAGTCTAGAATATAAACAGAGCTAGACTCACTCGCCTTTAGTTTGGATGGACAAAGACTGCCGAAAACGCTCATTCTTTAAAAAGTTATCTATATCTATAAATATAACTCGTAGGAAAATAAGTACTGTACACATCAGTGTACACTGTACAGTGTAGTAAAAATAATCATATTTTTAGTAGAACTTGTAACATGATCTATAATTGATATCGAAGACAAAAATATAGCTTTTAGAATTTTTATCTTTTTGTCTTTATGTATGTCCGTTGTCCGGGCTGAACCCAAATGGTACGATTTACTTCATTTGCATCAATATTACTAACAGGTTGTAGCAACATAAGTATTATCACGCTATCACCTACGGGAGAGGAACTGTGAAGAACTATCGAAAGTCACTGTTCCACGCGGACGAAGTCGTGGTCACAGTAATAGTTACTATCAATTATATACATACATGTTAGACTTAAAGAAACTTGTCGCTAAAATCGGTGCTTATAACAAAGTATTTCGAAATGACTCCACTACGTGTTTATTTGTCAGTGAGCACTTTACTTGTAATTTCCTCTTAGTTATATTAGCAACAAGGTTATACCTCTATTTATTATTGTTACACTTTCACTCGGACAATAGACTCGCGCCGTGATGGGAAGGTCACGGGTTCAATTTAGTCAGCTGTTGTTCTTGTGATTTGGACATGTGATCGTGATTTGGAGCACTGTTCATTCGTAGTATGAGTCTCGCTGTGTGCTCCCTGTATTCTATAGGATTGCAGCAGGATGATGTTTATTAATCTGTCCTAAAAATCTGATTGTTAATTGGCAAAAATCTATCAGTTATATTATTACCTTACTGTAGTAAACATTGTATTGTTGTTTTCGAGTAAGGCTATGGAGCTTTGTTTTATCGTCGTCAAAATTTGTGTGATTAGCTTATATGTATAAAGTAAATAGCTTCACTTTTAAACTGTCAAACACCGCGAGGAAACCGGTGACCGCGACCTATTGTTCTTTAATTTTATTGTTGACGTTCAAAAGTGCTTTTCTCGTCTAATTGAAATAAATGATTTTGATTTTGACTTTGACTAACCCTCTCACCCACTATTTTTGGAAAACTGTGGAGCAACCGCACCTAGGACTCTGGTGTTGAGGGGGCCATGGGCGGTGCTGATCACTTACCATCAGGCGATCCATCTGCTCGTTTGCCTCCTATTCCATAAAAATCAACAATATTTTACAATTAGTCATAGTTTAAGTGAACGTCCCATATTCAACAGACAATGGTGACAACATTTGACAAACTTTAATAAAACAGAGTGTTTCCCTCTGTCAACTGAACGCTTCCTGTCATTAGCACGGCGATCAATTAACTTGTTTGTAACATAAATATGTTCATTGTGCACGTAAAAGAATTATCGATGTATCTATTGTTCTCACTATTTCTGTCTCTACGCAACTTGAAAGGTATAGGGGCGTACGTGCATACCTCATTAAAATGTATACGAAGGATAGTATCATAGAATAGAAATATTCTGCTATTTATTAAAGAAGTTAACAGGAGTATGAGACTGTCCAAAGTACAGAAATCCTTTATGGGGTTAGGTATTAAATGCTATAATAAAATACCAAATAGCATACTAGATCTCAGTGAAAGTAAATTTAAAACATATATTAAGCGCGAATTATGTAATCAAGCTTACTACACACTGACAGATTATCTTGAAGATAAGAATGCTTGGCAGCATGTTGGTTCGGCTCTACTGGACAATACTCAAATGTAGTCAGTAGTTAAATTCCAATAGTAGGTAATATAATACATAATTTAATACTTTAACTCTAATGTAGACAATCTAGTTTCCTTATGGCATCGAGCATTTCTTTCTTTATTGAAACAAAGAGTTTCCTTTTTCTTGTATAAAAGCACTATTTCTATGGATTGTCAGTATGCGTATGTGAGCACCATGTTAGACTGTTTTAGACTGTCTGTAATTAGACTTAAGATTTTTATTTTTTTTATTTTAGTAAGTTATTAGTATAATGCGTCAAGCATTGAAATATGTATCAGAGACATTGTAGAACATACTTTTTTTAAAAAGAGTAACTAATGGAGTTTCTTGCTCGTTCTTCTCCATTCGAATCTACGTTTTGGAATGAGCACCTAGCTTCACCTAATTTCACTGACGGACTGACTGACAGACTATTATTTATTTTGTATTTGTTGACGTTTCAAAAGTACCAAACTCTGGTTTAATTGAAATAAATGCTTTGACTTTGACTTTGAGAGCAGCAGTGAGTTGACGCTCCGAAAGTCACTGTAGTGATTTAGTAGAATTTATCAAAACCTCAAATGCAACGGAAGTAGGAGACAAAATTTATAGGATTCTCAGCTAAATAAGACAGAACCCTATTACCAAATATTAGACAAGATGTCGGTCGGTTCGTCACCCAATTAAATATCGCCTGATGCAGAGGACTGCGTGAATATGTTTCGTGTTGGTATAGCTCATGATGCGTGACCGCCAGTAACCTCAGCAACGCGCGCCGCGGCGCTCATCTAAATTAATTAAAACAAGGCCGAGACGAATTACTAATCTTTAGCAATCCAAGTATAGATTTTAAAGGATTTATGCTATTGATCCTAAGAAAAATATAGATAGGTAAAAAGCTGTTATCTCCATAACAAACCGCTATGTTCAAATTTAACAGTGTTTGTTGTACTATACACTACTACAAGTACACTTTCAGCGAATAGTAACGGGATCAAATCAATTTTATCGCAGGCACATATAAAAAATTAGCCTTAAGTAGACTTAAAGAAATGTAATCTACTTAATAATTATTTCGGGGAAGCACATTATTGCCGCAATAAAGTAAATACTGATTTCATCAGGTACAATGTAGATCAGTCGTGGATAGGTAATCATCAGGGATCAAATTGTTGAAAATATATCAATGAAGAGCCAAATTATAAGGTAATAACAAAATGTTTTAACTCACAATATTGTGAAGTACAAAGCTAGTCTAGGACTACGAGCATCCCCACGAGATGGGGATTCTGCCATAATCCTTCTGCCATAGTGATTGTGGCAAACCCCTTCTTAAGGTGGTCGCTATTTTTCACAATGGACTTTTCCGGCTATGGGCTACTGGCAATATGAAGCTTGGTGTAAATGCTTTCGCAGGTCGTAGTTTGGCTTTATCACGTTCTTTCTAGGACGAGCATCCTTATTTAGTGTGCTTAAAGGAAAGTATTTCCTTAACGTTACGTTATCAGGCCTCAAGTGGTTGCTCCCACTCACCCGATAACATTATCTGTGTCGCTCTCTTTTGTAACAAGAAGTACTAGGGTCACCTATATTTAAATATCTGCTATGTAAGTTATTTGTCATGTCATGTTTGTGTGCAAATAATTCAATAGGAAAATTGGCTCGTGGGAAAGCAATAGTTTGTTTTTGTAATGTGTAAACAATAATGTATTGGTCACATTTTAATATCTTCTTATTGTTGTTCAAAAGACACTGACTTAAAATCAGAGTCTAATAAACCACTACGATTAAACAACAATTACGAAACATTAACAGTTAGATTATATTATGACTCAGTAAAAAACATTCCTTAATGTTTTGAGGGCTGAGCCAAAATCACCCTGGTTGTCATCTGTTGTTAAATCCATATCCCTATACAAACAAATTCATTTAACTCGTCGAGTACCGGTTTAGCAGACACAATTATAGAACAATAGGTTGCGGTCACCGGTGACCGCTTGGTATTTGACAGTTTAAAAGACCAACAACGCAACCATGTTACTTGAATACATAAATCCATAACTCACGCCAATTTCAAGTTGAAGTTTACACACAGAGTAATAACAACAAAAGAATAATTATAACAACTCATTACTTGACCTTCTGATACAACTGCACTACGCACCTATTGTTTGTTAAATTTCAAATTGTAATTATAATGTGGATAAATTAAATGTACCGTGTTTCAACATATTTAGTTCCTAATATAATGTAATCGAATTTATTCGGGTTATAGATAGGTTTATCAAGTTTTATCTAAGTGTAATGATCTGAATGGTTGATTTTTCATTCATATATTATTGCTTGTGTCATGAAAGTGCGTGTTTTGTACTGTTTTAGTGATGGAAACTGAAAAGTTCCATGTGTTATTTACTCAGTGGGAGAATATTAGCAAAGCTTTTATAATAAGGTATGTTTTGCATACTGAAAATGCTTCTGTTTTTGTTAAAATGGGGCTTACAGTCAGGGAATATTTCATACTTTGTTGTCGATAATTGGTTGCTATAGTTATTTATTGATGAATGGAATTTGTACTTCATTGTGATTGTACTTAATATCAGTAAAATGAAATTGTGCTAGTACTTATTAGTGCTATATACAAACAATCCTATAATACATAATTATGGTCTGATTGATAAATTGTATCGTTGGCTTAGTGGCCCCAGGCGTGAGCATGCAGCTTTGGATATGATAACCAAATAGCACCTATATACTGAGAATGTAATAGGGATGTGAAAAACTTCACAATAAAACCTATTTAGAAAAAGAAATAACGAGAATTTTCTATTACGAGATTACATACGATTCATTGACGTCATAATTTTGACGTCTACAATCTACTAAGCCTTTTTGTGAGTCATAAATGAGCTTGAATTTAAATTGAAATCAGTGAATTAAATCGTCATTGTTCTCCTAATCATATTATTTTATTATATTAAGAAATGACGGTCAGGTTCAGACTTTCTCTCGATTATTTTATAAATTATTTTCTTTGATTTATGTATGTAGGTCCTAATCCCAATTGTATACAGCTTATGTCTTATAAGAAACTGCATTAAAATTGGCCTTAATATGGTTTAATGAGAACACTTAACCGACTTACAGACAGAACTAATTTTGCTCTTATACGCTTATGCTCCGGCTCGGAACATAGGAACTCAGGAGAAGGAACGGGGTGTCTAACACTCCCTCCCGCCTCACCCAGGTGGGAGCAGACATTCGATGATTTTCCCCCATTAAAAAAAATACGCTTATGCCTTGTTCGCACTATATTGATATTTGATATTAGAGAGTAAACTGTGTAATAACATCGAACTTCAAAATACATACATAACATCACGCCTTTTATCCACGAAGGGGTAGGCAGAGGTGCACACAGAAGTAACACCCACTTTTCTCTATTTATGTTATGAGTCCCATGTAATAGGGGGTGAGCCTATTGCCATATACCGGGCATATTTCCAGACTCCGTGCTACTACTGAGATTTTTTTTTAAACCCAGTTGTACTTTGCCCGACCCGGGAATCGAACCCGAGACCTCTTGTCCGGTAGTCGCACTTGCGACCACTCGACAATCAAAATATACAAATACAAGTATATAGGTACACATATCACATAGCAGGTACCAACATGTTTTCTTTTTCCCTCAACAGTTTCCCGCATAGTACATACATACGTTTGATAAGCGTATCTTGGTAACAAATCGCCGCCTTATCACTAGCTAACAATTAACTGAATTAACAGCCGTAGGCCTGACGCATGTACGACTACTACAATGATTACACTACTTTTGTAGTTCCCATTACTAGATTAGCTATAGTTACGTGAAAAGAATGAGATACGTAGATGGCCTACGTATAGTATACTTTTTTTTCTAATCTCAGATATCATTTAGGTACTAACTTCTGAAAGTTTAAGTAGTATGAATCAAAAGTGTGGGAGAGCCATGCTTAGGCACGAATGGGCCGGCTGTACCGGATACCACGGCCTCACAGAAAACTGACGTGAAATAACGGTTGCGTTGTGTTTCGTCGTGTGAGTACCTCCCCCTTCCCAAATCTCCTCATGAAGCTGAATCCCCCAACAATCCTCAAATTCCTAATCCCCAAAAGGCTGGTAAAGCACTTGTAACGCCTCTGGTGTTCCGGGTGTCCATGAGCGACGCGGATGGCTTACCATCAGATGATCCATCTGCTCGTTTACCGGCTTATTTCATAAAAAGGTTAGAAATGTTCTGTGTTTAAGATTTTCTTATTGGCAAGGAAAATATGTATATGATATAATACCCCAATCCTCTATGGAAAACATTACCTAATACTACCCATTAATAAATAACACCCAAAGCTTTACATAAAGATCTACATAAATAATGTTTAACATAACATAACATCACAACTTTTATCCCCGAAGGGGTAGGCAGAGATGCACATAATGCCACTGTACAACGTAACACCCACTTTTCACTATTTATGTTATGAGTCCCATGTAACAGGGGGTGAGCCTATTGCCATATACCGGGCACAATTCCAGACTCCGTGCTACTACTGAGAATTTTTAAAAACCCAGTAATACTTTGCCCGACCCGGGAATCGAACCCGAGACCCCTTGCCCGGCAGTCGCACTTGCTACCACTCGGCCAACGAGGCAGAGAGCAAAATAAAGTTTACTTACATTTAGAAACACAAACAATTCTAAAGATGACTCTTCCCTTCTTTTTGCCTCCAAACCGGTTAATTTGAATGATATCATTTGCCTCTACACTGGACAGAATTACACTTTTTTGTGTAGGTACTAGTAAGCGCTATTTCGGGTGAATGCTACAGTATACTATCTAAGTAGTGACTGCTACTGTCAAAATGTCGCAACTGGCAGTTTTTTACAGTATGTCGCAAGCAACGAACCGTGAATGGTTTGGTGCCCGATCGGACAATATTATTTTGTGTTAGCTGTTAACTCAGAAAATGTTTTTCGTGAATTTAATTTCAGTGGTTGAAAGATGTGAGTTTGTGTTTGTATTTGTTTTTTAAAGTGTAATTGGCTTGTGTGAAAGGTTTGCAATGAAATATGCCCTTGTAGTGTTGTAACTTTTAAAAAACTTAAAGGTAGCCAAAGAAGAAAAAAAAAGTTAAAGTGTGTGCGTGTGTGTGTGTATGATGTCCTACGTCTTCTCACGTATTTCTTAAAGGTTTTGTAGTAAATTATTGCAACTGGATACCCAAAAATATTTTATTATATTATATTAACTCCAAAATTACGACTATACAAATATTTCCATTCTGTACATACCTAAGTTTAAAATCTAGACGTTTCAGCAATTAAATATATTTTTAACAAATAGTTTAGGTTAACAGTTAATTTATCGATTTAGAATGTTTTAACTCGACCTAAGGTTCAGTTGGAACTGAGTAATTAAACTAAATTAATTGGACAATAAAATCGTTCTGTATACACGCGTGCGTTCCAAATAAATAACAAACATTTGAAGGCCTCCACTTACCCCGCTAACACAGCGGATTTTTTTTAATAATATGGTTTATGAACATATATTTGGCATTCTTCTACATAGCTAACTATGTTTTAATTTAACAAAAACTTCTGAGCTATTTAGACGTGAAAAGAAAGTCTCGCATTTCGCTAGCTTCTGAAATCAGCTTCGCCCGCAATACCTACTAGGATAAAAAGCAGTGTTATTTTAGATTAGTAATCTATTTCTATTTACAGTTTATTATTGGGTTTATTAATAAGGATAAGCGTGATTGGGTCAAAAATTCACCTACTATAAAACAAAGTTCACCATCCTGTCTGTCTTTCCTCGATAAACTCAAAAACTACCGAACCAATATTCATGCAGTTTTCACCAGTGGATGTAGTGGTTATTCAGAAAGAACTGCGTGTCTATTTTATGAAAATTTTAGTGCAGCAGGAAACAGTAATCAAAGTGTCAACGTATAAAGATAACATGTCTTAATTAATTAAAAAAAATACACATGAATATCAAACAGCGGCATCAACTATCTAAACGTTTATCATAAACAAATATGTAACCGCTATTTAATAACAATTGCCTTGGTGTAACGTGTTAAAACACTTAACTTATAGATTTAGTATAATTTTATAATTTACTTTATTTTCTAACGTTATTTTATTAGTTTTTTTGGTAATTTGTGACATTTTGTGTCCATGTGTGGTTAAATAAGTAAATGGATGATGGGAATCATGCCCATACCATGGACGAGGTACTTATATACCAATTTTTTTATTAAAAGCGTAGTCATTGGGTTTCTCAATTTCCATCATCATCTGCGTCCCATCAATCAAAAGGTGTCCATTGCCAAACATAAAGATAATTCATTTGCATAAACATGTGTACTTTGTTTAATATCCTAGGCCCTCACCAATCAATGACTAATCAGTTAGTTTATTACTTATCATTTTTATCAATCCTCAGTGTTTATGATATCCTCAATTTTAATATCAAGTTAATATAATAAGTATGTACTATATGTATGCGTCATTCATTAATTAAAATTGTAATCAAGCTAAGTGAATTTTGTGATTCTGTCCTCGCCATGTTTCCTTTCCGAAAAGGTCAATGTTTCCCCAAATATTAGTTTGGTCTACAAATATTTGCCACTAAATGTTTGTCCGTTTGTTTATTTGGGAGAGTACCCTTTTATTTGATAGACATATTCGTTGCAAGTTGGTTGTGCAACACGAAATGGAATATAATACTTTTGTTTTTGTCTATTGCAACCTAGAAATGGTAGAAATGTACGTTCAAGTGTAGGAGTCAAATTGAATGATTAAATAATTCAATAAAGTTTGTCATTAGCTACAGAAAAAGTTATATATATAATAGTGATAGTAACGAACCAATACTGCAGTATTAACACATAGAAAACACATTGTATTTAAAAAATACATTTTCAATTTCAAATGTGCCTTTTTAGAAACTTAAACCCGGCCCTAGCATCGCTAGTATGTACTGAAAATTATTTAACTTGTAAGTAATAAAATACTGGTGCGTTACAGGAGCGTGTCCCGGTCGCCTTCCCCCTCCCCTTCAACCCGGGACTCCCGGAACACAGACAGTGCCAGCGAAGCCCTCGACAATGACAAGGTATGTGTACTGTCCTGACATGATGTAGACTTAGACTACGTAGGCTGGTTAGTTTAGAACTGAAATGATAGAATTAGGTCGCAAATTCAACTTCATTGATAGGATTTTTCATTATCGCATAAGTATAAAATATATATAAAAGACTGCCTCGTTGGCGGAGTGGTCGCAAGTGCGACTGCCGGGCAAAGGGTCGATTCCCGGGTCGAGCGAAATATTACTGGTTTTTAAATAAATCTTAGTAATGTGCCCGGTACATGGCAATAGGCTCACCCTCTATTACATAGGACTCATAACATAAATAGTGAAAAGTGGGTGTTACTTCTGTGTGCACCTCTGCCAACCCCTTCGGGGATAAAAGGCGTTATGTTATGTTATAAAATGAACGCCAAAATGTGTCGTAATTGTTGTTAAAGTTTCCAGTCAATACGGCTAACTGCATGCCTAAGTTTTAAATCAGGTCCAACAAGAGTTTGGTATTTTTCATAAATCAATTGTTTATTTGCACTTTAAACCTTAATTTGCAGTGTAATAAGGTATAGTTTTAGTCCTACAATAATATCAAAGCTCAATAATACCAATAGACAAGGAAGTACAACTAGCATTGAACGCAGCAGTGTTTGTGTTGCAGACGAGCGAGAGTTCGGTGCACATGCCGTCGCACGCGGGCGGCGACTCCGCCTCCATCTCCAGCGGCGAGCTCGCCGTCACCGTCGTCAGCGCCACGCCCACTCAGAACAAGGACAACCCCAGGGTGAGACCTGACATCTGTACAGTAAGATAACATTATATACGTCATGCCATGAAAGGTACTATAAAGTGTTTATCTAAGACCCATTTTATATTTTGCTAAAATCTAACTGTTTCGTTGACCGCATAGTCACAAGCGCCTAATGACAAATAAATTATTTTTCTTTCTTTCACTTTGTGTTAAATTCTCGGGTTCGATTCTCGGATAAAGCAAAGAAAAGTTAGCATTTTCAGTTTTCTAAAATTCTTCATAAATGTATTGAAAAAGGCTCAGTCTCATTAAAACAAAACTCATAAGAAAATTGATGAGTAGTTGCTACATTCAAAATATGTGTTTTTCCTAAATTGTCTACCCAACTTGTCCTCTATCCTCGTTATTTTCGTGTCCTGATTATCAAACTTAACATTTCATTAATACCAAAGTGATAAGCGGGCTTCCAATACCCATACCCTCGTTACCGAGTCCCACCTTGTTATGTAAATAATTGATACTTACCCGTCAGCTGTCGAACGCTGCGAAGGCCGGGGACGGCAGCCGCACAAAGAAGAAGAGCTGGTACAACGCCCTCTATCCCACATACAAGAGCAAGTCCGATGACTTCAAGCGGCTGTTCAAGGACCTACCTGATGATGAGCGGCTTATAGTCGGTTAGTAATGATATTCACACAAATATTTTTTTAACTACTTTGTGGTTCTTGTTTTTGTGGTTTTTTTTTTAAAGTACACAAACAATAAATGATTGGTGCAAAACATGTTGTTTGGATGCAGAATAATATTTAGTGCTTTTCTTAAAACACTTAAAGTAGCGACATCTAGAGAGTCGAATAAGAATTAAACAATTAGCTAAATTAGTTACGCTTGGCGCATGAGTTAACTAACATTACATACACGTGGTACGAAAGTTTGTTTGTTGCATTACTCTTCTGCGCCTAAAATTATTTCATTATTTTGATAAATTGCTCTATAGTATCTCTATAGGTACAAATGTTCCTGAAGACTATGATAATATGCTTAGCGAAAACAAGTTTTATTATAGTAAGAAATCAGTAAATACACCTATTTTTATAATTTATTTATTAATACACTTATATTTCTTATATCCCTATATATCCTCAAATATCCCTCGCTAATGCTAATATTATAATTCTGAAGTGCATATGTCTGTTTATTTGCTTGCTGCCTGTTTACGGTTTATCTATATACTTAACCTTCTGATCAGGCAAAGACACGGGTAAAAGCTAGTTCTACTACTAAAATTTGAGTATTCAAACAAGACGTGCTAAAATGTATATTCTCGTGTTTCCGTGCAGACTATTCATGCGCGCTGCAGAAGGACATCCTAGCGCACGGTCGTCTGTACGCGTCGCAGAACTACCTGTGCTTCTACGCCAGCATCTTCGGCTGGGAGACCACCATGACCACGCGGTGGAAGGACGTCACCGCCATCACTAAGGAGAAGACTGCGCTCGTGAGTTACTTTATAATACTGTCTCAATTCACTAATGGCCGAATTTAGTAACTTCTGAAGTGGATGGTTTTCATTTAAAATTTAATTAAATGATGGACATTGGACACTTTAAATACTTAATTTATTGTAGAAACTTAGAAAACATATTTCGGCGCCATGCGATGATGCGAGGAAAATACAAGGAAGCAGAGAGAAAAAAACAGATTAACAAATGACATCCTGCACGGTTACCTTCCCAATGAAAAACTAGATGGCGCTACTTGTATGATTTAGACGTTTAAGATTATAAAATTTTCCTTATTACAACAGTAACCCATCTCTAAATTGTATTTTGATTAAGTTCAATAATTAATTTTGCCCTAAATTAATAAATATTTCGCCATGTAACCTTTGTGAATACTGAATAACTTTCAGTGTTCAATAACTAAGTAGTATACAGAAAAATTTAGCGTGGAGCTAAATGTAGATGTATTAGTCCCATTGCAACAAACAAACGAGCCAAGTCTAAAAAACAGTAAAGATATGAAACAACAAAATCCAACGGTTTTCTGCCAAGAGTGTAATAAAATTTCACAATATAATTTGTTCCCAGGTAATTCCCAACGCGATCCTAGTATGCACGGAGGGAGAGAAGAACTTCCTTACATCGTTCTCGGGGCGAGACAAGGCGTACCTCATGCTGTTCCGGATCTGGCAGAACGCGCTCATGGACCAACCCATGAGCAGCCAGGAGTTCTGGCAGTGGGTGAGTACTGGGACGTGTGAATCCTTGCTACCAGCTTTAAAAGACACTCATCTTATAGGTGTTTCTTAAACAAAATCTATAAAAATAAATAAAATTGGAGTGTCTGTTTGTAATATTGAAATAACTATTTTACTTTTTTACTACAACCATAAGAATATACTTACATATGGTACCGATACCAAAATACATATGAGGGGTGTAATTTCAAAACCCTCTAAATCATTCTGAACAAATTTTTCACAAGAAGACTATTTTGTCTATATTGTTCTTAACTTAATGCAAATGAGAATATTTGATATTAATTTTTTTGTCATGTCATGGCAATCCTAAAAAACGTAAAAAATTTAAAATATCTATGTGCATTTTCAATCAAATTAAAGATTGAAATTTACTATACAGGAGTTTGCAAGCAACTTGCTATTTTAGCGGATTTTGAAAATCAGCTGTCATACCATAGAGGGTTTTGCATCTAACCATAGACTGCTTGGTGGATGACATTATGCAATAAAGTAGAAATTTTTACAGTGCATGTTTTTAATCCGAGGCAAAGATTTGACAAGTTGAAATGTCAATCTATAACAAAAGTGGACATTTTTCTGTACAATTTTTCTGTAGTTCGACATTTTATCTAAGCAAATCGTTGCCTAGGATTAAAAAACGCACTGTACTGAACTTTGTAATTGAAAGTATGTAAAGCTAAGGTATAAAATCAAACTACAAAATGCGTAGGTATTAAGTAATTTTAATGAAAAATAAAAATTAAATATGTACAGATACATCTTCGAAGCCATGCTCACAAAGGTCGTTACTGAAGTCATTATTAATATCAGCATCGGGTATGCGAGGCAGGTTTTCAATATTAACATAGTATTTTAATTCCGGTAAATTTCTCCATTCATGGCCGAAATGCTTTTGTAGTAAATAGCTCACATCTTTGGCTTTGCTTTCTTTGGGTAAAATATTGGGGATTATGGTCAGAGGGGTAATCATAGTAATTTTTTTATTTTTTTTTGTAATAATTTTTTTGTTATTAATTTCATTCCGGTAGGTCTCTTCTCCTTGGACCATGATATTCTCGGTTTTAGTACGAGTTAGGAAAAATCGTTTACTTCTCATGAATGGAAAGTGCCAGGATGAAGTAGGTTTTATCACGGGCTCATAAGCAGCTTTCCAATCGTAGACTGGTATCGTTTTTAGATCAATGCATGTTCCATTTTCCTGTAATACTTCCGTGTATTCCGAGGGAGAAACAATAACTTCTTTGGTTCTCAATGTCTTTTCAATCTTCGCAAACACCCGGTCGGGAGGAATGAAGGAATGACCTACCACTGGAAAAATTATTTCAATTTTTTTTACATTGCGGGGTGCTTCACTGTATAGCCATTTTCCAAGCATACTGATCATTCCCGTATTTTTGTTTTGTCCGGAACATCCGTCACAAACTATCCTTAGTATCTTCACTTGCGGCTCTATAGCGATTCCTTGTAGAAAGTGATAAACTGCACTAATAATTTGGTTGCTGCCTTTATTATGATCCAACTCGGTCCAATAATATGAACGAACATTTTCCTTAGTGAGTTTTGCCTTAGAGTTTCCTTGTACAATAGCAAAGTGGTAGAAGTTAAACTGCCTGCTAAAATAAGCTGACTGATCAGGCAGTTTTGGAAGCGGTTGATTTTTTTGGCAATCAAATGTTATTGTTTTTATGCTTTCATCATCCTCTTTTAGAATATTATAAAATGCTTTGTACTTAAGCCGGTGGATCCTCTTCTCTACCATCAGCTCATTTTTCTTCATCGGGTCTTTTTCAATATTTAAACGTTCTTGTAACGATATGCACGTGGAACATACATCGGTTCTGGGAGACCCAAAACCAAAGTTGTAGGAAGTATTTACAACTTTTCGAAAAAAACTTTGCTTCACTTTTAAATCCCCATCTCTCTCTTGGTTATACATTCGCCACATCTTTCGAATATTTAATCCTGACGGCAGATATATTCTGCTTGTTTGCGATCTACAGTAGTGACTCTCAATACCTTTAAACTTTTCAAAAAACCATTCCACAGACAATCTTTTCGCTTCAAATTGTGCACTTTTTCGATCTCCTCCTCTATTTTCTCTTAATGGCGAACTTGTCGAGTAAAAACGGTTCATCACCCCCTGAACCCGATCTTTTTTTATTTGTAATGCGTCCAAAAATGTTTTTTGACACACAGGTTTTTGACCACCTCCGGTGATAGGGATATTGTATTTAATGGTCAACTTTCTCTTACTATTTGGAATCCTTTTTTTAGGTTCATTAACACCACAATATCTTAGCAAAAAATTGTCTTGATCGAGTTTTGTTTTACATTTATAAAAACGTACGTAAAATTTCCGAATATCTTGACAAGTGACAAGGTCACAGCCAAAAGCCTTTTGATTATGACCACAAGAAGGAAACTTCGGGAGTGATTTTGATTCATATCTGAAACAAAAAAAAGCAATAACTATGTGAGAAATAAAAATAATGAAAATCGAAATGACCCATATAGGTATATCAAACGATATAGGTATAGCAGACGGTAGTAGAGGAGAAGATCCACGAGCTTATATAACACAAGGAATCGTAATAGATCCACACGTAAAGATATGTTTATTAATAATAGTTTGTGACGGGCGTTTCGGGTAAAATAAAAATACAGGAATGATAACTGATCATTACCTACCGTATTTTTGCTTGCAATATGGCTAAACAGTATTCCAAAGCCAACCAAAGATGTAACCGATTAAAATATAGAAGTATTAATTAATTCGTGCATAAAATAAAAATAAATTTGGCTAATTTTAGACCCACCGCATTTTTTGATGACGGTTGGAAAAAGAAAATATTTTATACTATGTACCTACTTATTACATTTGTATGGTAAGGTTTGATTTTTCATAGTTTTGCACGTTAATGAATAGGTACAAGTTCATCATCATGATTATTATCAGCCCTTTTAATATTCCCACAGCCGGGATAGGCCTCGTCTCTGGAAGAGGGAGCGGGCCGTGATCCACCACGAGGGCACAGTAAAGGTATACACGAACAGTGGGTATTTCGACTTCATAAAAACAAACGAAACGCGAGTTATACCTACGCGCCGCGATCTATGGGTCATTTCCTTAGCATCGTGTGGGAGTAACAATCGCGCCGCGGTACTAAGGAATGCTCCCAGAGATCGTGGCGCGTAGGTATAACTCGCGTTTCGTCCGTTTGTATGAAGTCGAAATACTGTTCGTGTATACCTTTACTGTGACGAGGGCCTAGTGCGGATTGTTTAATAAAATATCATGACTTTAATCATCAATATTGTTGAGTAAGAACACTTGATTGCGACTCTAAATATAATTTAAACAAGTACAGAAACCTTTTCTATGTACTCAAAGTACATACCTTCAAAATTCACTAGGTACATATTGCATACAACTTTTCAACGAACTTTTTATGAAGTTTAAAGGAATATTTTACTCACCTTTTTCGGCGCTCCTGTTCTCGTTTCCAAGATTGTGGATTGCGTGGACGTTTCCGAGCATACTTAGGATCACATTTTTTAATGAATTGCGCTAAATCTTCCATTTTTTCATGTGAATTTTAATTAAAATCCGCGAGCAACTATCAACATCACAACGAAAATCGCCATACTTTTTTAAAGGTCACGTGACACAAATGCGACGCTGTCATTGGTCGATTTTATTTTAGAGGACTTTGATTGTAACATAGGATATTTTAGCGGAGTTTGCAACTAACATTACTTTTAAGACTGATTTTACTGTGTATTTAAGTGGGTTTTGAAATTTAAAGTATATACATATTGAAGGTAAAATTGTAAACTTTAATATGGTGCAATAATATGTAAATGTGCATGAAGTCACTTTAGGGGGTTTTGAAATTACACCCCTCATATGTTTTTATAATAACTATCGTGAGACATACTAAATTAAGTAAAATCGCGGGTTACTCACGTGAATATACTGAGAAAAGCTCTACTAGTTTCGAACCACAGAGGGGTTCTTCCTCATGAGCAGCGTGCTGTGGTCGCGGCGTCGAAGCCACGGTAACTAGTAGAGCTTTTCTCAGTATATTCATTGAGTAACCCGTGATTTTAGTTAATATACCAAAATAACATGTAAATTTTGTCTGTCTGTCTGTTTGTACTGGTTAATCTCTGAAATGGCTGGACTGATTTTGACGGGACTTTTACTGGCAAGCACCTGATGTACTAAGAAGTAACACAGGCTGTTTTTATTTCGGAAAATTAAAACAAAAATAGTTATGTTCTAAAACTCATATTCTAAACTAACGAAGTCGCGGGCTAGTGTTTAAATAAAGAGCAACCATGCTCAAACCAAAGTTACCAATATAGATGTGGATAATGTATAATATGTATAATAATTCATGCCTTGTCTAGACAAGGCATGAAAAGAAACATTCATTTAGTTAATCCGTTAGTTAGGTAGCGTACAAATAGAAGACGAGTATTTTTTATTTTATCCAATCTAAATTAAATATATCTCCTTTGATAAAGCGAATAATGTTGATCTGTCGATTAAAAATAGGCAGTCCATATACCAAACTATTATTTTAAGTATGTATAGTAAGATTAACATTCACGGTAGCAATACTACCTACGAATAATCAGTCCTAAAAAACTAGAAAAAACATGTTACCCCCTGCCCGATCCCCTATAGTATATTCAAATATATTCGGAAAGCCGTGCCATATAATTCTAAATCATGCGCATTGCGGAACGAGCACAAATCAATATTTACCATTTAAAAGTAAAAAACAAGCTTAGCTTTGGCTATAATATTTCTTAGTGTTGCCAGATACAAACATTTTATTATTGTTGTTTGTTGACTTGTTATTGTTTTGATTAGAATTTGTCTTGTGCACTGCAAGTAATGCGTAGTAAATATAAAAATAGATTTTTTGTGCCATATCATATGTGTCGTTTATAGATTCGATTTAAAAATATCCTTAATAAACTTTTACTCAAAATTATGAGATATTAAATAAAATACTGTTTTTCTAGGTAGCAACATCAGTTTATGCACAGATTAGAAATTCAAAACGATTCAAATATGTTCCGACCTGAATACTCTGTGTTAGCATTTAACAAATATTTCTCCTTTGTGTTATACATTTACATAATATTGTACCTGTGCTTCTATTCGCCAGGGAAATCTGACTACTTAACTGCTCATGTATTTTTCGCACGTGTTCTCGCCTCGTGAGCCCGCGACCTTAGTTTTAGTTTCCAAGTCTTATGTTACACACATTATTCTAGCTTAATATTTCAGAAAATGAATACAAGTTCTAAATAAGAAGAACTTAAATTACACTGACATTATCTTCATTGATCTTGTACGTAATATAAAGGATCAGATTGTAAAAAAACATTTTTTTTTATAAGAGTAACAATGAAGCTTCTTGCTCGTTCTTCTGCATTCGAAATTACAGTTTAAAACGAGCACCTAGCTTCACTGACAGACAGGCTGACGGACAATTCCATTTTGACGTTTCAAAAGTGCTTATTGAGGATTAATTGAAATAAATGATTTGACTTTGATCATAAAGAAGTATGCGACTGTTCAAATAGTGGCGCTCATTTCGTTTTATCTTCGTCCATGATGTAATACGTAAATGAATGGATGTGGTGAACGACTTACACACGACGGCACGGTTGGTGCGGTGGTTTGGCAACCGTTTGCCGCGCAACGTGTCGCGGGTTCGATTCCAGCACGGAGCAACTCTTTGTGTGATCCACCAATTGTTGTTCCGGGTCTGGGTGTCACGTGTATGTGAACTTGTATGTTTGTAAACCTTCGAACAACAATAACAACTAGATATCGGGTCGGCACAAGAAAATCGTCTCGACAAATAAGAGCTCACTTGCGAAGTGAGCTCTTATTTTGTTTAGTATGCTCCAAACACGGCCAACGTACTCACGTCTCACGATGCCGCAGTGCGTAATTACAAGTTGCAAAAATAATAACCAAAAAAGCAGTATAACGGCCGGAGTGTCTTATTTTTGATAAGTACATAAACTATAAGTTATATTTTAAGCTTTTAAACTAGTAAATAATATCAAATTAGACAAAATTATCAATTATAAACCAACGCCACCAATGTTTGTGCGTGTGTTGGCGATACCATTGGCCAAGCCTCGCCAACACGCGCACAAACATTTGTTTAAATAGAACAGTGGATGCAGGGAGTCGATTTGTATAAAATAAAATTGTATAGTAACCTGATTGGAAAAGAGTACCTTACCTATGGAGTTTATTGCTCGTTCTTCTCCATAGGAATCTACACCTAGGAATGAGCAATTAGCTTCACTTTTAAATTTATATTGTTGACGTTCAAAAGCGCCTTCCTGGTCTAACTGAAATAAATGATTTTGACTTAGACTTAGACTTTTAATGATAAAGTAAATAAACATATCATACACAAAAACGTACCGCTAATAAAAATAAGTGATGTATACTAAGATCCCGAAATCTTAATTTTCATATTATAAAATTATTTTAGTGTCCAACGCGACTCCATACATACCTCCTGTAGCGAAATTCGAAATTTGAAGAAGCAAAACGAAACAAAACAAAACGATATATAGATCGCAAGACAATAATGGAAAAATTATCTTTATTTGTTCATGCTTAAGGTTGAATTCAAACTTGATATTGTATAACTTATGTCTTTTAATTTCTACGTGGCAGGAGTAAGAAAATACTTTTCTTGTCTTATGTGACGAATGGTCGTAAGTATTAGATAATATTTTGTAGATTTATGACTATATTATTAGATGCCATGGTTGTTGTTATTAGGTTGAAATAAGAACTATTTTAAAACATTCTGTTTGTTATTTTTTTACTATTATTATTCACACGGACAGAACTGGAGCTTGATTTTGTACGTAACCCTTTATCTAGTTGCTATTGTTTATCGAAGTTGTAAACGCACCCACGATACAGGAGAAAATCCTAGTGTGGGGCAAAGTTTTTTACTGGTTATGAATATGATTTACTACTAGTTACTAGTTAGTATAAATCAACCTCTAAAAATTGCAAGGTATAAAAAACAATATCACATCAAACTGCTAGGAACTATTAGAGTAGTTTGCCTAACTCGGAAATAAATATCTAGTAATAATATGAAACAAAGTCTGAAATGTTTTTTTTTGTAAATTATGATCCATTTTACATTTTTATACAAGTTGCCTAGTACCCAGTACGTTTCTATAGTTTGCAATTGCTAGCGTTACTAAATATATTTACAAACTCATTGATCTAAAGGAAAATACTAATAAGTGATAAGAACGAAGAAATTATATTTTAGCTTTTATTGCTTCGAACAATGGGATATTAAACCGCTCGCGCCGATTGCTGCACAAACTCTATTTATGCATATACATAGGATATTTAATCAGTTGGTTTAATACTACACCAGAATCATATAACTCGAGTTATTTCAAAATTATGGTTTATTATTTGGTGAATTTATGAAAATATTAGTGCATAATTGAAGTCTGTTTTACGCCTGACTTATTTAATCGCTTTAACTTTTCTTGATAACAGAAGTTTTTTTAAATTGTACTGGTTATAATGTTTCCATCGAATGTCATTGATCGTTATTTATTACATACGACCTCAGAGCAACATGTGAGTGTTTCAAACTATGAACTATATTTTTAAACATTAAAGGAAATGTTTTATTAAGTTGTTATTTGACATGTATGTGGTTATTTTTACAATTCTTATCTATATACAAGGGGCTGACCACTTCCATGTGGAAAAATAACCTCTTCAAAGAGTCCCAATATACCCTTCCAAAAGTACTTATCCTATCTCTGAACAAAATTACATGTTAATCGGTTTAGTAATTTTAAATATGAAAACGTCAGATAGACAGCTACTTTGGCATTTACCTACGAGAATATATCGACCGACATAATAGGAGAGGTTCTGAAAAAACATCAGTACCTTCGTTCCTGTATGAGAATGAATGTGATTGAATCTAAAGAAGTGTTGCAAGGATTGAATAGATGGCGATCTGTAGTTTCTACCTACCCTCATGACACTAAGACATACGTTTATATAAATGTATGTATTCATGTATATATTTCCTTCTAAAATACTCTATCCAATTTAAAGCGCGGAAATTCCAAGCTATTGTAATATATTCGTCAGTTTGACCAGTTTATGGGCAGCTCATTATAAAGTAGATGAGGTGATACAGCCCGGCCGGGGCCCAGTGCGCGGGCCGAGGCGGCGCGACTCGCTGCGCACACGCACCCAGCCACTGCCAGTCACTTTTATACCATTTATTTAAATAATGGACTATCTATTGTGGTTTCCTGTATTTATTATCTATGTTTGTAATTTTTAATACGTACGGGTTATTTTTTTAATCTTCATTGTTTAATTTGTGTTGGATAACTCGTGGTGGTCTGTAAGTATTTTTGTTATTTATATGAAACAAACAAAGGTTGATAAAATATTTTACTAGTGTTCGAGATACTCTAAAGTTTGAATTATCTTTGAATCTGTGTGCGTGCTGTCGAGTAAATGCTTTTTCTTTCTTTATTTCTTTTTAATGTATAGTTTGTCAGTGATGAAAGGTATGTTTATATGAAAAACAATAAGTTATCTTTAGAAGTGATACTACACCTCTAGTTGAATTACTACACGTTCGAATTTTGTCAACAAATAATTGCACGTGGTTTGTGAAGTTAATCTATAAATTTAAAGAATGAAATAGATTACTTTACCATTTATGTCTAAAATAAACTTAGACAGAATAAACTATAAGTATGTTAAATATAGACCTAACTTATACATTTTCCTGAAACTTTACGATAAGTCGATGAATTATATTTTTCTATTCAGATAAGCAGTCTGACTGCGCTACTTGTTATTATAACATAGTATACAATATCCTCCTTAGTCCAGCATGGTATCATATATAATCAGTGCTTATGGGTTCTCCATAATAATATGAGAAGACAATGTTACCCAGATCGTTACATATTTAAAGGCTGATGACGATGATGTAATATTGTTTCTTTTCAATTTATTAAGAGTCTATAGTTTTGGTCTGTATATGGCAATGGACTCACTTTCTTATAAACGAGTTTCATAACATAACATAACATAATTGGCGAAACGAGCAGTTATGTTAAATATATATACTTCTTCTTACGAATATATGTTTAAGCAAAATCGTAGATGTCTGCCAAACCCCTTAGCTGTTATTGTTTATAATAATTTCTACGCTACTTGGATATCGTCCAATGTAATTGGCAACGAGCCCGCAACACATTTCACTTGTCATTTTCATACAAATGTCAAAGTAAAATCATTGAATACAGTTTTTGAGGTATCCTGTAATCTCTATATTTTGTGTTTGTAAAAGAAAACATATAAAGGAGTGTTTATATTGATAACTGGATAGTGAGTCATTTTCTTTTTAATTTCATCTTGGTCCTATGAATCATTGATTGTCTTGATATGTGTACACCGTTTAATTAAAAATACGTTTTTAATAGATAATGTTTTAATGTGATGCATTCTATTTTCCAAAGTAGGTTAAAAAGAAAAAACTAAAAAACTTTTTGAGCCTTGAATTGTATATAGCTAATGGAATAAACTAATTCTCATACATCTATACTAATCTATACTAATATTATAAAGCTGAAGAGTTTGTTTTTTTTTGTTTAAACGCTCTAATCTCCGAAATTACAGGTCCGATTTGAAAAATTCTTTCTGTGTTGGATAGCCCATTTATCGAGGAAGGCTATTATAGGCTATAAAATATCACGCTGCGATTAATAGGCGCCGAGCAGAGCGAGTGAAACCGCGCGGAAGTAGTTAGTAGACAATAATTGTAATCATGTTTTTAATATAGATCTTCTTTTGTCTTTTCTATATGTATTTGCCATTCAATTCTTTCTGATTAAAATCCTGTTCAGTAGATAACACAAAAAGTAGCGTTTCTTGTAATCTTCTGTTTATTTATTTTTATCTAACTCATAATTCTGGAGTAGAGAGATATCGACAGATTGTTTCTGAAATATAATGTCAATGCACACCTGTTTGGTAAAACTATGAAATGCTAGATAACAGAGACTTATGTACAGTTATCCTTAAGTTTGTACTGCTATAACCTGACGGAAACAACTCATATTGTACAGATGTTCTTTGTATAACTAAGTATCAACATCATTCACACTACTGTTTATTTATTTCATGATTTCTGGTCATACAAAATGAGTACAACCTTAGAGGGTTACAAAACGAAGATTATACACGCCAATATCAAGTAAACTAAAGGGTTTTTTTAATTTAATTCGACTCTAGGATTTTGTTTTATATCAATTTGTAAATCACACAACGACAAAATGTTTGTTCCGTGCGGGAATCGAAACCGTCTCACATTTCTCAGTAGTTGATCTTAATATAAAATTATAACATTGCTACTTATGTTTCAGGTACACAGCAGTTACGGTGAAGAGTTGGGGTTCAATTCTGACGAAGAAGGATACGGGCGAGACGCTATAGACGACGTGCCTCCTTTACCAAACGACACTGATCAGGTACCCACTGCTTCACCTCATGGTGGTCATCATCAGGTGGAACACATCGTGGTGAACTGAGACCTCTAAAATGTGGTTGCTAAGATCCCCAAGCTCAGTAAATTGCTTGGGGATCATAGTTGAGCCACAGACGACAGTTTAAAAAATCCATAGTCAGTACTTCAGAAGTTTTATCACATACCCACATTGTTTATACAAGGTGTTGTTTAAAAGACGCGTCATTTTCTAGGAGGTAACTCGGCTATCGATTCTGACTCCGAATCAATAAAAAAATTGTAGGTAAATATTTTTCACTTTTCTGTAAATTACGGAAATCCGTAAGTGCGAACTACACGCTGCCGTCTTGTAACTAGCTTTATAACGCGGCTTAACACACACAAACTCAAACACGTAATTGATATTATTCCTAATTCCATAAAACTCCAATAAGAAACATTGCTGTCGCTTATTCTGAAATACTGTCGAATTTAAACGATTTATTATAGCCGTATTTTTAACTATTGGCCCGAAATTTTCTCTTACATTGAACCTTTATGACTTCTATGGCATACCCACCCCCGAGAAATGACATGCTTTCAAAACTACACCTTGTATAAATAGCAATATATTAAATACTGACAGCAATTCAATAGAATTGGTAAGCATGTATGTTTAAAGTCGCGAGTGTATTTTATATACTTTATTTCTTTGAAATGTAATGTACTGCTCTAGGTGTTTTTCACTTAAATATCAAGAATCTATCGTAGCGTTTGATAACATCACAGTTAGTAGATAATGTAAGATTTGTAGGCATTAGGGCAGGTCGTGTCCTAGACTAATCTTAGGTCGATGTAACTACTTATTTTATCTCTATTTAATAATTTTAAGCGACTTACCAAAGATATTATGAAATTAAGGTTGTTCCTACTACGTACAACGTCACAAAAAAGCAAAGTTGGTTTTAATACTCGAATCTAAACTCTGCTGAGTATATCAGGAGTGACCTAACTTCAAGTCAGAAACACCTTTTTTAAACTAACAAAAATTTTCCTCAAAATAGCTCAGAACTTCGCCTACAGAAATATGCGATAATCCTTCCGTTTCTCGTGATGACGTGATTACTGATAATTCAGTACATGTCTACAAAGTTACCCAAATATATCTAGGGACATTTACTACACGATACTACTAAGAACGGCTATCTCCACAGATAA
Source organism: Spodoptera picta (assembly GCA_038387885.1). Taxonomy (NCBI): domain Eukaryota; kingdom Metazoa; phylum Arthropoda; class Insecta; order Lepidoptera; family Noctuidae; genus Spodoptera; species Spodoptera picta. Next base: position 1,055,616 of record JAZHFQ010000380.1, read on the forward strand.
CTAAATAAGACAAAACAATCGCTAAATACCTGACTCATTCGCAGCTTAAACACCTGTGGTAAAATCTAGGAAACGTCCTTTTTAAAATTCAACTTTCGACCTATAGCAACAGAGTTATTTTTCGGATTGACAAAGCTTGTATACCTTTATGAAAGCAAGTTCACTTTGATAGAAAAATCTAATTTATTTGTAATGCATTAAGGGTTATATTCCGGTGGATGGGATTTGTTCCTATATGTGGAGATAAAAAAGGCGATAAGTTTAGAAATACCGAAAATAAAAATCAATCGGTAATCAAGCCATCGTCACTATCAGTCGATAAGTGATAGCGTTGTAACTACACGTGTCCATCATCATGCGTATTACAAGGAAATCTAAGAAAAAAGTGAGTTTTTATTTATTTATTTTATTATTATTTCCACATTTCAACTAAAATATTACAGTAATTCTATCAAACATCTTTACAAAACAGTACATTTGTGTAAAAAAATAATGTAAAAATGGTTTTATTCAATTTAAAATTCGATTTAAAGAAATATATAGAGACACATAAAAAAAAGATGATACATGTATGTATACAACTATTGGAGAAAACATCGTAAAAATATGATAAAGATATTATTGACTTGTTTAGGTGTATATCTGTCATGTATTATATCAAATAACTGGTAGGTACTTACCTCTAAATATGTATCTTAACTGTACATACTATACATATACGATAGGTATATATAATACAAACATTACATGTTGAGTAGTGGTATCTACATCTATTCAGGAATTGATTTGCGTTTGTTTCCGCGTTAAATTTTACGCAAGAACTTTATTTATAATGCTAGGTAGTGGTATAAATATCAAGTCACATACAAGTCATAAACACTGACTTTTATACTAAGTTATTAAAGAACAAATGGCATGAATCATAATAACACGTCTTACCCCGACAGGGTTAGCTTCTAAATTCTCCAGAGCACACCGGTATCCTCTCTCACTCACTCCATTTTAGACCCTATTTCCGAGAATTAGCGACTACATTGGTATGAAAATTTTTTGTTATTAAAAATGAACAAGTCGCTTTTGGGTAGGGCATGCATGACCTAACATACATAATATGCCAGATTTGTCTTCAAGATACAGCGTGTCAATCAAAACAAAAACCCGGCTTCAAAACCTTGTATTCGAGCTTTCTGTTTTCTACCTCATGCATTTCGGTGAGTGTGCGGGGGAACTACACAACTTGATTCCCCCTAGTCCTTTCCATCATCGTACCACAAGACAATCGGCGAAGCGTCACCGATTCATGGAGATGTCCTACACGCACGAAGCGCTTCGCATCAAACTTCCTTGTGCGTATTGCTAAGGGATTGAATTCTCTGCCAGTGTTTCCTGACGGGTATGGACCTGGGGGTCTACAAGGCCCGAGTGAATAGATTGCTTATGCGGCGATGTGCTTCATCGTAGACCACATCATCACTTACCACAAATGCTGCAAGGCTGCAAATCTTTGTGATGTTTTTAATGCGATGTACACTGTCTAATATAATATTCGCACTAATTGCTACCACCTAGTAATTATCTACTCTCTGCAGTTGTTTAGAGTCTGCACAATATTATAATCTTATAGCCAGGTTCAATAATCTATGTATGTTTAGTAATCATCTTAGATATTTATAGTTATCATACCTAATCACAATGCCAGTTGGGAAATTAACCTTAATCTTGCATTGTGCACCAGACAAAAGATAATCAGACTTTTATCAATGACTAGCGACCCGCCCCGGCTTCGCCTTCGTGCTTTCCCAATGCTCCCGAAGAATGTATCAAACCTTTCTTTTACCTTATACAAATTTTGTCCTGAAGATAACGAACACAATAAAAAATATTATACAATTCATTGCAGTCATTCGACAGTTATTAGCGTACGTACGTACATTTTGAAGATTCGTTTTTATTAATATAGATAATCAGATAATCACCATCGACATATTACCCCAGGTTCACCCACTACTCGGTATGAGACCTTCCCCTTTGTCTGCCATACTTCTTGGCCTTTTTTACAACCACACAATCAGTTTCTAATACAAAAATATATCTAGATAATCACTTGTTTGCACCCTGTAACCAAACTTGTTCATAGAAAAGTAAGTCCTAAACATTGGAAATAAGGTCTATTTCCAATGGAGATGGATGAGAGAAGACAAGTCCTCTTGGCTATTTAGAAGAAGTAACAATAGAGGTATATCTACTTGTTTGAATCAGTATTCCACTTTAGTACATGGATGAAAACATCTAGAAGATTAAGGTAGCATGAAACAGATTGCACAGCTTACAACCAAAACAAAGCGAGATAACATAATAATTATATTACTTAATTTTCCCCCTTTCTAAATAATGAGTCATCAACCGATATGCAACAGTAATTACTTATAATAAAATAAATAGGTTCTTGTTCAACTCAGTAATAAATAAGAAGTTACTGATGACACTATAGAGATATAGAGCTGCCTCCACTTTTATAAAAACTTCCTAAAAAGTAGGTCCTGAATTTACTTTATTTGTCAGAGTACAGACATGAACGATAGAAAATAACAACATCACGCTTTTTATCCCCGAAGGGGTAGGCAGAGGTGCACATTACGGCATTCTATGCCACTGTACAATGTACCACCCACTTTTCACTATTTATGTTATGAATCCCATGTAATAGAGGGTGTCCCTCATATACCGGGCACATTTCCAGACCAGTAATGCTTTGCCCAACTCGGGTAACGAAAGAAAATAGACAATTGTAGTAAGCTTTTGTCTCTAAGTATGTTTATTCAGTAACTATATTAATTCAATTATTATTAAACTAAAATATTTTTGACCTTGTTAGTATAAGTTATACACAATGCTAGCTTACAGTGGCGGAACTAAAGAGTGCCCCCAGCTGGAAAGGGCTCCGTTCAGAGATTTTCATCTCAACTTCTCTGTTCTTTATTGTAAACAGAAGCCCACCCGATGAATTTGCCACGGGGCCCGAACGGAATAGTTACGCCACTGCTAGCTTATTAAGTACAAAGTTTCCTTGTTGTAATCAACAAGGAAAGATTTTGTTTTTAACAACCCTAATTATCTAAGACCAGATCATAATAATATTTTGAAACATAGATAAATATCGTCATATTACTAAGAATCTATATTTAGGCTCGCCTCAGTTACATAACGCAATAGTAACAGGTGTTGAAACATTATTGTATACGGAATATTTGCTATCGTAAAGATTAACAGTATAATATCTGGGTGTCTCGATACTGGAACCAGATTACATCGTTCTTAGTAGGACTGAATCTGACTACCTCGTTGGCCGAGTGGTCGCAAGTGCGACTGATGTGAAAGGGGTCACTCACGGATTCGATTCCCGGACCGGCCAAGTATTACTAGGTTAATAAAAAAATCTCAGTAGTAGCACGGAGTCCGCAATTGTGTCCGGTATATGGCAACAGGCTCACCCCGTATTAATGGGACTTATAACATAAATAGTGAAAAGTGGGTGGGTGTTACATTGTACAGTGGCATTAAGTGCCGTAATGTGCACTTCTTCCTACCCCTTCGGGGATAAAAGGCTGTTGATGTTTGATGATGTCATTTTGTCACACTTTTAAACTTTATGATAATATAATCTGGTTAAAGTTTATTTTAAATAGACTTATTTGACCCATAGGTTTAGATTAACACAGGAAAAATATATTACACCAGGTAAACAAAAATCAAACGTACTTACTATCGCTAAAGACGTGGGTGGGATATATTACCGTGATTCATGTTTATTAGCAGTAATCAGAGTAATTTTCTCTAGCGCTGATATTCAGCTGATACTGCTGACCTCCAGCTAGCTAGCGAGCGTGCGTCAGACCAAACAATAGACACATATAACAACTATATTAATTGTTTTATTAATTCAACAAGATAAGCCCATAAGAGCCACACCACGTCTATTACTATTTGTCTAATAACACGAGTCGTTATTTGGGCAAAAATTGGTCGTGATATTACCATGCGATACTGTGACAACAAATAACTTATTATTTTATTGAAATGTAAAAGAAAATAAAAGTTGTACTTAATGCTAGATATATTTTGAAGGATAACCTAACCTTAACGCGCCGTTTAGAAAGTGTTCTTTATAAATATTTATAGTAAATAACTCGTTTGATCTTTATTTTGAAAAGAAAATTCAATATAGATCACCCTATTTTGTTTTATATGAATTAATGGAACACCCTACAATATTACATAATAAATAAGCGTACCTAATTTCTCTGAAGGATTATTATGGTTTTGAGGCAGGCAGAAACCTAATTTAAGTCGCATAATTAATGAGTGTTCGTCGTATGTACGTGCAATGTCTCGCCGGAAACTAGAGCAGTACATTTGTTGTAGCCGAGCGAGACCAGCGCAACAACGCGTGGTACTTGTCTGTGCAGGACCTCACGGACGCCGCCACCATGGACGCCGACGACCCGCGCGACAGCCGCACGCGCCAGGCCACGCGCGCGCACGACTCGTCGCCGCCGCTTGGTACGTTTTGTTGCTTCAAATGTACTGGCTGAGCCAAGACTTCGTCCGCGTGGAATAGTGATTCATAGCTCCTCCCTCGTAGTTGATTGTATGATAATATATAGCCTATATGTCGACCCTGTTTCACAGGAGAAAATCCTAGAGTGGGGCAACAAAAAACAATTTTATAATATTTTTTTTATTATTATTTGTTGATCTGCAATCAGTCGCCAGACTATAATCAGGGTGCTTACTCTTGAAACCAATTTCAATGTCAATGCAATTTCAATCCAACAAAATCTCAATAATTATTTATTCAATGTCAAAACTATACAACCCCTATCGTAGCTGTTAAAATATAATTCACAGTACGGAATATAAAGCTAAACTCAATACAGTTTAGGTCATTCAATACCCACGCAATACGGATGTAATGGGCGCTAATGTTGCAACTCAAGAGTACAAAATTTCACAATACCAATGTCGATCGATCGGAATTGGATTCGAGAGTAAGCACCCAGATGTGGTGAAGTGGGATGTGGCTTTTGAGTGCAACAGGCCAATGCCTGCTCTCACTTATATTATAAGGTGTCGCTTTAACCTTTTTACAATTTTACCATTGTCAAGTAATTCCATGACTAGTGGATTGGGGTGGTGGGCGAGACGCTCACGATGTTGTTTTTTATACATAGGTACCATATTATGTCCATATAGGTTTCAGTACAGAGTAAATTAAATTAAATGATAATAATTAACTATCGTTTAGTTTAGTATAGGTATAATTTGAAAAATATATTGATAACAATGATACTTAAATTATTGTATCACTGGACGCAGCCTGTACAACAGGTGTTTTGTATTGATTAGGTAGTGACAGGCAGTAAGGTACTGATATTTTGGAATTACGTGTCAAAACAATAATCGTGTTATATAGGAATAGTTTTAATCAAAAATATTTACGTGTGATAAGCAGATACATACATACATACATACATACATACATACATACATACATACCTACCTACATCTTGATAACAGTTATTACTAAGTTTGTGTATTACTTACATATTGTTTTTGACATTATTGCTATAGTTAGCCTAGACTGCCTTGTTGGCCTAGTGATCGCAAGTACGGAAAGGGTCTCGGATTCGATTCCCGGGTCGGGCAAAGCATTACTGGGTGTTTTAAAAAATTCTCAGTTGTAGTACGGAGTCTGGAATTGTGCTAGGTGTATGGCAATAAGCTAACTCCCTATTACATGGGACTCATAACATAAATAGTGAAAAGTGGGTGTTACATTGTGCAGTGGCATTAAGTGCTGAAATGTGCACCTCTGCCTAGCCCTTCGGGGATAAAAGGCGTGATGCTATGTTAGCCTATTCAAGATTACAACAACTGTCTTTTCCTGATGCAAGTACTTTTCCCTTGTCCCTTGATATGTTATCATCAACCTAATACGAATTCAAACTCCATTGCAATAAGTAGTTAAATTATTCGAAGTACCTGCTACTACTACCTCTTTTTACCCCTTCAGAGAATAAAAGGCGTTATGTTCATGACTCATGAGTAATATTAATTGAACTAGTTAGTAAAAGTTGAACCTATATAAAGTACATCTTTGAGTTCGATATCAAGAAACAAAGAATAAAAAGCATGATAAGAACTCCTTGTCGATTGTTAGTTAAAACAACCCATCCCGTAACAACTTGTTGGGTATTACCCTGAACGTGTGGGTATACAGGTGATGTCCAGGCAATATTTGTACTCTCAGAAGTTAAAACAATCTTATTTGGTAATTTATAAGCAGTTTACATTAAACCATAGCCGGAGTAACACAGTCAATCTTACTTTATAAGCAATACCGCGGGTTTAGTAATAATAATAATTTTACGTGCGTACAAAACCCGCCCAAGCTCACAGTGATTTTCATTTGCAAAATATTATCTTATGTGATACATTGTACTGTAAGATAGTATTTATTTAGATGTGCAGTTCTCTCATAACATTAAATAGTAAGCCTCCATCGACTCGTGGGATGGAAGTACGGAACAAACGTTTGTATTGAACACTCTAAATATAGTTATTCATTAACTGTGGAGTGCCAACGTCGCGTCGTTTTATTAGTTTTATTTTCCGGTTAATTCCGCCCTAAAACTATTCCGTTTTTACGAATTTTTTGTTAAGTATTTGTATTTATTTTATTTGTAAAAAATCATTTCTTCTAATAATCGTTAAATTACTTCCAAAAACGCAATAAAAACAATTACAGATAAACATTTAAAATCAAACTTTATAACTACATAATAAATTATTAAAGTGTTTATGATCTCGATGATTTACTTTTCGAGAAAATTAAAGAAGAGTGCTGTAGCAAAGATGGACGATGCGGAAATAGTAGACTATTCAGAGGACGAGTTTGTGATGTGTGAGATATTTGAGGTGTGGGAACACATTGACACCAGGCAGTGTGTGAGACCTACGTCTAGCCTACTAGGTAATCTATACAGATAAATAAAATTAGACTGTCTGTTTGTAATATTAAAATAACAGCTTTTTACTACATGCAAATGAATATACATATGATACACAGACCAAAATATTTATTTTGCAATTTTTCTCTATCTGTCTGTCTGTTTGTACTGGCTAATCTCTGAAATGGCTGGACCGATTTCGCAAGACTTGTACTGGCACACTGATGCACTAAGGAGTAACATAAGCTACTTTTATTTTGGAAAATTAAAACGATAAAAAGTTATTTTCTTATATATATGTATATTCTACGCGGACGAAGTCGCGGGCAACAGCTAGTATTTTATAAATACTTAATACCTCAGTAACAAAGGGTTTTATACTATTAATTGGGAATACTACCAGAACGTGGAATATTTAGTATTGGCGTCCATGCATAAATCTTTGTGGAAATAAAAAGCACAATGTTCTTAAAGCTTACTAATATTTACATGCGAAAGTAAGTGTTGCGCTTTCACACCTAAACTACTGCACCGATTTTGATGGAATTGGAATAGGACTACAGAGATAGAATGTTAAACTGGGAAATTATGATTCTGAAGGAATTGGGTAGTTTCCAGGGTAAGAAAATTAAAAATCTCTCCGGCTCGACACTTTGGCAATGCGTAGAGATGTAGCTTCATTGTGCATTTTCTACCGCTTATACCACGGGGAGTGCTCTGAGGAATTGTTTGACCTGATACCTGCCGTATCTTTTCGCCATCGACCCTCACGACAGCATATGCATCCCCATCATATAGATGGTTGGCAGGCCACAACTGTGCGGTTCTCACGTAGCTTCCTGCCTCGCACAGCAAAACTGTGGAATGATCTGCCTTCGGCGGTATTTCCGAACCGATACGACGTTCAAACCTTCAAGAAAAGAGCGTACTCCTTTTTAAAGGGCCGGCAACGCACCTGTGACTCTTCTGGTGTTGCGGGTGTCCATGGGCGGCGCTGATCGCTTACCATCAGGTGATCCGTCTGCTCGTTTGCCTCCTATTCCATAAAAAAAATCTAATTAAGTAATCCGTCAGTTAGATAATGAAAAAATATTAGACACATATTTTTATTTTGTTGTATAAAGTTACAATACTTGTGGAAGGTCATTACGTCACAACGTGCTACATTTTATTGCACGCTATAATGCCACACGACATTTCAAATCAATATATCGTCGAAATCATTTAATTTTGTGAGAAAGAATAAATACGTGTCTAATGTTTTAAAATAATCTGCCAGACGGACATTAAAATAAAATTTAGGAAACTAGCCTATTATATTGTTGTATTTAATAATCCACACGAATTAAGTAGCGGGCAAAAACTTGTGAATGTTACTTTCACTTTATTTTATACCGTAAATTCATAAACAGAAAATATTCACAAAGCAAGATACAATGGCTCTTGTATTCTTATCGCATTCGATGATCTCTTCCAGACAACCTTAGGTACTACTACTATGTTGTCAAGGGCGATTGAAAAGTTTTTCAAAATCAACAACATCCTATCTGTCGTTTTGAAATCATATACTATTATATAAAGCGGAAGAGTTTTTTTGTTTGTTTGAACGGGCTAATCTCCGAAACTACGGGTCCGATTGGAAAAATTCTTTCTGTGTTGGATAGCCCATTTATCGAGGAAGGCTATAGGCTATAAAACATCACGCTACGATTAATAGGCGGCTAAGTAGGTAGTATAATATATATGTATATATTTTTTAAGCCGTGGCTCTACACTTAAGATTTTCTCTGTGTGTCGAGGGCGCATTTACTAATATACAAATGGGGCGTCCATAAATTACGTGGGGTGTTTTTTTTTAATTATCTGTCCCTCCCTCCCCCTTGGTGAGATTTCGTGAGATTTAATTCAACTCCCTCCCCCATCCCCCAATCTCACGTGAGATTTTTCAAAATGTTGGTTTTTCGCGTAAACGCGTTGGATTGTTATTGTAAAAAGAAAAAAAAGTATGTACAATCTGTAATAAATGAACTAAAATAGTATAATTTTTTTTTTATTTCTATCAGAAAATAAATTTCGTGATATTTGCCGAGACCCCCCTCTCTCCAACGTAAGATTAGATTGAGATGAGATTTGAGTCTACACCCTCCCCCTTAAACATCTCATGTAATTTATGGACGCCCCCAAATCCACATACATTCACAATTGATGAACCACACAAAGAGTAGTCCAGCGCGAGAATCGAACCCACTAAATGAAGTGTGATGTCGTTTTGTGGTTGCGGTTAATTATAAAAATAAACATGACACTGTTTTGTCATATATCGAGTATTAATTAAATTAACTAATAATCAAACCGCAATTATTTTGCGGTTAACAAATTAATGGTTTGAGTAAATATAACTGCAAAATATTAATTAATTTTCTTTTGTGAGTAATATTAATCAAAATTGTATTAAGTAAAAACGCGGGTTACTCACATGAATATACTGAGAAAAGCTCTACTAGTTTCGAACCACAGAGGGGTTCTTCCTCATGAGCAGCGTGCGCGGTCGCGGCGACGTCGCGCAGCTCACTGGCTGGCGTTGGCGCTCGCCTCGGTGTTGCCACCTGCGCTGCGAGCCCAACGCGCCCTCTGTCGGACACTACGAGCGTTTGGTTCCAACTCCGGCAGCGCGTTGGACGAAGTTAAAGCGCACCAGCGGCGCGGGTCGTGGGTTCGATTCCGGGTTCGGCACAAAGTTATTATAAAAACATAGCAAACCGGTACGGGACGGTAGGGCTAGAAAAAGTTAAAGAGTTTACGCGATTAAGATTGAAACGCAAGAAACTCGAATGTGGGTTGGATTTTATAGTGCAGTGTCGTGATAATGGTGTAGTGCCGAAATTCGCGCAAATCAAACCTATAAAATGCATTCGAGATTGCGATCGATTCTTCCGCGTCGCGAGTGAAAAATTACTGTGTCGCACAATATCCGACTACCGGCGCAAGTTAGTGTTCATCAACAACGGTATGTACGAGCTACACCTACAATTGTCGCGGATGTCGGATGCCGAATTATGAAGGGTTCTGGATACAATGACGTACAATCGAACGGAGAATATTGGGAAAAGTACAAGTCAGGGGCAACATGATAAATTGACACACCTTATACAATCTTGCAAGTACCCGCAATTTAAACATAAATTACCGAACAAAGGAAATGGGTCAAACACGGTTGTCAATTTGTCATCAAAACAACTATCAGCTGATGCTGTCAATGTACTTACCCGAGGCCTAAATTACGCGCCGGCACCTCGGAAATTACCTGTGGAGGATATCATAACAAATGTCGAAAATACAATCTTCCGTGATAGGATACCTCGCAGTGACGCCGAGTGCCTGCGTCAAGACGTTTCGTCATTCTTGCGTAAGTTACCCACCTAAATCGAACATACCGGTGAAGGAGATGTCAGCACTCCGTGATTTGCGTAATGATTCGGATATCCTAGTGCTACCAGCGGACAAAGGCAATGCGACTGTGGTGGTCGATACGGAAGCGTATGAGCAGAAGATCACGTATATGCTTAGTGACACCACAGTATACAAGCAGGTGTCGTATGATCCGACAGCGAGGGTAACTACGAAAACTATCAAGTTACTGCAGAGTCTTAGTGACAAGGAACTGGTGGCACGTCTGCGCCCTCAAAACCCAACGCCACCTAAGATATTATACGGGTTGCCCAAAATCCACAAGCCAAACTGGCCCCTAAGACCAATAGTTAGTCAAATAGACGCACCTACCTACAACCTGTCGCGTCAATTGGCTACTATACTGCAACAGTTTACCGGTAAAACAAACACCTTTGTGAAGGACTCCCGCCATTTTGTCGCCTTATTGGAAGATGTTCGCCTCCAAGACACAGACATTATGATAAGTTTCGACATAACATCGCTATTCACAAATGTTCCTGTAGATGAAGCGACATCTATAATTACCAATATACTTAAGGACACTGATTTACCTACTGGATACATCGCGTGTGTTAATCATTGTCTCACCACAGGTTACTTCCTGTGGAGAGGGGAATACTACCTGCAGGTTAACGGAGTGGCTATGGGGTCGCCACTGGCGCCGGTGGTGGCTAACATCTACATGGAGTGGTTTGAGGGTCAGGCCTTGGCATCCGCCCCGGTACGACCGCGACATTGGTGGAGGTATGTTGATGACGTGTTCGCGATCGTCAACCGGGAACATGTGGCTGAATTTGTGGGACACTTGAACTCAGTGCACGGCAGTATACAATTCACCACTGAAGAAGAGAGAGAAGGGATGTTGCCGTTCTTGGATGTACTCGTAAGACGAGAAGAAAATGGTCGATTGTCACACACAGTGTATCGTAAACCGACACACACGGACCGGTACTTGCGAGCTGACTCACACCATCATCCCTCCCATCTAGCCGCTGTTCCCCGGACTTTGATAAACCGGGCGCTGAGTCTATGCGATCCCCAGTATATTGACGACGAATTTCACCACTTAAAACGGGTACTGGAAAACAATGGATACAACTGGCGTCAATGTACTCGACTTGCGAGCAGCTCGAGTAGGAAGCGACCGGCAGTTGCGGAACGGACAGAATCGGACACCTGCTTCGCCGTAAATACTGCATCAGGACGATCTTCCGCCCACCCGGTCAGCTAAGACAACTACTACGCTCACCTAAAGACAAGGATCCGCTGGCTGTACCCGGAGTGTACATAATACCGTGCGACTGTGGCTCGAGTTACATCGGGGAAACTCGTCGCAACATCACAACCAGGTTAAAGGAACATATACGCAGCGTGAAGAAGATTGACATCCAGGCATCGGCAGTGGCTGAACATGTTTGTGGTACGGACGCGGCTCACTTCATACGTTTTGATAAGGTCTCCGTACTAGCGAGAGAAAAATACTTCGTTCCGCGAAAAGTGCGAGAGGCCATCGAGATCAGCCGACGACCGTGCTTCAACAGGGATGGTGGCTGGGCACTGCCACCCGCGTGGAAGCCGAGCTTGGAGTCTTCGTCGATCCACAGCGTCTCCAGTCTGGAGTGTGACACAGTAAGCGTTATATGCAACACTGACTTTGTGCCGAACCCGGAATCGAACCCACGACCCGCGCCGCTGGTGCGCTTTAACTTCGTCCAACGCGCTGCCGGAGTTGGAACCAAACGCTCGTAGTGTCCGACAGAGGGCGCGTTGGGCTCGCAGCGCAGGTGGCAACACCGAGGCGAGCGCCAACGCCAGCCAGTGAGCTGCGCGACGTCGCCGCGACCGCGCACGCTGCTCATGAGGAAGAACCCCTCTGTGGTTCGAAACTAGTAGAGCTTTTCTCAGTATATTCACGTGAGTAACCCGCGTTTTTACTTAATTTAGTATGTCTCACGATAGTTATTATAAAAACAAAATTGTATTATTTAATTCATGATTACGTCATTTAATTTAATCCCGTCATTGTCTTATATGGCCCAATAGGCAATAGTCATTCAGATAAAATATATATTTTCATGGAAAAAATAAAGTAATTGTTTTAGTTATTCCTACTTCACTTCCATTTACCAAATTATCTTTGGTGACGCAAATTCTAGAGAGTCCGGTGTGCAGTGATAGTCTTGCCTCCCTAGGACAAGGGATGTCTAATTATAATGGTATATCTGACGTTACAGTGACGAATGGCGATGCGGAGTACCGCGAGGATGAGGCGGGTGACACTCTGCCCACAGATATGTCCGACACATCCGACAGCGAGCCTGACAAACCGCACAAGTAAGTATACTGTGTTATTTAGACTTAATCATCACTATTATTCAAAAAATTCGGAGTCGCGGAGAACCTAACGGGTTACCGGGGCTCCGGCTCGAAGCGCAGGAGAAGGATCGGGGTGGTTTTTAGTCAGTAAGAGTCTGACACTCTCCCTTCCGCCTCACTAGGCGGGAGCAGTTATTCGATGAAATTCCCCCCTTAAACAATACTCAAAAATGGGCCAGTCAAATGATATTATTTTTACGTGGAATAGCCATGCTTCGACACGAATAGACCGGCTCGACCGGATTGATACCATGGCCTCATAGAAAACCGGCGTGACACAACGCCATTTTGCCATGTGAAGGAGGCCTAATCCTCGTCTTTTCTCTTCCCTTTCCATAGCCTTCCCTCCCTCGTTTAGGATAATTTGCTTGCGTACCTAATTCTGACTCAACGTATAACTATGATAACATTGCGACAGTGGCGGCGAGGTGGAGAAGTGCACAGCGCCGCACGATGGCAAGCTGATCCTGCGGCAAGAGTTCCAGTTCAACATCGACAACCTTTTCACCATGATCTTCACCAACTCCAAGTTTAACCTCGAGTTCCTCGCTGTCAGGGGCACCACTGACTATGTGCAGGTAACTGGGAATCTCTTGTTTGTTAGGAATCTTTGCAAAGGGACAAAAGTTTGCAGTTCTGAGTAATTAATTAACCACCCATTGAAAGAAAACTGGATAAGTTATGTACATACTTAGTACTTATGTTTACTTACTTGCTACAGATTAACAGAATGAATAAGCCTCTAACTGTTTACTACCGACAAGAACTGTTAAACGCGATACGATACGAAAAATTAAATCAATCTTAATGATCATAATTATGTTTATTCTTGAAAAAGATGTCGTCATTAAGTGCAATGACATACAAAAAAATAATTCAGTGCCACCTACACCCGAATACTGAAAGGATATTCAATTTTAAGTTGTAGGTACTTTTGTAGGTTGAGTGGCGTTTCAGTATTTGGGCATTTGTATCGTAGAAATTATGATATATATACGTTTTTGCAGGCTCCGTGGCAGGTGCAAGGAGGATTGAAGTGTCGACAGATTAGTTACACGCTTGGCCTCACGTCGGGACCTATAGGACCTAAGGAAGTGCAAGTCACCGAGACACAGGTTTGTAACATTGTACTTAGGTATTTATAAGTTTTAAACTGTCAAATACCAAGCGGTCACCGGTGACCGCAACCTATTGTTCTATAATTGTGTCTACAAAACCGGTACTCGACGAGTATGGTAACTTCTGACGGCGGTTTCACCAACGTTCCTGTGAAATGTAAGCTATGTGTTATTTGCCCGAGTATAATCTACTTCTGTGCCAAATTTTATTCACATCTGCTTAGTAGTTTTTGCGTGAATGGGTCACAAAAGTACATACTGAAAAATGTTCACATTTATAATACTTACATAAACAATATTTGTGTTTTGTCAGGTAATGAACAAGTGCTCAAAGCCGGGCATGTTGTACTCGATCGACTCGACGAGTGAGAACGCCGGCATCCCATACGCGGACTACTTCAGCGTACAGGTGCACTACTGCCTGCAGCGGGTATCTGATACCCTCACCGAGCTGTCCATCTACGGACACGTCAAGTACAAGAAGAGCATGTGGCCTATGATTAAAAGTAACTATTTTGTATTTTGTATTACAACTCTCGCGAAAAATATTAAATTAATTCAGAGCAACTCATTTTGGGACCTGTGTTGCCTTGATCGAGTAACTTCGTAAAACCTATTACTTTATTAATTTACGTAATAGTCTCATGTTCTCTACCTAATCTTCTTTATTTGGAAGCATTGTATCATCCTCTACATTGTTTTTGGGCAGCATTCCTAGAGAAAAACACAATATCGGGGTTGGAGGACTTTGCGAGAATCTTGGAGTCCCGACTGACCAGCGAGGCAGACTGCGCAGTCCCCGCCGCCAGGAAGGCGCGCAGACATCGGCGGGCGCCCGGTAACTACTCATATACACACTCACTCGGCTTATTTACACTCACTAATGATTCTAAAGGGCACCATACACACTTATGTCGAAATGTCAGCATCAAAGATACCATTGACAGTCTGACTGTAACAATGTTTTTGACGATTTGAGTGAACCTCAGGGTGTTTTGGTTGTATACATAAACTTGCTACTTAAATTGAAAGCACTAACAAGACAGATAGTAATGCTATTTTCATTTAGGTATCCGAAAATAAATGATAACACCTAATTTAAGAGTTGAGATGTTAGGTACACATGAAAATATAGTTATTCAGAATACTCAATTTTGTTGTATAGGATTAAGGTGTGTATTTGTTTGTTTGTAGATAACAAAATGTACAGTGATGTTGCTTGTACAGTGACCAGTGTGATGTGGTATAATGTAGTTGTTTGTGTCGTGCAGTGGGTATGGGGTGTCGCGCGCCGTTCCCCCTGGACGGACTGCTCGCGCCGCGCGCCGCGATCTCTCGCCCTGTCTACCCTCTCTGTCCTCGTACAGCGACAAGACAATAAAAGATACTATCTTTACTCTTTTCCATCGCACAATTAAGCTTCGCTACAGCCTCACTGGGCTTTATATTGAAAAGAAAACTATACGCACTCATTTCATCTTAAAATCTGCGTTTTGTTAATAAAGCTGACTTTTCGTTGTACTATGACTGGAGTGGAGGTCCTAATGTGTGTCAATGAAGTGTGGCAGGATTCAATGTATGTAACATGATGAATTGAACTGAGTGCTGAGTGAGAGTTAGTTTTACGTGAACGCGATTATCATGTTTATGCCGTTCGGCGCTCTGATTGGCCTGCTCAAAGTCAGCTAACCCATCAGAGGACTAAACACAGTATCGTGTCGACCACGTTGATTTAAATATACTCACACTCAGCACTCTGGTATATGTAGTGAGGTGGTGTAGTAGTAATGTATGTGCCTGTGTAGCTGTGGCGGGGCCGGAGACTGCGCCGGCGCCGGGCAAGCTGGCGGCGGCGCGGGTGTCCGGGGCGCGCGTGTCCGGGGCGCGCGTGTCCGGGGCGCGCGTGTCCGGGGCGCGCGTGTCCGGGGCGCGCGTGTCCGGGGCGCGCGGCGCCAGGCCGCCGGCCGCCGCCACGTGGCTGGCCGCGCTGCTGGCGCTGCTACTGCTCATCAACGCCGCGCTGTACTACAAGCTCTACTATACGGACAGAAGCGGATACGCTTTTGATATCGATGATTTACAAAGCAGGTTAGTTCCTTGTCTCATTAACTTGTTGAAGTGTAATTTGTCAAATTGTCGATGTTTAGTGTCATTTCAACTCATGAATAGCAATATGGTATTTGAAACGAATAGTGTTTGGTGTTGCATCTAATATTTGTTCGTAATTAAAACACATCTCATCATTGATCATCATAATCTGTATCGATTGGTTATTTAACCTTTGCATTGCGTTTAGTATGGCATGAGTAACACGATGTGTTGTTAGACTGAGTAGTGGGCAGGGCCCGGCCATGGCGGAGTGGTCGGCCCAGCTGCAGGCGCACGCGCGGCGCCAGCGCGGCCAGCTCCT
This sequence comes from Spodoptera picta, assembly GCA_038387885.1. NCBI lineage: Eukaryota > Metazoa > Arthropoda > Insecta > Lepidoptera > Noctuidae > Spodoptera > Spodoptera picta. The sequence goes on from JAZHFQ010000380.1 coordinate 1,071,980, forward strand.
CGCCTGGAGGCACGCGCTCGACCGGACCGTGCAGCATCTCGCGCAGGTATGAGACTCCACTCACACACGGTGTCAGCGGGTCGGGAGGCCATTGCTGAATTACTGACCTATTCTACATAAGAAGCATTATCTCTAAATAAATCAATGATATAAATATATCTAAATCCGCAGATTTTTGGTTGACATCTCATTAATTTCGGCCGTAACTCATTCCCTTTGCAGATACCTAATTGCATTTAATAAAATCAAGCTTTACCTTACAACTTACCAATAACTTATGTATTTCAGACGGAGCAAGCGCTGACGAAGCTATTAGAGACGATAAAGCCGTCGCTGGAAAAAGCGCAAAAAGAGGCGGAGTCTAGGGAGGAGCTCTGAACTAATTGTACGTCACTCCTGCGCACATATGGTTTTATATACAAACTAAAAAATTAAACTAGCGCCCTCTACTGACAATGAACTATTCTACATTTGTACACGCGTAAAAGTACAGGTTCAATCCAATCTGAGGGTAGCCATAATGTAGGCATAGTGTTTGAATGTACCTGTTTTTGCCTAGACTTAGCTCACGTAACGAGTATACGATTATAAGACAATAGACTACAGTACCTTTATGTATATACCTTTATATATGCAACCATGTGTGCGCTTAGTGAATATTTTATCCTATTACGTCTGCTAGAGGTTTTCTCGACAGTTGCCCAAACATTAGGTCAGTACGACACATCATTCATTATATAAAAGTTAGATTCCCCTTAGAATTTGGTTGAGTGTTGACTATTTTTCATATCTTAAATTATAGTAATGTTGTCTACATCACGGTCGAAATGAATAATAATCTCGGGATTGATGCTTGTTTTTGATAGAAACTCCATACAGGCAGAAATCGATCTTAATAGCTTTAGATTGAAATTGTTTAATAATTTTGGCAGTTAATTAACACTCGACTATAAATTACGACCAATTCTCCTCATTCCTGGTACACAGAAAACCTCACAGATCCCCACTGTGATAAAGTAGATACAAATAATAAATATATTCCTCTAGAGAATACTGTAATCTTGTGACGTATGACGCCAAGCGATCGTACCGCGTCCAGTTTACCGCTTCTTACTCGTAAGGTAATAATAGTTTTACTTTTAAGAAGGCAGAGGGGAATAGGGCCCTTCGACTAAACTAAAACTCTGTCGCTACACATTCTTTGTATAATGACAGAGATGGCACGATATTTAAGTACAACTTAAAATTGAGTAGTATTTCAATATTCGGACGTTAGACTTGTCCAAATTTTTGCTGTAGAAAAGTAGGTTAAGTTCGCCTGTACGCGTCCACCCTATTAAAGAAAGTTCGCATACATTTTACGGATCACCATGATCGTAAGATACTTAAAACGTGGAAACCTGAAACAGATGTGTACTAAACGGCTACTTATATTGTGTTAGCTTTGTTATTTTCGGAAAAAATTTAAGGGGGTTCCGTAACATGCACGCGAACAGGCGACTTATCCTATACAAAAATAATGAAAGTGAAGTAAATGTAAATACATTTTCTGAAGGTCAATTTCTAGGGCCCTATTTCTCTCAGTACTTTAAAGCCTCATACTCGCTTTTGTAATGTAATTTCTTGGAACAGTCATCACAAGTTGAAGTAGGTAACGTGTACAGTTCGAGGCTTGGGTTAGTTAGAAACGTAAGTACTTACGGCAGTTATATTAAATTACATGTATATAAATGAACAGTGCACAATATTTTAGCAACGGTTACTTGATATTTTTAGTCGGAAAAAGCTAGTACAGTTTAACTTGTCCATCCATTATTTAATCACAAATGTAAAGATATTTTACAATTATTTATTTATTTTAATGTTTTATTTCACTAAAATATTGTACATTGTTAGTGTAAATATCGCCGGCGCAATAATAGTTCATAAAATAGTTTGTAATATTATAGAACCAATTAAAAGCTTAGGAAACGGATATAGCTTCATAGTGTATTGTAAAATTACATATTTGCCTGCTATTTTTCAAGGAATACTATTTGGTATTTGATTATATTTTTTAATATATTTTATTTATTCTCGGTAATTATAATGAAAATAATAATTCTTGAGAAAGTTCATTGAACATGGTTTGCCCAGGTACATAGGAATATGTATGTAACAAAATTTTGACAGCTCTACCAAAAATTGTTAGCCATGCTTGGTATAAGGTTCCGATTGTTGCATTTGAACAGTTAGAGTAATTAAACGTAAGGTATCGTGTACCGCCAAACGTCGTCCTATGCGGCATAGTACTAAGCATGATACGGTATACAGATATTAGTGATTGCATTGCTATCAGACATGTATCGATCACAGGGTTTTCTTTCCTACTTTACTCACGAAAATAATATTGTACCTAACTTGTAAGTACGAATTACTATTATTTAAATGACGAGTCTACCTCTTGTAAATAAGTTTCATCTGATCGATACATGCCTGATTCGTAGAATTAATGATCGAATTAATTATGAAACATTAAAAAATGAATCCAAAATAATGGATTCATATTTAAAAAAATATATGATACAAAGAAATCTATCACGGTGTTGTTTAGAATATTCAGAGTATTAAATGTAAAGTAAGTAAATGTTATATAAAAGGAAAATATGTAAATTTTTCAGTTGTAGTAATGATCTCTTATTGTAACAATATTCTACTACACCTAGTTATGTTTCGGTGCTCTAGTTTTATGTAAAATGTAAATGAATTTTGTTATATTTTAAATTGATGCTTGTATATTGAAAATGTCAATTATGTTATTATTTATTGTAAAATCAATTAGATCCACAACATATTCAATGAATATTTACATGTACCTTCGCCAGGGACTGTGTAATGCGTGTAGTATATAACTGTTGTTACCTATTGACTTATTGCAGTTGTATTATATATTTCATTCCATGTGTGAAATGATCTGAACATTAGATTAGTCGGAATGGTGGGACAAAATATTATAGATTCCTATTTAGATAAATACCTGTATTGTGCATTTCTTATGTGAAATGGCGTTTGTCAGTCGTGAAGAAGCGGGCGAAGGTGTAGACAGAACCACGGATAGGGATCGTAACATTCCTTTATTGTAACTTCAGTTGTGGCTCGATCATTAGGCGAGGTATGCGATATGGCCATGAAAACAAACAAATTGTACTAAAAGTGAAACAAACGCCAAAGTAGTTGCTCCAGCACCAACTTCAATATAATCGTACACACGTTGAGCTCTATTCCGTAGCACTAGAGAATAGTTGTATCAGTTCCGTGTACAGATTATATGCAAGGTTATTAGTTAATTTGTTTGTGTAACTGCAAAGCATGGTCCAATAGCATAAGCCTAAAGTCGTAAATATTCACCACTGCCCGCTTCAAAGTCCATAGTTTGTGTCAAATGAAATGCAGCCAGAAAATAGTTGGATTTATATTGCACAATTAATTCCATTTAGGTGTAATGGATTTATGTAAGTTAGACAATTCTATTCTCAGTATTGAATAAATATTTTAATGAAAACTATTTATTTTATTGCACTTTTCATGACGTGAGAAACTGATTTTTACCGACAATAGTATAAAGTGACGTGAGTACATCGATATTTATAGTTAATTTAGTATGTAGCACGGTAGTTATTGTTCAATAATTTAAGTTAGATTGTTACTTCTAAATAACCAATATTTCCTCCCACCTCTCCCCTCAGTGGCGTGCACAGGTTTTCGAGACAGGGTAGGCAACTAAATATCGTATGATTAAACCCCTCCCCCCCCACGCCGGTCATACAATCATACTCACACAAGACAGGTACATGTACATACATAATACATTTTGAAAAATGCGTTCAAGAATATTGTGGTGTATTCTTTCGCCAAATTACATACACTGACATCTCGCGTATTTTTTGTGAAGTACTTCATCACCTATTGTTTAAGTCAACAAAACTTACAAATAATGAAGGATCTATTATTTATTTTAATAATGAAGCATAAATTTGATGAACCAAATTTCATTATAGGATTGTTAATTTTAATCAATCTGTTCAAAATCATAATATATTACGAATTTAAGAGCGTAGGTACCTACATTGTGTCAACAAACAAAACAATAACAAGCGCGGCCGGCTGTGGCCGACCTGAGTCTATGCGGTACATTTGTTATTATTACATTACATAATTATTAAAAAGAATTAATATGTGAATCAGTACAACCCGAAGTCTAAGTTGATATTTTTAAGAATTATCAAACAATAAACAAGAAATCAAATAACAGATCCATTATAGTACGTACATATTTACATTACCTACCTTTTACTTGGGTCAATTCTCGTAACTCGAGTACACCTCTGCCTATGGTCATTACCTGAATCTATAAAGGACATTTTCTTGCGAAATCTTACTGTTTTTACTTTCAACAAACACATAAAATTACCTATTATTCACACAAACTTCACAATCGAATAATATAGGTACTTGTACTAGAAACTGATAAACAAATACACTATTTGAAAAACCTACACATATATTTAACTACTACTACACATTTATGCAACTTTATGTTTAAAACTATTTCCTAATAATTTAAACGAAAACATAAACAAAGCGATCGCACATCACATGAAAACAATATGGCCGAAAACATTGGAAATGAATTGAAGTCATTACCAATAGTCAATTGAGTGTTTATTATAATAAAAATGTAGCTTAAAAATTAAGGTAATGCAGCGTTTAATTTCAAAAAAACAAAGGTTAATTTAGTAAGTCAAATGAAATTGCATCATCGTCTTAAACCAATATTTCATACTAAAAAACATTCATTCATATAATTTGAAACGTTGTAAATGGCGCCATCTTGAAGTTTCAATAACTTCCTTTTAACTTTTATAATAATAAAGACAACTCCTCGTTTAAAATTTCTATAAACCGACAAAGCGTAAAAAATTTAAGCTTTAATTAAAACACTTAAAACATATTTGTTAAATACGCAATTATAAAAATACATTCGCATTATATCGAACGAGTTCAGAAGTTTCAACAAAAAATTCAATAGATGGCGCTGGTGTACTCCATTCATTAGTACTTTACGATATACAGATTTTATCAATTTAAATCCTTTTATGATTTAATTGTTTTTAAAAATACAATAACTTGTTGCTGTTTTATTGTTTTAGAATTCTTAATAAAATACGATCGTTTTCCAAGTGATGAACAAACGGTCCTCTAATTTTTTAGTTGCAAACATTTTGTCAAGCAAAAGGAATCGTGTAATATAATTATGAATGGTTATTCTGTACCGTGACCATGGTCGTGAACTTCACGCATGCGCGGTGCATACTTTTGGTACATTACTTTCGTGACGTCACAACTAGCAGCCAAGATTTAAGGAATAGCAGCGCATGCGTGGTGCGTGCGGGGCGCATTCATTGCTTTACAAAGGCGCGTATTTATGTTAGCCGTTGTTTTACAAACTTATTATTGGATTTTAATAAACGCGTTTGTACATTTTATGTATGTTATATGTTCACGATATTTATAGGTAGGCAAAGCCTTTTCGTCTATATGGACTGCACGCCACTGTCTCCCCTGTCAGGTGACATCCTATCATAATAATATATTTTCACACTACTATTGGAACAAAATTGTTTTGAAAGAGGAAACATACACTTTTTGTTCCTTCTTTGAGACGTGGCTACGATTTACATCAAATAAAATGCTAAAATCATTTCAAAGATTTATTTTTAACTTGATGAAGGTAATGAGTACTGAACAAACTTACCCCAGTGGTTGTAACTTGTGATTTGGTTGAATTTAAATCTGTGTTCTTCTTTATCTTCACAACATTCTTTCAGCTTCCAATTATGTAGAAACGACATACATTACCTTTACCATAATTACCTTACCTCACCTCTTGTATATTTATACATTTAACACCTATTTAGGTTCCAATACCAAAATTAGTGATTCACACACTATAGTAGGGGAGCCCACGATGCTAAATTTGGATTTACTCGAGCGTCGTTGGGACCTACTGGATTTTAAAAATATGCTGATAGAAAGAAAAAATGGTTTAGTGACAATTTCTTACACCAGTTGGGGAATGGGGAATCCACAGATCTTTGAATCTGTTACGCGTAACTTTTGTTCTAGTGGTCGAGCGTCTCAGATATTGATAATGTACATGTTTCATGTGACTTTGATAATAAAAAACTCTTAATCTGCCAGTTTGCATGGTGGAGTTGAATGTTCTGGAGAGTACAAACGAGAACCCTTCAAAATCCCCCCACTCTTGCAAATCAAGTTGGAATGGGCACATTTTTTAAATACACTTCCTTTAGCATGGTATTGACCTACCTTCTCTTAATCTGACGAAACTGACTTTATTTAGTCAGACTTTTTTATTTTTAGTCCCCCCTTTCTAATCAGATCGGATATATGGTGGGTATATTTAACAGGACACTAGTTTTTCCCCATATGTTAATCTGACGCGCTCGAGTAACTACCGAAATCCCTTCATGGGCTCCCCTACTACTAGTGCCGTACGCTAAACAGCTCTACTTAAGCCATGGGGATACATGACATACTTACCCAACCTTCAAAAAGTGGGAAAAACAAAATGAAATCAAATGAAACTAGGAGTTAACTCGGACACTGTGTCAAGATTTATTACAAATCCATCATACACAGCAGTCTGAGCGATAAGATCTTATGCTAACTTAAGGTCTATCGTCGTCCTTGAAGACCATGGTACTGTGGCACTTGCCGCAGTAGTGACGGTCCTCCATCACGGCCATGAACACACCAGCGCCGCACTGCTCGCCCGTGCACTCTCGCCTCAAACGGTGGATCTTGCCGTTCTCGTCAACCTGGGAAATATGTACAGAGAATTTGTCTTAATTATTAATTGGTCTAGTACTGCCGAAACTTCCGGGCGGAGTAAGTTCCAATAAATTCATTATGTTCCTAGGAGAGTTTAGAGGAATAATATAGGGAAAATACTTTTAGTGTGTGTTAAAAAAACTCTACCCCAAGGTAAAACTTTTACAATAAACACTGCGAAAGCCATAACTGCGCGTTGATCTAAATTCTGTCAATCTCGCAAGCGTGTTTTGTTATGCAGAACGTAAACTGTTGCATCATGGATCGCTACACAAACAACGCATTGTTTAACCGGTTCCCACCGTCACTTTGTCCACCCAGCGTGATTCACACACAAGTCCCAACAGGTCTGCCTACCCCTGAGTCATTTCAAAATACAAACAAATCAATAGGCCTCAAGTCGCGACCTGTCTCGAGTATTCCACTCTCGTAACCCTTTTATTGCATTCCCGGGAATTGTTTGAAATTCTTTTTTTATTTACTGACATGCTAAGTAACCCGCGTTTTCCTTGTATTGTGGCGAACACGTTTGTGCGTGTTCGAGAATAACTCGTGAGTTATCAATGGAATACTTGAGATGCTAATGGGAAATATTTGAGTCATTTCAAGTGTTGTGGAACAAGACAACTTTCTGTTTGTTAGGACGCGCAGATTAGTCGCAAAAGTAATTAACACGTTAAACGCCATGGCAGTCACCGGTGACCGACATTAGCGGTGAGGATTTGCCTTCAATAGTTTTTTATTGGCCGCCAATGCCTTAAATTCAGATTCATCACATGATCATCTTCTTGAAATCATGATTATTATTCATGCAAGGACAAAAATTTCTTGACTAACAAAAAAATGAATACAGAATCATTAGCGCAATTATGTTCATGTTGTATCGTAGCAGTGGCCGCTATCTTTATGTATAATTTATTATGACGTGAACTCACATCTTCATTATTAACCTGCTTTGAACTATACTGAAGGGTTTGTACATGTTAATCTCTGAAATTACTGATCCGATTTGAATAATTCTTTTTCGGCTAGATAGTAGATTTATCGAAGGTTTAAAGGCTATAAAACGTCACGCTACGATCAACAGAAGTCGAGTAGAGCGGGTGGAACCCCGGCGTAAGTAGCTAATATAAGATAAAGGCGCGAATCCTTGTGATTACGTATGTTTGTCTTGTTATGTAAGTTGCAAGCTCACCTTGTAGAACCGAAGTACGGCTAGCTTGACCTTCTTCTTCTTGTGCTTGATCTTCTTGGGAGTAGAGTAATTCTTCTTCTTGCGCTTCTTGGCACCACCACGCAGGCGGAGCACCAAGTGGAGCGTGGACTCCTTCTGGATGTTGTAGTCTGAGAGGGTGCGGCCATCTTCCAGCTGTTTACCGGCGAAGATCAACCTGGGAATAGCAAAATTATTGGTGTTCAATGCTAAAATCTCGAAAATTGGGAACTTTTGAGAATTTTGATGGAAAAATAATTGAAGTTTCATCTACATACTTCCAAATAGGCTGACAACTGAATGACAAACTTTTGTTTAACAACTATATAATTACAGCAATCAATGAACCCAACATAGGTATGTGTACCCAGTAGGTGGCATGGTACATAGAAATTAATAGCCATTATCTCCAATCATCTGTACTTTCCTACAAAATAAATATGTAGCATGATGCTATTTTGTGCGCTTTATTTTTTTGAACTTTACATTGCTGCATGAACTGATCTAACACAATAGGTTCACCACCTGGTCACATGGGGCTTGTAACATAACTGGCAGAGTAGATATTTATTACCACCTTTGGCCCTCCCTTCGAGGAGTAAAATTGGTATAGAAACTCACCTCTGCTGGTCTGGAGGGATTCCCTCCTTATCCTGGATCTTGGCTTTCACATTCTCGATGGTATCAGAGGGCTCGACCTCAAGAGTGATGGTCTTACCCGTGAGGGTTTTGACGAAAATCTGCATCTTGGCTCACCTGTGCACAATGGAAAAGAGACCTCATGAGTTACTTGCCTATTGTACCACAAAATACCTAATATATTTATTAAGTACCTACAGAAATGCAGTAAAGAATTAATCGATAAGTAAAATGCATTAGTTCAGAATATTATAAAATGATACTAGCCTCAAACTTGACCGCGATCTGTCGCGGGAAGTTCAAGGATGAAATACATGTATGAAACAAGTTCCGATGTGCACTGATTGTGCGCGGACACTACGCAATATGTAGCATACACCAAACTGCACTGAGTGATACAGTGAAAGCAATAAACAACAGCAATAGACAAGTATGGACCAGATTATACACAGTTCATATAAATAGTCCACAGGTAATTACTCATGTCCTCAGTTCAATGAAGACTTGCAAGTGTACAGTATTACAGTTCAGCTAATCAAATACAATCATGTTGTGTGAAGCTCTAAGACCTAGAATGGGTAAGTAAAACACAATTTTGTATTTTACAGTACTTATTTATTGACCGGCCAAGATAGTACAATAAATTATATCTGTAACATTATAATCATTCTCTTGGAATTGTAGATTCAAATCAAAGACACATTAACATTTAAAGTTTCAATCAGCTTTTACAGCTGAGTAGTTGTCAGGTGGTAAAATTTAACAATAATATTAAACTAAGAGTACAGCATTGATGCAGCCATCATTCTCTGGGTTGTTGGTAACTTGAGCATATTTTCCCCACACAACTTTACCAGCCTGTGTCACCAGACCAAGTTCGGAAATGTTGATTTCAATAACAGTACCCTTCGTTATCACTCCCAGACTTGTGTACATCTGTGAGCTAGGGTTCTTCTTTACCCCGATTATTGGTAAACAGAATGTTGCTTTCAACTCGGGATGTGTGACATGAGCTTTCTTGAACCGAAGTGCCATAGGTCTGATGAATCTCTCAAACTTAGGAGGTTTACGTGTGAAGTTTTCTCCTACAAATGTGACTTTAGTGACCATACGTTTCCATGCTTTTCTTTTGGTCTTTCCTGACTTAAGTACTTTGAATACTTCTGCGTCAGCCTGTGCCCTGACTTTGGGTATAGGTACATCCCATTTTCCAGCCTTTTCTTTACGTTTCTGTTTGATCATGTTGGACAGTACCTTTGCCCGGGACTGGACATCTCTGTCCAGAAGGTACACAGGCAGTGCACCCTCGGCCACCTTCTCAGTGTTCTGTTTGACATTCTTTTCCTCATGTGCTTTGATTTTCTTTTTCATCTGAATCTTTTCATTGCGGCGTTCCTTGTTATAGATCTTGGCCTTGATACCGCGCAGCTTGCGAGCCTTCTCAGCACGCTTGTGAGGCTCACGCGCTTCGCGTTTTCTCTTCCGCTCTTCATAATCGAGTCTCCTACCGTATAGCTTTTGGTGGCGTTCGATATATTCGTTCTGCGGCATTGTGGTTGCTTATTCGGCAACTACAACAAAATTATCAAAATCAAAAGGTTTCTTCACAAACCTAACCTGTTCGATACTTGTTTTCACTATGTTTGGGGCACGGGAACTGAATTTGCGCAAACTTTAACCAAATTAATGGTTAAATGCGGTACTGGTGCTGTAAACTAGCACCAGTCTTTATAATTCCACCTCAGTACTTCAATCCAACACCGATACACACGTGCTTGTATATTACCACGATCAATCTCACTTTACGACAAAAAACAACTTAATACTATTTCTTTCAAATAATTATTTAATAGTAATACGTACACGTTCTTTATAATCACAATCGAATCTAATATTGCGCAGTAAATTGAAATTTATTTCACAAGATTGACAAACTCACCTTACGCCGACACCATGCCACATGGAAAAGGAAACGAAATTGTTTGTGGGGACTGGTATTGACAGCAGGCAAAAAGTTACTATTATGCTACTAAACAAAAGAGTAGACACAGGGCTTTTACTACGTTCTTTGTTACGGGTTATGGTATTTTGCCGTATAAAATTTTTCTACGCATTGCCTTTTGGGCTTTGGAATATTACCTGCCTAAAAGAAAAATATAAACATAGTTTATGGTATTGTTTGAATATTATATTATGTCAGCGGCTTCGCTTGCGTTCCTGTGGGATAAAAAGTAGCATATGTTATTACTCTGGAATAATTTCCGTACCATAATCTACGCCTGCTACAAATTTCATCTCGGGATGAAGGATCGGTCCCTTCAGACGCTTTGACGTTAAGGAGTAACAAACAAACAAACATACAAACATACAAACTTTTGCATTGATAAAATTAGTAGAGTAATAGAATATAGTAGCAAGAGAAATAAGAAGTAAACGAAAAAGCTGGCAGAATTTAAATGATGTACTATAAATGGCTAAGTAGAACAAAAATGAAAGAAGTGAATACAAAACTATAGTTAGTATATTGAAAAAAATATTGGAGAATTAGCTTCTACCCGCAGCTTCGTCCGCTTTCCCACGGGATAAAAGTACCCTATGTGGTATACTAGATCATAATCTTTGCCTGTTCCAAACATACCGATCCCTTCATAAGTTTTGAAGTAACAAACATACATACAAACTCACATACTTTCGGATTTATAATATTAGTAAGATATGATGTGGAAGAAGAAGACTTAATGAATGCCGCGCAATAAAAACGGGTTCGATGGTATGGTATTTGAATGTAGTAGCCGGATAAGAAATGTCAATAAAAGTACAGCATTTTGGACTACTGTTTGACGTGACCGAATTAGTTTAAATACGGTTTAAATATATTACAAAGGCACATAATAGGTACTGACACAACTATTTTTAAAATACTTAATTTACTGAACGAGCACTACACGATAAAATTTTAAATGAGGTGGCATGTGATGTGACGTTACTCATTTTTAGACTGGCAACATCTGGCTTAAGTAATAATAGTAGCAAACTTTCCTAGCGCGTAACGAAGTTGTCCTATTCATTAATAAATCTTATTTTTAGGTAACGCCAGACTATCTGGCTGAAATTTGTGTTATGAAAACATTAAAGCATTACTGAGGAACAAAATTAAAACTATTCGGTAAACAACCGAACGCTATACAGGCTTACTATAATGAACACAACAGCAACCTTCTCTTCAGGTGAGTGTTGATTACGAATGTCAATTCACGGAAAATCATTGACTTCAGTGTGTGAAAAGTGCAAATTAAGGATAAAATATGCTTGCCAAGTGTATGTAGCGTCTACTAAATATCTTAATTAGTTACTAGGGAATATTATCATGAAATGGGAGATGGTTTTTAACCGGCATCAGTTTATTTGGACTTCATTCATAGGCATTGTGCGTACATGTATGGTACATGTCAAATATCATTAACATTCCAAATGAGGTTAAACTTCTGTTTGAACGTAGGTTCGTAGTAAAAAAGTTCCGTCAACTTCTGACCAAGGTGGTTTGGTTTGATGATAACGAATTTTGTTGTATTGTGTGATAGATTGATAAAAAACCGTTGCTGATCCTTGTCCGCAGTTGGATTTGCGATAAATTGTTGATAAATTATGTGATTGTAAAAGAGCGGGAAGTTATGAATTTTTAAATGTTGTTATTTTAATGCTGTGATAAAAACAAAAATTTATTGTTATATAATGCCAACAATATGGATTATTATGCATCTTATCATGATTATTAAGCTATCTCAATATTTGTTCAGTATTTATCACTTGATAAATTGCTGTACCATGCAGCCTTTTACTTGAAATATAAATTTATATTGAAGAAAGATGATAAGAATGAGAACCTCATTGCTGAAATACCTATTTGATAGAAAAACCAAATCATACTTATTATACTAAATTTATATTTACTTCACAATTACAAGCATACTTATAATGTTAAATACTTTTAATTTTTTTAAGGTCAATTTCAATATTATTTTATTTTATTATGTTGTTTGTCAAATAAAAATGAAACATTTCTAAAATTTTTAATTTTCATACCTCACTTATGTAATGTCAAAACAAAAAGAAGTATTTACTAAGTTCACCTTATGAAATTGTATAAAACTTATAAATAAAACACAATTACATAGTACAGTGGCATATTGAGCACCACTGCCTACCCCTTTGGGCCTTTGGGGATAAAAAAAATAAATAAATAATTGCATTGTAGCGTACACAGTAAATAGCTATATAAGTAAATATGTCCTGTTGTTTGATCCTTCCCTTTGTATATAAACAAAGAAATATTCTGCAACATATTACAGGGCATGAACTTGCTTGCTTTATCTTACATAGTATTTTATGTTACTGCTTTCACTTTTCAGGCTCATTGAGATGGCTTTTACCTTCTGTCTATAAATAAACCACTAGTCCTTTTATTCCATAGAGGACCATGAAATGATAAATGACATTTATTTTGCAAATAGGATGCAAAAAAGGACTTGTTATATTTGAACATTAAAATAAAACTAAATGACTTCTACATTTCCTACCTGCCTATTCTAAGAAGAAACAGCGAACCAGAATCCCTGTCTTTTATAATCAATGCAGCAGTAAAAAATTTAAAGTGCGCATGTTTATTCTGCGGTAGGTCATTAGACATGAAGAAAACAGCACAATGTTTAAGTGAATCTATTCTCATAGATTCTTATTAAACGGTTTTATTCCTTAGAAGATATGATGACATTATGATTATACAGACATACCACTACACCTATAACTATTGTACAACTTTTAATAAGACTCTTTTTATGACATGAACAGACTTTGATCGTTGCTAAACTTTTCCTAGACATTTTCGAGAAATGAAACAAAGGTAATATTGCCAGGCATGTTAAGTTTGACAGCAGAGTTAATTGTAAAACAAAAACCTTGCAGATCATTCATGGAGCAGACGGTGTTCTACAGAAACTGTGTTCAGCATACAAGGGAAGGAAACCGGTAAGTTTTGACACTGCAGCTGGTACAGTCCACTGAACATTTATGGAAACAAATAAAATCATGCACTAACTTGTTCAATTTAAGTAATAAAATATATCTTACTTATATACCTGCTTTTAATTTAACATGGATTATTATGGTTACATTTCTGATTGGTGTTTCTTGTTTTCACAACTTATACAGATATTTTTCATAATATTAAATAAAATTGACCATCAGTTGGATTCATTCCTCAAAACAATAGAAAATATATTGTGTTTTACTTAAATAGTTACATCTACATTCCAGCCAATAAAAAATATGGTATGTAAAGGCAAAAGCATATTCCAATTAGATTGCTGGAGAAGACTTCAAAATCGTAATTTGAGTTTCAGATCATTGGTAAAGTTAATCATCATTTAAGTTTTGTATTATTGATAAATTGAAAAAGGAGAAAATGCCAGTGTGAGTGGAAATCTGGACTCATTAAAAAAATTACTTATTTTTGATAATAATGTTTTTTTTTAAAGAAGGGTATACCTTATTGTGATGTCTATAATAATTCTTGTCTAGGCTCCGTTATCTGTCTTCTTAATATCATGTTACCATAAATGTTCAGTTGAGTGTACTACAAAGTTATTCATAATATTGTTGTCTTGCGACTGTTCCAGTTTTTTTGTTGTTGTGCATGTTTTTATTAATCTATTGTGTTTTGTTTATTTATCTGTTTGTAATTTAGATATTTGTGTAGTTATTTGTTATGCATAGTTTAGATATTATATTTTTATGTATGTAAGTCTTTGTTTGTAATCTTGTGGTATTCATCACTTTCAAGTACTATCATTGTATATTTTGAAATACATATGTAGTTTTAATATTTTTTTAAGTACTTAATCAGATTCATATTCATATTTTAACTAAAATATACGATTTTTTCTTATTCTGTACCGTTCTTGTTAGATCCTATGTGCTGGAATAAGTATGTAAAACTATAGTAAATGAATCCTTTTTATTAACGGCTTCTTTCTTGATAGATACTAAAATAACTGCCGCTAGTACTCCATTCGTAACTTGTCCTTTGGTCTCTACTTTAATTTATTCTAAAATAATTCTAACATCTAAACCTTCCTACGTCTTTGATATGGTTCGAAAATGTAATATGTTTACATAACTTACTCTGCCCCCTGCTTTGAAGAAAAACAGGTATGATGATCTCTTTGTGTTTATAAATTTCATGTTCCATGTTCAAGTTTAAACTTGTACGAAACACTCATTTTTAATCTATGACAACAGATTATAAAGATTATAGCTGCCCCTTTCTTTTCTTTGCTATTGAACAAAGAACAACTTTTTATTTGGAGAATCGACGTCCAATCATATAATTAGGCGGCATTAGCGCATTTATCGCGAAATTGTGATAAATGTATTTTTGCGGTATTCTTATCACTATTCCGTTTTAAAATACAGATACTGAAACACGTCACAAGTATTTTACTTTTTTATTGTTTATGCAGAAATAAGCATGTTAAAATATTCCCCTTGCAATAGGGGGCGTAGGTAGCTTAATGAATCAACCACATACGTATAATTGAACCTACAGTCTACAGTCCAACTTGTCTGTTAGTATTGGTACCTATATTTTACTAAACAGGAAAATTGAGTTATTCTAAAACAGTGTGATAGCAATAAGCTAGCCCCTAATTCCTGATCTCAAGTAAAACATCTTGGGAAAATTATTTTACATTTAATACGCATACCTATGTCCATCCTATGTCACCTATGTAATCATGTCCTTCGAACCTTCCTTCAATGGTGTCTGTTAAGTCTATCAGGTGACAGGCCATTGTTGTACCCCTATTTATCACACAATAGGATTCCTAGCTTAAGTTACAATACTGTTATCTATACTACTAGATATTACATTCTTATATTCAATACTTAAGTTATTCTTCTTTCTATCACGTTCGCTTCGTATCGCCCACGCATTTAAGTCGTGCTTTGATACTTTGGACTATTTAAGAAAAAAACTGTGACACAGTATTGCATATGTTCTAGTAGGCCTACTACAGCCTGTAGCTATTAGCTACAGTCTCTGCTTAAGCGTTATTTTTTAACGTTTTTGTGTAAAATATTCAAAAATAATATGTATGGTGTATGTTGATTAAAAGGCCCTGCTCATTCGACATGGCATTTTGAATTGACTTTCTCAATGCTTTTCTTTACCGAAATATTATGGCAGATTGAAATTTGATCAATTTTTCCTAAACAGTGATTAGATTAGTGATATCCATGGAAAATATTGTTCAAATATCAAATGTCACATGTGATAAAGGAATGTCTTATAAGTACTTAAAGTTTATTCAAAGTACAGTGAAGGGAGCAGGGCGTGTATTCTGCAACATACTTTTTTATTTTCAAAACAAGTTCCTTCTAAGGATATAGTTCTGTATCTGTATTGTATATATTGTACACTCTATACAAAAATCAAGCATAAGCAGTTTTTCAGAAAAGCATTTTATTCTTGTTTATCTTAAAACCTATGAGAGATGATTTTTTGAGCAATTTTTTTTTAAGTATTTCGTCTAATAAACGGTCATAAGATCACCACAATTTATTCACTGAAATGGTAAGCAGATAGAAATAATAAGTACCGACGTACAAATGCGTGTCTGACACCCGTCCAAAAATATTTCCTTCACGCTTCACGCTTCTTTCTCACCGCGTCATCGTCAGGCAGCATTCAGTGACCTACCACCGCGACTTGTTCGAACATGTCCAACTAACGATAATTTTGGAAAACAAATATCTTTTATCAAAATTAATTACTTCAAACCAACACACCTGTTTTTCCCCATCGGTATCGATTGGTGTTATCGCAAATAATCTTTTGTTTTTATCTCTAATCGTGGCCTATATAAATGGCGGTTTTATGATAACGGTTGTCATTTGTGTCAGCTTCAATATGAAGAGAACGTTTTCATTTTTTTTTAAATATTATATTCCAATTTCAAGTCACGATAGGTATTTTATAGGCGGTTAAAGAGTTTAGGCCACTTTCTACTAACATATTTTACATATTTTTTGCTTAATATTTTATTTAAGTATGTATACATTTAAATATTCTAAAATAATCTCTAAAATAATATTTCTTATAATTATTTTTATTTTAAATTATGTAGAAGCAGGATGAAGAGTAGTTCCTGTGTAAGTTTGAACGATTAAAAAGATGGTCGTGAGTACACTACCCAGTACAGTACACAAGGTGTAACAGAATTAGTGCCAAATCTTGCTAGTACTGGCCCAGGGCATGAGACTGAACAACGTTTGTTATAGCACTTTGTGAACACAAAAATAAATGTTTTCTACATAAAAATTAGTTTCACAAGTCTACTGTTATTTCCTCAATTTCCAATTGTGTTAAAATAAAAGTTGTTTAATTTTAATCTGATCCAGTATCTGCAGTTATGCGTTTATTCTGTTACACCATTTATGAAACACGGAGAGTTGAATTCCAACCTAACCAACAGGCAACAGCACATCAACCTACACTTTAAAAGCTTCAAGCTAATTTCGACCTTAGCACCATAGAAATAAGGTTGAAAATCGATTGAAGGAATTGACATATTAGGGTACTTTGATAAGCTGCCGTCCGGTCATGTAGTAAAGTATGTACATAAGTACCTACATATAAGTAGTCATTCCACAAGTCGAAGTTTATCTAAAATGACGTCCTCAAGAGGATTTTGAGCCGATGTTGTGAGAAGTATTTGCATATTAATAAACATGAGTATTTTATGATACGAGTACTTTGAATACCACCTACTCATTAATCATACATACTGCTCATCACTGAGATTTAATAGCCAGCACTATTTATACCCTTAAAATGTGCTTATGGAGTATGCATTTTAAATGCTGACGTTTAGTCGGAACTGTCAGTTAATAACCTACTTAAATTATTAAATAAACACACGGGAGAAAGTAATAATCGGTAGAAATCAAACCAACATATCCCAATACTACACTATGGAATCTATAATTCGGACTTTATAATAAAATGTCTTCAATTTTAGTTATCATAGAACATTCAAATCGTCCAATAAACCCATTATACTGTCTATGGTAGACACAATCAACTCGCACAGTGTACTAATACAAGACTATATATAAACTTCCTGACCTAATTCAACAAGTACAATGAATAATATCCTGCGATACATCCTGCCTAATTATAACAATAAACCTTTTCTAATAATAAACGAAACCCTGTATACTAAGGGGGAACTCCCCTACCGTTTATTTCCGTATAAACACAACAAAAGCCCTTACAAATACAACATGTTTGTACCATTAGTCAATAGTTAGTACCCTACTTGCACGAACAAGTCTAAACTTGTATCTAGCATTACTAATTTTGAGTTTCAAACCCAGATGCGAGAATAACGTCATTTTAATTGTCTATCTCTAAAAATATTGGCGGAAGTGCATTCCTTGTTAAAGAGACTGGCCAGTCATTGACCTGGTCGGTTTGTTAGACCCGTTCACGCCTAGGTTTTGGTCTTTTTACTTGATTGTTAAGAGCTTATTTTGTGATATAACATCTGCATAGAAAAAAAGTCTGGATGTGTTTACATCGCAAGTCATTGGAGCAAATAATGACAATGATCCGTTCTATGGATCTTTAAAATAAATATTTGAAATATTAATTTGACATCTGTTGAAGCAGCTGCAAAAGATTTCTAAATAACTAATAATTAAAAATTATAGCTTTTAGATCCCGTTATAAATTGGAATAAAAAGCAGTCATTTAAATAAAAGAAATAAAAATCAAATTGATTAGAACAGGTGGAATAATATCTAAAATATAGACATCTTAATTAAAGTCGACAAAAAAACTAATGGATTATTACCATAGATACAATGGAACAATATTCCTACCTCTGATAGGCAAACAATCAGTGAATACTTGATTTTAACAAGAACTGTAAATAGTCACAGAGACGTCGCGTCGTGACAAAAACGTCACGTTTTTCCAACGTGAGCGGCAAATATGGTGGTGTACCAAAAATGCAATGTCAACGTCCTTGTTCTATGCAACGACAAGTTTGAACAAGACTGTAAACTTGAAATGAGTCAGACTGTTCGTCCGTGGGCTGTGTTACGTCACCGCATGCATAGTAATCTACATTGATATCCTTATCTAACCATCATTTATTTTAAATGCAATTGCGGGAAATTTTGTGCGCAATTTTCCATGATCATCATGGCTTACTGGTAGCTCTGCGACTTCTTCTTGAGACAGTTGATGACATTATAACAATGGAATTATGCAAAAAACTATACAGAGATACCTGGTCATCAAGCAAATCTTCCAACAAAACCTTGATGGATTTTCAAATTATGTAATTGCAAAATAATAAGATCGAAACTCTTCAGATAGAAGCAGCTAAACAAAGCTTAACTGTGGTGGAGGGACCAAGGAGGTTTTAAGAGAATATTTCATACATACTCATGGCTCTACTCCCATTATTTTAAACCTGGCAATCCCACCTATATAATATTTCATAATATCTTAGAGGTTCAATCCCTCTATTTGAAGAAAGGAGTGACTTGATACTAAGAATTTAACATAATTATGCATAGCATAAAGGTGTAATATAAGATGACACTGTTCGACACCCGACTTACAACGCATTTTATCTGCATGTGAAACTTGAATGAGAGTATGTCATTATTAACACAACGATGATAATTACAATGTTTCAAAATACAGTTAAAAGTTATTTAGAAAACTAATTAAGAAGTACTTAAAGTGCTAAAGTGTTACTCAATATCAACAAAATTTTAATGTGTCATGTATTCTTGCAAAAAAAATCTTTTGCCCTTTCACACATACACTTTCAAGATGATCTTTTTGGTTTATTTTATTGAAAGAAAAATATTTTTTTGTAATTTCTAAAAATATAATGACCCTCTAAATATTTTTGCAAAGCTGAGAAGCTGATATGCCATAGTTTCTAGTATTATGGTGTTGAGTAGTATTTATCAGTAATATTAACATGTTAATGGTGGTTGTCAGATGTGTCTGAACTGCAACTGGTGGACCCAGCAGCCATGCCCGGGGTAGTCACAGGATCCAGTGGACCCGAAGACATGACTGATGATCATTATGCGATGTCACACCAGACTACACTAAAATTAACTTACTTTAACTGTTTCTGACTTGCAATGTTCAATATGACGAGATGTAATTGGAATACATTGAGACTCCCAAGTGCAAGTGTTCACAAACGTGTGAGGAAGGTCGATTGATCTCTTAACCGACTTTTTCAAAGGAGGTTCTTTATTCGATGACTTTTGCGTCTGTGAATACTTAGTGCACGCGGGCACTTGTTTGGCGAAGTAATGTCAACATCGCCAAACTTGTGACACAGAATCCTGTAATGTACACGTCTGATGTCACCGTAATTTAATCATCATCTTATTTTATACTTCTCTTACAATATTCTGTTAGTATTTGTTTACTATCTGTAATTATGAACATATTTCAAATTCAGGTTCTCCATTCGCTCATAACAACATTTATTTTAATTGATCATTCTCAAAACCTTAGCTTGGATGATGCGAGTTGTTTAAAAACAGGATAATTAGCTTTGATGGTGGAGGAAAATATTAAGGAAACTCGTGATGTGGTCGGTAACGCCCAGTACATGGAAATAACTAATGCTACGTCGAGTGGAGGGTTTCACACAACTTGTTACTCGAGTGCTGTACTTCAAAACAATGACAGACACTTGAACAAACATTTGTTTT
Organism: Spodoptera picta; assembly: GCA_038387885.1. NCBI lineage: Eukaryota > Metazoa > Arthropoda > Insecta > Lepidoptera > Noctuidae > Spodoptera > Spodoptera picta. Next base: position 1,092,543 of record JAZHFQ010000380.1, read on the forward strand.
CTTCAAAGTAAACATCGCGCGATGATGCGCAGTTTAATGGCGCATGCTTCCACCTTGAGCCAAAATGAGACTTAACTTGTATGTGCTAAATGCTTAATTGACTTTATAACAAGCCAATATAGCACCATGGCTGTCGATTTCTTCTCCATATTTACCCTTTCTTGCTAAATTCGCAAGGTAAGTATCAATATGAAAAAAGTTTGATCATTGCACGCCCATAATTGCATCCCTATGTGACAACCCTAATTTGAAATATGTTTTTGTGTGATTGTAAGTACTATTGATTTTAGTGTAATTGTAGTATTTCAATTATTAATATGGTTGTGGTAATCAGTAGGAAAATGTCTGAGTATTTGCAACGTTACAGATTTCTAGGGAATTTGAAATATGACTTATTAGTGGTTGTCAGATTTCACTTGATTGTTAAATGCTTTAGTCACGCTTGACGCGTTCATACTTGTATCATAGATGATGACAATTATGTGTGAAATTTCTCATGTATACTTACTCAGTGCTTTGCCTACAAGAATAGACTATCTTATCGCCTGATCCCCAGCTATTCTTCGATGTATTTGAACAATCAGCTTGAACTTACCAAAATTTATACTGCCTGCTTCGGTCATGTATATTATCATGATTTATCAGAATTTTTCTACTCTTATCACAGCCATATCTGCATGTATTTTAGTGTGAAAGTGTGTAGATTAAACTATATGTATGTGGATATGTTTAAATTGGCAATCAAAAAATTACAAAACAAAACAAAGACTAAAAAAAAAACAATGAGAAAGACAAGATCGAAAAAAAAATAAGGCACAGACAGACATTAACACTAACCTAAAAAAAAAAATATCATGGTAAAAAGAGAATTTACTGGAAAAGTAGAGTGACCCAAAAAAAAGGTTGAGAATAAAAAAAAAATTGGGGAAAGAATGGGATTTGAAGAGAACAGTTACAGGCCCAGGTAGCCAGCCATGGCGGGACGGTGCAAGGTTTGATGGCTGCACGGCAGTAGTTGTACAGAGGCTGAACAGTATGTGTGTTGTAGATATTGCGCGCGATACGAGCGATACGGAAGCGGCGGATAGCGATGCGACCGACGCTAGCGATGTGGAGTACGAGCCGGTGACGGAGCCCGAGGACATCGGCCCCGTCGACGACGATGATACTTCTGCCAACAGCGACGTAAGTTACATTTATTACATCCCTCGATCAATAGCCGAAATTAACATTGACGCCCGCATACTGAAATACTACTCAATTTTAAGTTGTACCCTAATATCGTGCTATCTTTGTTATTTTATAAATAATTTTTAATGACAACTATTTTTGAGAGTGCCATAAAATTGAGTGGCGTTTGATTCATAACCAATCTTAATAATGAATCCAAAATTTTGTAGAAACACCACGCAACTAATATGAACAAGAAGGTTATTAATTTCGGCCATACGTCGATCGCAGAAGGACTTTCAGAAGACCAGTTTCAATAACCTACCGATCTGTTGATTTGTTTACTATAGAGACAGAAATTTGATATAAGATTTTTTTTTGTCTCTGCATCACCCAAAGGTCTGACTGGAGAAGTCCACCTTGTACATTAGTGTGTGCATGAAACCTTTTAAATAAAAATAAGCTCCGTATAAAATTTGTCTAAGTTATATCTCTAGTAAGCAATGCTAAAACTGCGAAGGCACGTCTGGAATGAGAGGTTTGGCTCTAGCTTGTGTTCTAGAAAAGTTAGCATACTAGCCATATTATCGCAACATCGCATGGGAATAGCTTCATACAATAACTTGCGAAACGACTATACTTATTGTGTGAAGTTTTGGAGGTAGGCTACAGAGACAAGTGAATGAAGTTGTTTGAAATCTGGACGAAATGTTAATAAGGAATAAAGAAACGATACATCTTGTTCAAGTAAATCCCAGCAATCAAGGGTTGGCGAACCTTTCCGTACCGACCTGGTATTTTTGTAGACATCTTTATTGTATAGAGGTTATAAATGTGCTATACAATATCTTTGACTATTTATATTAGCAACAAAGCTTAAGAGCCCTTGGTGTCTGATGGCAGTGGTACCGGACTCAAAGTATAGCAAAAGTAATGAAACATTTTTTTTTTATACTAGCTACTTCCGCGCGGTTTCACACGCTCTGCTCAGCTCCTATTGGTCGTAGCGTGGTGTTTTGTAGCCTATAGCCATCCTCGATAAATGCGCTATCCAAGACAAAAAGAATTATTCAAATCCGACATGTAGTTACGGAGATTAGCGAGTTCAAACAAACAAAAAAACAAACTCTTCCGCTTTATATAATAGTATAAGATATAAGATTAGTATTATGGTATGGATTACTGTAAAAGTTGTTCTATTCTCAATATTTTATATTATATTGCTCTTATATTTAGTTTAATATTGAATGTAAATGTTTCAGAACGACATAATAGCGACAAAGGTGATCGAGGTGTCGGTGGGCGACGATGGCGAGCTTCAGTTCGCGGACTCGGAGCGCACGGACTCGCACGAGAGTGACAGCGACATTGATCTGTACGACTACTGGAACTGTGCGCAGTGTCGCGCCGAGAACAACAACCCTCTCTATAGATACTGCCATAAATGCTTCCAGGTAATTTAATCGTGTTATTGTCTAAAAACTGCTTTCAGGTAAGTTAATAAATCTTTACTCATAACAATGGCCAACATAGGTACAACAACATCATAATTAAGCGACAAGATCTTACAAATTGATACACGGCGTGAATCTGTGCGTCCAATATAGAATTAGCTAGTGTCACCCCATTTGCCATTCAATTTTGATAACTACAGAGGTTAGACAAATAAACGTCCCTCTATATAAGCGCCATCTGCTGGTCAAAAACCGGTAGCACCCATTGAACAAAGTACTAAGTCCGTCAATTTGAAACGGTTTTTTTATTCAAATGTGGTTTTCTACAGCGGACATTTTTCTTGCTACGCAGAAAGTGATCGATGCTAAGGAAGTAGCAAATAGCACATTATAATTACTGCCTTCCGCCACAAGACAAAGATGAATGAGTTCTAACTGACTTGACAATCATTACAGGTTCGGAAAAACTTCTTCCCGCCGAGACCGAAACGCAAACGGAACAGGCTAATGGACACGGACAAAACTGATGAGATTCCGCGCACACTGTCACAGGACTCCGGAGTGGACTCGCCCATGAGCCAGGAGGTGGACGTGCCCACCAGCCAGGAGGTGGACCCCAACTTCGGTGAGGGCACGTCTGGTAACGCTAAATCCGACCTTAGCATAGCTCGTAGGTACCGTAAGCGCCGCGCCGAGTCTGCCGACCGACGTACCAAACGCAAACGTTTATCGCGAACCGATTCTGACACAGATCTTGATTCGGACGACCATAGCCAAACAAAAATCGACGTGCGACCCCTCGTTAAAACTGTTAGCGATCCCGCGATCACCATTGATGATAAACTCCCCGTTAAGATCACTAAAAAGGTGATAGCGAACACTTTGATGGACAAGTTGGAGGATCCTAAGAACTTGTGTATGATTTGTATTTCGGAGCCTAAGTCCGGGGTGTTCGTGCACGGGCGGATAGCGCACATCTGTTGCTGTTACAAGTGCGCCGTCAAGGTGTGGGCCAAGGCCAAGCGCTGCCCCGTCTGTAACTGTAAGGTCAGCAACGTGCTGAAGGCGGTGGTCATGTAGGCGTCTTGATGACCTCTGGACGATCACTCACAAACAACTCCCATTATATTAGGTCCCTATACCAATTCATTTCGTGTGCAATGTTCTTGTTGATTATTAATTACCCCTAAAATGAGCTCTACTTACGAATTAGGAATAACAAAATTCAAATTATATTATTTATATGTTTCTTATCGTTCACATAGGTCGCTAGTTAGGATTCGGAGTTGACATAAGGCCGGGAATTACTTTGTAAGTTGAAGGCTGAGTGGATGGAAGAATGAGACAATGGTGGTCAATTTCAGGTGAGTATGGAATGGTACGAATGAATGAGTTATGCTGTTTGTACATAATGGCTGATGGTGGCCTTATTTGTATGTTTTAAAATTAAAATATGATATCGGAATTTGTGATATTATACTATTGTCATGCAAAACTAAAAGATGTTACAATTCAATTAATAGATGCTTAGCTATTCCGGTTTTTTCCTGGCTAATATAACTGGAAACATTCTTGATATAATTTTGGTGCATCTGTCAGTTTTACTGCACCATAATATTAATATGTCGTCGGTGCAATTCATTAAATGTCTTAGAAGTCTCTTGTGCAAGTGCCAAGCACCTTGTGTGTTAGACCATAGAAAATTATATTGTGTGACATGTGTATGTATTTAGGAAAAATAAATGATATTATTAATTGTTAAGGTGTGGTCAACAAGTCATTATGTGTGGACATCATCTATGTGATTGAATGTATGTTGTAAAACGACGTCAATTAGATATAAGTCTTCTATATACGGTAGAGATTTCTTTAACTCGTCGAGTACCGTCGTTATAGACACAATTATAGAACAATAGGTTGCGGTCACCGGTGTCCTCGCGGTGTTTGACAGTTCAAATACAAGCGTACTAGCTACTTCCGCGCCCTCTAATCGTGGCGAGATGTTTTATAGCCTTTTCAAATCTGACAAGTAGTTCCTGAAATGAAGTCGTTCAAACAAACAAAACTCTTCAGCTTCATATTATAAGTTAGTTTTTTTTTATAAAAAAGGTCTGTATTTTGATATCTATGATTTTATTGGTTTTCAGGGTAATAATGATGTATCACTTAATATGTTCAATACAGATTAGATTGAGAACCTCTAGTCTCACTCTATTTTCAAATTGTAGCACTTAAGAACTGGCGCCATTTATATAAATTATCTGAAAGAGGTAGTTACGTTAACATTTTCAAGTGTAGGTGTAATTAAACATGTTTAAGTTTTGCTTTTAATTCAGTAATTAGGGAGTTCTACCTGGAATGTTTTCCATCCAGGAGTTTTGAAAATCGGCAATTTTGTAGATTCTGATGTGCTCTTTTTGATTTCAATTGTGCACCTTTGTACGTGCGCCCCTCGCGCCGCCATATTGGAAATATGACAGCTAAAAACTTTTTTACAACATCTCTTTTCCTGTGCATTTTAAGAGAAAACACTTACCTACAAAATTAAACTACTTAAAATTTTCTACAATTAATGTATAGACAGCTTTTTTGTAATATAAGTAGTTTTGGCGCCAGAGCACCACAAAGTACATTCCAAGAGTATTTATAAAAAAAAATGCAGACCATGTGAAAGTAGAGAGAGTGGCACATTTTTTTATAGTGTAGTCTTTTATAGGTCTAATGCTCATGTGATTGTGGTACACACTTTAGGAAGTGGCCACAATATCCGGCAAGGGCCGGTATTTCCTACGGTAACACCCACGTTTCCTACTTTATTATCGGACTATTTACAAAAATACTAATTGAAATGTAGTCTGGACATTTTCCACCGTAAAAAGTTATCCTGTAAACTGTGTCCCACTACTGGACAGATACATTTTCGTACATGGTGAAGGAAGTACACGATTTCGGAAATAAGTTTCAACGTCCATGTTTCTTCGAGTATTGCGTTGCTATTTCAGCCACCAACCATCCACAGCTTAACATATGCCTTCTAGATCAGCCAGCTACCTTAAATGTTACTATGAAACTGTTCAAACAAACTTCAGTTTATGTTCATCTATTACAGAAGGAAACTGACCTCCTTAAAATATTTTCCAATGAAAAAATCTTACATAAGTGCTTAAATTTAAAGAAATCTCTATCTTTTATAATTTTCGAGCTATCAATTAATGCCCTTAACTCTTTGTGATAACAATCTGATAATGTAGGATCGTAAGTAAAAAGTAGATAAGAAAATCACGGCAAACTTAGTTATAGTATATTAACTATATATTTAAATTCATGTTCTACATACATTAATAGCGAAAGTGTTAACATGGAGTTAACTACCAGAGACTTTTCTTAGAAACATTATCAAATTAAGTATTTGTCTTATGTAATTATCATTATTATAAAGTTCATTTCAGTTAGAGCTATATTTCGCCGGGACACCGTGGCGCCGCTGCCAGTCGCCGCTACCAACAAAATGTATACAGCTCTATAGAGATTTGGTGTCTACTTGGTTGAGCAACCAGTATGGCGGTGCGACTAGGTCGGACGGCAACACAAAATTTGACTGGTCGCGCCACCACTAATTACTATAACCCTTTATGGTGGCTCATTCACTCAGCCACCTGTCCGAGGTTCATTTGGATACGGTCAGTGGGTTGTACCGACTAGTTTGGTAGCTTGCGAACACCATGGCGGCGTAAATAGTTATGCAACCAAGTAGACACCAGGTGGGCTACTCTCACTATGACTATAGAGTTATATATATTGTGTTGGTAGCAGTGACTGGTTGCACCGTCGTGGTGTTTCGCCAAAATATAGCCCTTAGGTACCCGAAGGTATGTTAGTCTGTCGGTCAGACAAAGTTAAATTACAAGCAATATGTACTCCATTACAATTCCTGTTTACATTACATGGGGATTACATATAAGTAGACTAGGCCTAAACTGCGGTCTTCCAATCTGTAAATAGGTAAAAATACCTCATTTGCCAAGCTATTAATGTGTGGAACATGTCCTATATATAAAAGTGTTAGTCTCCGCTCCTGTTATGTAAATACTATTTGTAAAGAGGTAGAGACGTCAACCACCGAAACAGAAATATTAATATATTTTCATTTTAGTTAGGGATCTTCTAAAATTATAAACAGTATCGGCTATATTCGTGTTAATGCCAAAAAGAAACATGATGATTATTGTTAAATTTTTAAATTTAGGTTTTGTTTCTGACATAATATGTTGGAACACTTCATGTGCGTAGTTTTTAGAAAACGATTATAAATGTGAGGTAATCATGAAGTGTTTTAGGCTGAAATTATTCGAACGTGGTGGAACGTAAATGATGCGTGTTACATTGCGTTGTGCGTGTCAGAATCATATATTATTAAATTAATTCATGGTAAAATGTTAAAACACCCGTAAAACTGTTAAAAATTATTTTCAATGGGAATGTAATACACTATTTTGGTTACCAATGTACAATATTCATTTGTATCCTTATAGACAATTATTTAGTGGACTTTTTATTCACCGTCGCGCTTTTCCTGAGTAATTGTTGCTTCTCCCATTGTGTTAGTGGTTAAAAGGTGTATATTTCAAATATATTTCATTACTGTATATTTATTCTATGTTTAGTCTGACAATTCTAAGTCAGAATTTTCGCGACTTCGCTGTTTATAACTTGCAACATTTAGCTTAGGGTAATCTAGATTTATTGATATTCAATTTTATACCTACTTACGTGTAATTATATGATTGATCTTTTAAAATCTAACCCACCATCCCTCCTACCGGACAGAGGATATTTCTTGTTACACAGTTAAAGATTTATTTCAAAATAAAAAGATATTAGTTATTATTATTATTAAATTGTAGATCTCCTATTATTTTGTACAGAATCTAGATTACGATTTTTTGTTTAAGTTTCCAAACATGTAATTACTTATTCACTTTAAAAAAAAATGAAAAAAAATATACGATATCGAAAAAGATTATTCGATATAACAAGAAAAAAAGAATTAATAATAAAACTTTTTTTTTCAGCAACTTTGACTTTTTTTGATGTTTCCCTATACCCTTGTATCTTGTTTATTTTACAATACATATTCCATGCAACTAAAGTTTTCACAGTAGTCAAATACTACTATCAGAAGAACGAAATCTTCTAAAAGTAAAAAATGTAAATGGATAAAATATAGGACTGCAAAATAATGTTTTATTGATGTTTATGCCTTTCATGTCTTCATAGTCCTTGCACGACACGCAATTGAGGCAGTTCAAAGAAAAATCTATAATCAAATTTTGGTGGCACACATAAAATACTCGGACTACGATTTTACTCACTAGATGGCACTTAAAAGTGGTAGGCCTAGGTACTTGTAGTGCACAAGTAGGCCTACTTTAGCGCCATCTTGTTACCAAAATAGTGATAGCTCATGCCTTAGTAACAAGCGCCATCTAGTGAGCACGGGATGTAAACTTATAAACTATCTCCATCGAATTATAAAATATTTTTCAGATATTTTTTGATAGCTTTTAGTTCCGGTTGACTCAAGCAAACATTCATGTTTAGTGAGAAGATATAAAATCTAAGATTTTCTACTGATAACGAACGTCACCTATTGGCGCGTTGATATCTATAGGTTATCAACCTTATACTTATAGCACGTTTTATGACTAACCTGCTTATCCCAAAATGGCAGTGACAATAGAGGTCTTATCGTCATTACGTGCTTTATTTATTTTCTATTAATGATTGCTTTGTTCCTAATAACATAAGCTGTTACAATTATCTATTGTTTTTAAATTAATATAAAAAGCCCTGAATTTCCGGCTGTTTGCCATGCTGTATGTCATCAAGTTTAGTGCGACTACCGACTTGAATAAAAAAAAAACGCTGCCCTACACTAGGATATTTCCTATATCGTGTAGGTGCTTTTACAAACTCAAATTCACATACATTCAGACCCGGAATAACGATGTGTGAATCATACAAAGAGTGGCCGCACCTTGGTCCTCAGGAGCGATTCCCTAACTAAGAAAGATACTACTGGATTTATTGAGAAGTGTATCAATAGCTAGTGAGCTTCTGCCCGCGGCTTCGCTCACGTTCCTATTGGTTAAAAGTAACCTATGAGTTATTTCAGTTCATAATCTATCCCTGTTCCAAATTTCAACCTGACCGTATTAGCCGTTTTGGTCGCGGAGAACCTAACGGGTTGCCGAGGCTCCAGCTCGAAGTGCAGGAGTAGGAACGGGGTGGTTTTTAGTCAGGAAGAGTCTGACACTCCATCCCGCCTCACCCGGGCGGAGCTGTCATTCCATGACTTTCCCACATAAAAAAATATTCGCCGTTTTGACGTGATTGAGTGTCAAACATACACATAGGTTTTCGAATTTATAGTATTAGTATGAAAGTAGTAAGTGGCATTTATAGTATTAGTAAAAAAATAAAGTTTGATTTCGATGTGATAATTATGTATGTGTCAACTGTCACGTCCGCAGCTTACTTTTAAATGAAGGAGCGTAGTTGTGAGCTCCTGTCTTGCAACTTGCAAGCACACTTCAAGAGCCAGCCACGAATGGGCCGGCTCGACCGGAGCGATACCACGGCTGAGCAGAAGAACGGCGTGAAACAACGCTTGCGTTGTGTTTCGTCACGTGAGTGAGGTTACCGGAGGGCTAATTACCCCTACCCCCTTTTCCAATTCCTGAATCCCCAACAAGCCTCAAATTCCTAATTCCAAAAAACCAGTAAGTAACGCACTTGTAACGCCTCTGCTGTTTCAGGTGCCCACAGGCGACGCCGTTTGCTTACCATCAGGTGATCCATCTGCTCGTTTACCGGCTTATTCAATAAAAAAAAGCACTTGTACCTACTCTAAGAAGTCGAGGTTGCAACCAGGATATTTTTAGTGTAAATCGTAGGTCTTAGTAGTCTTGTGGCACATACAAATTTTACTTTGGTAACTAGTTCCTTATTTTGATGACCATAACAACCAACACGACAAACATAATTTATTTGTCCTAAATTCACACACAGTAACAATTTCCGTGTAACTATTGTACCAAGAAATTCAAACTCATGAACTGGACTGTCCTAGATACAATAGGTACCTTAGGTAAGTAGATAACTTCTCGTCATCGAGGAACAAAACTCAGCGTTCTAGTCCAGTTCCTAGTAGTCAAATAATAACTAAAGCAGTCAGGATCGATGACAGAGCGGGAACATTCATCTCATGCAGGGGTTGCCAAGCTTTTCTTGGTCAAGGATTGTCATATCTTCCCACATTAAGATTTTCTTCAGAGTTTAGTGACTTTGATCATAGGAATCAAATGCTTCTTTTAGTTATCTCCTTCGACAGATTTAACCCTTGGAGGATATCGGAAAAAGGTGTAGGTGTTACCTTGCATTTTCTTTTTTTTTTTATTTCGCGGACCATTTATTTCGTAGGTATTCTGCGGACCAACTATTGGGAGCCACTGATCTAATGTCATCGTATTTAAAGATGGCGGCAATCAAGTCTAGACCAGACCCATCGCCCACGGGCCCCGTATAAGATTGTAATGGCGGACTTCCCTTCCCGGAAATGCGTCATACAGTTGGGTCTCGCGATAATTTTCTTTTTTTTAAGCACGTCGAATAATATAGGTACTCATCATCTGTTATCATTGATTGGAGCTCACATTAACAATGTTTGATTAATACTTAAAGAGATTAGTAAAGTAGGTCCTTCACACCAAATCTAAATTCAGTTTATTATTTCCGATTCTAAATAAAAATTGATCAACCTGTGAACATTTGTAATCTAATAACAGTGGCGAATTTTCTAAACAAAATCGCACGCGTATTATCGCTTGCGACATGTTTTAGATGGTCAAACTTTGTAACACTGAATCTATGGCACGATTTATTTGACAAGGAAAATTATTACACAAACTGGTTCTTATATCTATATTTATTGTTATCTCAGTTTAATTAATCTGTTGTGTAAGTAGATATAGTGAGAGTTTCTGGAAATAGTTCAATGGTAATCGCAGTTTATTTTCCCAAATCGGCCACTCCCAATCTGTATCAGAAGGTCGCCCCATATTAATTTTATGATCGTATTTAGATAAACGAAGTTATTTTTTCTCTAGTGAATACTACTGATGACTAAAGAGTTGAAAGAAAAGCACCCACGGAAGGTATCGTCATTCGAGAGGTCACAAACTCAATTGCAGAAGTGTCGGGTTCGATTCTCTGATCCCTCACTTGGTTTGGGACTGTATTCGGTGTGTAAGAACAGAAAAGTCCTGATAAAAAGGGGATGCTTAATTTATGAGTAATTTTGCCTATCCCTTCAGAGGATAAAAAAGCGTGAGATTAACATATACTTAGCCATATAGGTAGGTACTTACCTAAAGACTATCAAAGTTCTATTTTAAGTGGGTAGAAAATATGCCCGCAGTCTTACCGGCGCCAGTGTTCCTTACCGGCAGTATTTAGTAGTGATTTTTCTCGCATAATTATGCGAAGAGCTTCCTTTAACTCCTACCTACCGCTATGCTACAGTTCATAAGAAGATATGCACACAATTTTGAGCCTAAAATTAATCGGGACCGAGATCGGCACGTCGGAATCATCTTTTAATTTAGTCCTCTGAATAACTGAACAAAAAAGTTTGTATTTAAGTAGCAACGCAGCACTCAGTTGACCTCCCCTCCCTCCCTCATTTGTGACACATGATTCATTGCTCGCAGTCGAATGAGGGAGCGGAATATTTTTTTTAATTTTTCATCTTTTGACTCGCATGCTTAATATTAATTACATGTCTTTGTTGCTAGTTTATACATGTGCATGCTTTTCTTTGAGAGCCAGGATGTTAGTGGGTCGATCTATTTAGACCGCCATAGTAGGTAATTTAACAATTTTAATTCTAACCATGGATTCTAGCATAGCCAAGCATGTAGCTATATAGTAATAGACCCCACAAAGTCGTATAAATGAAAACAATCACATAAACAGTGGAATGTTAATTATAAAAGTAACAATAAGGAGACTTTATTGTTATAAGGACGCCCTTTATCTTGCTTAACTTAATCAAGCCTGGTTCCACTCAATTTATTTACATACGATCAATGACGTCATCAATTTAGACATATTTCCTTCATTATTTTGTTTTTAAAATGATAGCTTGAATGTTGTGAATCATCGGAACACGTATAAAGTATTATTATTGTACCCGTGGCACCGCGAGAGTGCCATCGCCACTCCGACAGTCCGACCACACCACCCCCGGCTCGCACGCCCGTACACAACTTCTGTCTGCTCGCCTCAGTCGCGTTTTGTCGTCGCTGAACAGTGCACGGACCGTCGCCTTTCTTTCTCCACATCAAATAACACTTGGTAAGTTACACTTTTATTTTAACCGGTTTTTTACTAAATCGTTGAAAAATTTCATTCGTTTTTTATTCCAATAAAAAAATGTGAGCAACGATTCAACTTTACGTAGTTTTACATGATTATCGAACGGTTTGCGGAGTCCCTCCCTCGGGAACCGGCGATCGGATGTATAGTGGAGGTGGTGTAGCGGCATCGCGTACTCATTGATCAGGAATTCCTTTTGAACAGTTTGTGCCAGTATGATGAATCGAATTGGAAATAAAATGATGTTTTCTGGTTATCGAAATCTTTGTTTGACACTTGGAATGGGAGCGGTTATATGACTTCATTCTTTTATCGTGCGGTGCTATTCTGTTTATAAAGCAAACGTCGCGCATTTTTGATTGTTCGATTATAGTTTTGTTCTGAAATCCGTTAAGCGAGTAATTTGATGTCCTTATTACGCTCCTGCATGGATTGGATTATTGTTTTGCCGGTGTATGTGGTGATAAATATAAATTTATTGGTTTTCCTTCCTACCTACACTGTTAATTAACAATGCTCCATAACTACACAGATTTGCCTTAATGTTTTAACAATGCCTGGCACCTTTGATATATTTTAAAGCCATATTTATAGATTGTAAATTGATTTTATTTTCCTTCTTTGTTTATAACAGCCAGTACAACGGCACGATATTACGGAAAATAATGTTGACAAATCAGGGGAATGGAGTCATGCTTATTAATATTACAAAGATACTTTCAGAGGGTTGTATGGAAGTAAGAGGGCGTTACAACAAAGGCTCGTGCTTAGAGCTTCGATATCAAATCGTAAAATTGGTATTTGTTGATCCAACAACCGGCTTTTGTACCGGGAACTTAATCGTAATAAATTTTTCGTGAAAAACGTTTTGAAAACGAAAAAACCAAGAGAAACAACAGAATTAACCGTTCGGTTATGGTTCGTTTAACATCATGCGATATTATGTTAATAAATACAATTAACCCGTCTCGCTAACTAAATCGTGTGTCGTGTCGTTCAACTTGAGACTCAAAAATTTTATACTTATGGTCGAGAGTTCACAGATGAGGAGAATGATTCATAAAGGCATCCTTTTTTATGGAAAAGGCGTACCTAAGTATTCGACAACTTGAGCATTTGATACAATCTAGCATTCTCATGTAACTGTCTACAAGACTGACACACTAAAGGCTCACAGTTTATGGAGGCCCTTAGGCTTAACAGAAGCCATTGACGAGTGTTAATGAACTCAAGTTTTGTATCAGCCGGCCGCTAAATATAGAAATCTGACTAATGCACAACACATGCTTGACACAACCAATAACCGACCGTTGATGTTTTGAATAATATATCGTTTACTGATATTAAATTCTGAAGCTTCAACCTTGTTCAGAAATTAGATACATAATAAAGGACTATTGGATTGACGAAAATACCTCCATTTTTTCCTAGTTGTCAGATGATTTTTTTTAATTCAAGACAACTGTTTGTTCAGCCTAATGGGACACACTATCACGTTGAAAAAAATGCACGGTAGTCATAAACCACGATTGATAATTGTAAAAGAGTTAACCGGTTTGTGTGAACGCTGGGACTTTCGCCGCTTTCACGCATCATAGAGTATTGAACGGTAATCATTGACGAAATCTATAATTAGTACACACGCTAATACAAACTCGTAATTGTTTTATGTCATCACATATAGGAAGTAACACCTAGCTAGAATATTGTCTGCAGAACCTGTTTTATGTTTCATTGATTTATTGTTTGTTCATCTCTGTTAGTAGGTAACTTTTGAAGCAAGTATAGTGTTAAATTCTTCTGTAAAACGCAACAAATAATTATCATTTTTTTCCTGTTAGTGTTTCAATTCAAATTAAAACGTTTTTCAACCGAAAATGTGAATCATTGGTTGAGTGTCTATTGGTTTGATCCTGCTGGTTGTGCTCGAAACATTTCCTTGTCTGTATCTACATGTAGGTATGTGCCTATAACTCAGCTCAATACTTCAAATGTACCTACTTGTACATGTACATTGTACATGAATGCAAGTGCGTTGGTTCGTAATGAAATCTGTCCAGACAGGACACTGCCTCATGTGCAAAAGAGAGGGGAATGCAGACAGACCTATGTGCTAGAAAGAGAGGAAATAACTTCCCGAATACGCGAATCGATTGCCGGGAGACCAAACGACGCGTCGCACCCCTAATGCCTAACTGTTAGTTAGGGTTGTCTGCGAGGGGCTTAATCGAGTTAGTACTCAATTCTGTTGGGAGGAAGATGGGACAAACACTTGTGTAAATTGTTATTACCTTGTTGTCGGCTGTATCGTGTTTAAATATTAATAAAGTTATCACATAAATGTAACGAGGTAACGTTTGTGGGTTTGCCAAATTGAAGTGGTCTTGAAAGTCTTATAAAAATTCTAGATTATTTTCGCTTAAATATTTTACTTAGTTTCGTAGGTTGAGTCCAAAACTGCGTATAGGAAAGCTAAAAACGGAAGTAAGTTAGTAAGTAGCTACCTATCGGCTAAAATTTTGCGAGGGTGGCAGTGGCAACCTTTCTGTCCCCCGGCGACGCATATATTATGAAGCCCTAGGTACCCTGTGTTGGTTTATAGATCAATAAACGGCGAGGGGAACCACATCGGGACGTGCTACGACTGGCCACCCAAGTTATATTAAAAAAGATACGCAATTTTACCCAACGAAAGAAGTTTGAAACTCAGAAAATCTTATTCCCTAACGTTTTCCGTTTATTGCTCCCCAAATTGAGCAATGAAATTGTTAGTTTGCTTAGTTTTTTGTTAGTTAATTAATTACGTTTAGCGAGAGGTGATTCTAAATTAATCTGGTGCATACCGAAAGATTAAGATCAAGTAAAAAATGTGGCGCACAGACATTACGCCTTGGCTTGGCTTCCTCACCCATCCGTGAGATGCTTACACTTGAAAATCTCTTAATTGCCAATGCTGGACCGCTGGCTTGACGCTCCATAAAATTTGAGACGTATCTCGGATATATACGCTCTAGCTTAGACGAGGTCAATGACACCGGCGCAGTAATTCACACCTTATTTGAATTTTAAACCATTTTATTATTACTAATTAGTCACCTTAATTGCGATGACTCTGAATTTATTCCAGACGAATTTATTATCCATGCATCAGCTTGCTTTAGATAAATCTAGAGCATTATTATATTATGGTAATTTATACAAATAAATATGCGCGTTTGCTGAATTCGTTTTGTGTGGTAAAGAAAATGTCGTTATTTTTCTTTTTACCAATTTTATATTATGCAACGCCCATATAAAAACATTAACTTGATTTAGTATTCAGATCTAACTGCACTAATATTTGGCATAGACAAATATATACGGTGCCCTTGGCATAT
Source organism: Spodoptera picta (assembly GCA_038387885.1). Classification (NCBI taxonomy): domain Eukaryota; kingdom Metazoa; phylum Arthropoda; class Insecta; order Lepidoptera; family Noctuidae; genus Spodoptera; species Spodoptera picta. The sequence continues at coordinate 1,107,982 of JAZHFQ010000380.1, forward strand.
TAAGTCGAGGGGCCGCCAGCGTGCGCCCTTGCCCTACGCGAGGGTGACAAACTGCACCATAAATACTCAGCCTCCTATTATAAAGACAGTTTACACACCAAAAAAGTATTAGTAATCCTTTAACGTTCAGCAGACATCTTAATGGCCTATGAAAATAATCATAATTTACTGTTTTGGTTATTTATGTTGACATGTTTATGGAAGTAAGATATGTACCTAAGTACCTTACTTATAAATTAGATTATTCTCAACTATACCTTCATAAATATGTTTGCAATTATTCAAGTTGCTATCTGAAACTTTATTTATAAAATTCTTAATAGTCCCCCCGTTTAAAAGTTTTGCCATTCAATCAATTTATGCCAATTAATCTTATCTTTTGAAACATACGAACACTAATTGGATTTTCAAGCTTTTCTAATAACGACTGAAAGTTGCGTACCCCAGGGGGGGAGTAATTGACATGAAGAGAGCTTTGCAGTTTTAATTAATGACTTCGTCAAAGAAAATGGAAAGCCGAGGTTCTATTGGATACTTAACGTTTACAAGTGCAGTGAAACGGACGGATTTTATGTCGAGTCGAGGGAGTAGAGATCGGAATGACAGATGACATTTCAATTTCAAAATGGCGTCTTGTTAATCAGACGTTGATTTCAAAAAGTTTAACCTGTCACAATCATGTTACTCCAGTTTATTTATCAAGTATGCAGATATTATTTGTCTAATCTAATAGAAACCATTTGCACGTTACTTACATCTTTTGTGATGAGAAAGCTAAAAATAGACCTAGCTTACTATACAGATCATAATAAAACGTGCCATCAGCTATCATATTAAGGTTGCCCGGCTGTCGCAAGTGCGACTTGCGACAGCCGGGCAACCGATTCCGAGCAATTTTCTCGACACACATTCTTGTTAAAGGTGACCTTTGTGAAAATAATCCTTGATAAAAACATTTGAGACAAAATCATTCAGGTGCTGCGCTGTAGTGTACCTATAAGTAGGTAACATTCATGGCTGCAGAGACCTGCGTAACTTGTAGTGTCGTAGTACTACAGGACTGGTTCTACTATAATCTGTTAGCGACGTGGAATACCTTGGCATACACGCGTACAATGAAAGTAGCGACTGTAAAGATCCAGTGTGACGGTGAGTCACGACTCGTCCAACAATGCAGGCCGCACAATGCTGTATCGATTGTTTCACTCTACTACACAGAGGAAATGTTCGTAATTCAATTACATAACTTCGGTCAAGATTTGCGTGGCTAGACTGCCTTAGATTCTTACACGACAGAAGCAAATTTTTGATCAGAAAAGACGTTCCAATCGTACATTGTTCAGTGCTCTTCACTTCATACTGCGCTACTTTGGACAAAGAAAAAACTTATCGCAAGAAAATGTAGGTACCAAAATATTAAAAAATATCCATGAGAAGCTCTAGTCTAGATAAAGTAACTAACACTGAAATCTAGTCTAGCACTAGTTAAACAACATGATTCAACAAAAACTAGGAACATCACTTAGGTAGGTGATTTTGCTTTGAACATTATTAAATTGTGCGCAATTTATTGAAACTTGAACTGAACGGGACCTAAGATTGATGTGCTAAGTGACGAAGCAATATCTCTGTTAACCAGTTATTTTATCCCGTTTAAAGATTTACTAAAGCAGTCCGCGCCATTTTATTGATTACAACACATCCGATAGGTTCCTTGGGCTGTCCTGTCAATTTCTTAGCCGTCTAGATTACATGGGTGTAATGGATTGCTTTACTTCAATGCCTCTGCATTCTGCTTGGAAATATTTCAAATAGTTCTTTAATTTCCTTGGAATTCGATTGAGTTTGTAAGACGTAGGTATGGATTATTATTTTTAAACATGTATTTTGCTCTGAATATAGTGCCTTGTAAGCCTTAGCATTTCGGAATAAAACAATTAAATAACTTTGTTACGTGATTCAAACAATTAATTATATTAATTAAGGTATAACTACAGTAAGGATTTATTTACCTGATTTCGAATTTCCTCCTGTCTATTTTTAACTATTATCTAATACCTAGTCAGTGGAAAATAAACAAATACTGATTAACATAATACCTCTTTAATCGGACAACTATAGATTACAAAGTTTATCGCCAGACCCAAATCTCAAAGTATATTAATAATCTTCAATGAACTTAGAATAATTCTTTATGATTAGTAGGTACCTATGTAACCAGTCAGTCATTAATAAAACAAAATGTATAAACATATAATACAGCGCACCTGGTTCCGTGAATCACACGGAACTAATTAAATAAATTGATATGAATCATACAAAAATATAGAGGTAAAAGTTGAGGAATTTGTCATTCCATTCCTATGAGTGAGCGAGGGTCGTAAAGGGCCGTGAACCTATGACACATAGATACCTAACCTAAATAGGATTAAACGTGGGGTAGTATATACTTAACTCATTTAAAGTTCCCCAAAGTTCACCTTATTGAAACTTAGCAAAATCTGACAGAGAAATACAAATTAATCGACCTGTTTCGCAAAATTTTATCGAAATCCATTCAGCAGTTTTTGCGCAAACGCAACAAACATTCAGCCTCTACGGTTCATTAGGCACAACAGCGGAATACAAATAGCTTTTCAGACATGGCAACACTTTATTGATCCAAATTCTCAGGCAGACACCGCAGCTGTCTGGCTAGCTGGACGATAGCGCCAGATTGTTTTCCAGCCAGTTGCCTTTTACTTGTTTGTTTTGATGCACTGACGTTATTTCGAGCACCAAACTGTGTTGGCGGTAATAAATTCAGATGATTATTGCGAATACATATTTGCGAACTTATTTTTGCTTCATTGTATGCTGAAAATTGTGAAAGTTGGAGGATTTTCTGACTTTCTGTAGTAGGGAGGTAATTATTGTACCTATTGTTTTATAGTTAAAAACTTAAAAAGATATGTTAGTTCTCATTTTCTTTTAGTGGAATCTTACAATACAAAAGCTTTTCAACAGTTAGTTTCTATCTAAAGAAACATTTTACGTGCCTAACTCTGTAATTTGTTCCAGACGTATTTTAGGAATTCAGAATAAGCATTTAGGTCAAAGACCAGTGGAACTGAGAACTCGGAATTCTAAATAATCTTCAGCACCGTGAAATTGTTGGCTTTGCTTACCCAGTTATATTAATATTAAGTTAATCATTCTTGTTATTTACCAACTAATATTTGCCTTTCGACGTTATATTACGACTGCAACAATAAACTCAAAAACTGCTGAATGGATTTTTGTATGATTTTCATTGGACAGATCGGAGCTGATCCTTGTCGAACGTCATGATAGTACTAAACAAAATTGCTGATGATAAAAACTTACCTAAGTACCTAGTTTTTATAATAACTGTCGTGAGATCAGATACCTACTAAATTAGCTAAAAATCGCGGGTGAAGGTACTCAGTTATTAAATGTAACTATGTAGGTGTTGAACTGTTGATAAGTTATCGAGCATATGATCGTGTAGGTATTTTCCGCTTGAAATGCCACGCATCCCGTCAGAAATCACACCACGAAGCCGTACCTATGAATAAAACGTGGAATCTTACCCCCTACGGTTGATTACTCACCCTTTGAACACACCTACCCTTTATAGGGATCTCCGTAAATGTGGCATGGTTACCTAAGTACATCAATGTGTTGTTTTATGGCCATGTTTCACCGTAAAATGTTTAGTTTCCCCGTCCTAAACAGATTTCCATGAAAACGGTGCCAACTGACGTATAGCTTGTAGGATACACATGAAATATTGTTTGTGTGATACCTAAGCTTAGTTTTTGCCTGTGAAACCTAAGGTAACTAGTTTTTTTTTTATAATTCGGGCAACTTTCCTTTTTTGTAGATGTCCTTATTTTCTCATAATTTTTGGAGTCTTCGTATTTCACTCCCTATCTCTTTACAACATTTCGCCAGAACATTCACAATCTTCAATTAGTAGTACAAGCTCACATAAATTAATAAACAACGTTGTTTATTTGTGTAACCCTTTGTGTAATTATCAGAACTGCATTAATCATTTTGATAAACTATCGAAATAGAACCACGTCTTTGGCACAGACGGTTCTGGAACTGATAACCGAATATTGACATTTATAAGGATTGTCGTGATAAAGGATACGCCGCCGTAGTAAGAGATAAACGTAATATGCCATTACAAACATGTACTCAGGTGTTTTGATCAAGTGCTCAACCGGTTCCGATATTATTCCGGGAATTCTGAGTAGTGTATCTAGTATCTATGCAATACTAAGTTATCAAGTGCTCTGTACTTAGATCAACAAAGCCTAAGTTAATTGTACGAAGATATTAATAACAAACTAAAGTGTGATTCAATCAGGAAATGGGTTGATCAAGTGATCCAGTAACGTCACCTCATTCGGCGCCCACCTAAGTCACCTGCTGCTCATAATTTACAACGATGCATTAAATCTTTCACGATACAACTCATAAATCTCATAAATACGTCTAGACCTGACATTTGTCGCACCTAGCCAACACCTAGGTTCCTATAAAGTATAAACTAGTTAGCTTGAATTACTTCGTGTTTGATCAAACCAAAGATCACATTTTATCATGTCAGTATCTAGAGAAACCACATCCACTCAACATTGAATTAAAAAAGAGACAAGCAATGGATGCCTGGAAGCTAGCGACTGACATACGCCAGACTGAAATTCGAAATCAAAACATATTTGCAGAGGCAAGAGTAAATAAAGACGTCAGGCTGCTTATTTACTGGAAACACAAAATTGTTTATACGTACTATTTGGAAGGAAAATTGCTGGAAAATGTGGATAGTAGAATGGGGGAGAAAAAGAACATGACAATAAAAACTAAGCGGTTTTTTGGTACAGAACTCTTGCCGTATCTAACCATAGAGTTGGTCCGACCTGATTCCCATATAGTGGAAAGTGACGAGAGCACCATGTATAGAGTCCTAGCCTCAAGGTTAGCGGCTATGCACTGCAGATGTCACGACTCTTGGATCGTGTGCACCTAAGTCGTATTAATAGCGGCAAGGTCGAGCCGTGGCTTCGCATTCATGGCATATCTAGATTCTAGATAGTCCTTATTTGACAATACTGTTCATTGATTGCTTTGGATATCGTATCGTCTGATAGTTGTATTGCGTTTTAGTTAGATTCTTACGATGCAGTTTTTTAATATCTTCCTATCTTCAATTGCTTTATTGGTTTGCTCTTTCGCCTACGCTTGTTCTCAAATAGAACATCTAAGTCTTTAGATTACTCTGGACTCAATATAAGTCTTCACAATCCTTGTATATGTCGTAGTAAAAACGTGGTTTATGCTATTTCATGCCAAATGTTTTGACCATTTTGACTTTACGTCAGAGATTTATTTTAGTAGTCCTTGTCATTGAAGCAGTTTTTTACTCGCATAGAAGCGAATTGATGTAAATTAGTAATTACGAATGTTAATTATAGTGTCCCTCAATTACCATTCTCAATTGGAAGACGTTACTAATTAGTGAAGCATCCATTATTTCCTGTCCAAGTAAAAGGGAAACGACACACGGTTCAGTTTCCATCCGAGAAAGATTAACTTGTAACACGTTAAAGGCTTCCTCGTGCAACAATTTTCTTGCATTTCCTTATATTCAATAACATGTGGTTCCTTTTAGAATTACCTAAGACGTTTCCCCGGAAGTAATTTCTTCATTCAACCATCGCATTTAAAGATAATGTTAATTGTCGGGTAAAATAATCATAAGTTCCCGTATTTAATTAGAAGGCCGAATGTTTGAGATGTAACACCGCAATTGCAAACATCAGTAGCAGTTGTAAATCAGCAAAAACGGTACGTGTCGGGGCCAGCGATCTGCTTACGGTGAAATTTTAATAACTTTAAACTTTCTACGGAGTTGGCCTCGCAGACGTGCATCGCATGACTCACGCGGTTCACTGTACGCTCCCTACCGAAATACGGCAGACGCTGCCATTAAGCCGGTATTGATTCCCCCAAATGTTGCCGAATACATCGTTGTTACTCAATCGATTCTTAGTTTTGCATAAAAATGAGTGCATGAGAATTCATCATCAAGAGCAACAATTAAAATCGTTCGTTTCAAAATGGAGGACGCCAGTGTTACATAAAATTAAATGACTTTACAAGCAATAAAGCTCGCGTAGTCATGAGAAACAGATCTCTAAAGCAACAATGTAATCTTATTAACACATCTTATTTTTTAGATTACGGGTGATTACCAAAAAAAAAACATTTCGGCTGACATTATGAAAACTTCGACCATATGGTGCGCACGCATGCGTTGTATTTTTATGGCGTCAAGAATTACGAGTTGTTTTACGTACCCGTTCTTGCTTGTTCTATACCTTATAAGGTTTTGGAAAGGCGCCATGACACGCCACGAACCGTTAAGCTGAGTTAATCTAAAGTTACAATAGAACTCTTGATTTTATTTCGAAGAGACGAGCCTGGCTCACAGATGGTCAGACACATTAGATTGTGTGTGACAGCCATTGTTGTTGCACCAGAGTATGGTGATATCTTTAAAGCCCATTGTTTTTTTCTGTGTCGATGTCGCGATGTTGTCAGGCACGGCCATGACTCACATCCTTTCTCGACACAAGAAAGAAATACTTACATTTCTAAATGGATAAGGTGCTTGAGTAGCATGAATCAATTATGACGCATCCTACAGGCTACACTAACGTACTTTATTATCAACGTTGGGCATAAAATCGTAATGTGGCGTGACTGCGATGACCTCACCAGCTCACCTCATAGATTTCGGCTATAAGTCTGAGTAAGTTTTGGCGAAATATATTATCAGTCGACCGCACTAAATAAATGACTATGAACCATGCCAATTTATAGGAATTTTCAGGAAATTTATGAATACAGGCGGCAAACTAATGACGTTATCTCGGCATTATTGGCAATAAACACTTAAAAAAGTAAAAAGAACATATTTCTTGAATCTGGTATTTTTAAACGACTAGTTTTTTCCAGTTTAATTAGAAGCAACATGCTCTGATTAGCGGAGCAAGCCCCGTGCGGTACGGGCCGAGTAACGAGATATGTGCGGGACGTATTTATGTTAACTAACACCTCACCGCAAACCAATACAGCGCTACTTATCTACCTCGGTACACAAATCATTAGGAAGATAGGTCAGGCCGGCTGGTGGATATTCGCAATGTTTCCCAACTTGTCAAGTGATGGTTCCCAATTAAATGAACCTTTCCGAATTGATATTGAAATTCTTCAGATCCCTTTCAAGTTCTTCTGATCCTCGTTAATTACCTAATGAAAGGGTTCTATTTTGTCTTTATTTTACCAATTTAGGAGTTCTGAATTCGAAGCCCAAAACAGTCTTTGGTAGTCTTAAATACCTGAATAGTATTTACTAAGTAATCGGCTCGTTAAGTCTAGATTAAGTAATTTAAAAGCAGATACTGGTCTGCTAGAATGGATACTTACGTTCCTTTTTGGGGGCTTAATTTGTTATTGAATAGGTACACTTTTTGCAATGTATACATGTTGCATAGATATTCGTTTATCTTGTGTACACAAACACATTATGTATGTACATACATAACAAGTTATCCACAAAACAGGATATTATGTATATGGGTATTATCCATTGTAAACTTCCTACAACACCAGACTGTTTCGGTGCATCGGATGCTCCAGCTACCAGTTATCGGTTGCAAAACCTTGAAAAACCTGCCATGGATAAACAAGGACTGCCCTATTGAGGCCAATTGATAAATACTGCGCTATAATTTATTGTTCGATAAACTTTAATTTTCATTTATTTTAAGAGCGGACTTTTTCACTTTGTGTACATTTACAGAATGTTGTGTAACGCGGTTTTAATGTGTAGTAAGGAGGACGCCCTGAATCTTGAAACTTTGTCGCAGTTTGGCGAAACTGTTACTCAAAAATAGAGTTTTACTTTGTTTGGCAGTTTTGTACTGACGTGTCCTTATTTAGAAGTTCGTCGGTGTTTGGGAACACAATAAGTTTATTTTGGAATCTTAATATATGGATAAGTTCTGTGCCAAACTGTCGCCTTCCAAATGTTCCAGGTGCCAAATCTAAATGCCAATCTTCTATGCACTTCCTACTGGATGCTGAAGTCCACGCCTGTTGCCAGAACTAACGTTTTCATCAATTACTCCTACTTTGACAATCTCTTTCATAGGATTCATAGCTTCACAGGCCATTACGTTTGTTAGGCACTCAAAACAGTCGTAAAGTTCAGAATTCTCGTAAAATTGATCCGGTTGTTTGTTTACATTAAAAATATGAAGTTCTTCCCACACAAACATGTGCTCCGAAATTTCGTAAAGAAAGTTTCGTGTAAATATCAATTTTGTTTGAACATCTTGCCTTGATGGCAGTTGTTTCTCTTCGGCTGCAATATTGTTTGTTTGACTTCACCCCCATCCTTCGCAAATATCTGTAATGTAATCTTCAAAAAGGATTTGTTTGGGGACCTCGAAAGAGTTTCCGACGTTTTTTTTTTGTATTTACGAAGTTATCCAATTTATAGTTAGTTAACTTACTAACGTCGTCTCAAGATCTTTGTAAGGAAAAAGTTTTTGTCTTCTTATCTCAAAGGGTTATGTAATGCTAAATTAGGTAGGTATCAGTGGTCCTACGGTATAAATATGAGCCTATTATGTATTCTAAAGAAGATCACAATGCTAAGTACCTACCTATTGGAATATCTGATAAGTCCACGCCCTAGCCGGCTACTGCCGCTGGCTGAATTGAGTAATTAAGCCAAACAATGAGTAATCTTCAATGAGGAATTGTATTCTTAGCTATGAATATAGTATGTAATGCAAGCAGTATCCTATTATTCCATGTAGATAATTTTACGAAGATTTTATTGCCAATCTCCAAACTTGGGCGTGGAAATTTTAAAGTGCTTATCAAAAACTGCTTTTGCTGTGCAAGACGTATTTTATTTCGAAGCTTTGACTTTGTGTAACTTTTGTGAGTCGCAATTTTGTTATCATGTCTCTGTGCACCACCCCAACATGTTCCACAGGTTTCGTATTTATCAACACACAGGTAAAACCGGAATGTAGGTACGTGGCGCCCTTGTGACGAAATATTACTCACTTTGTTTCACTGAATTCTTTTATCGTTTAACAGACGAAGCAGTTATTAAAGTTACAAGCATCAAGCAATTTGATTTGAATTTCAATTGCTGTAATTACTGCTTTGTAAATTGCTTAGGGTCATAAAGAAAGCTATTATAATTTTACAGCCTATCGCTTGGCAGGGGTATCACAAGGAAGCATCTTTGGTCCCATGCGTTTAATTAATCAAACCAACTCTATAGATTGTAGGGATACGCGTCACAGAGATTTGTCATCGTCTCATTAAAATGTGTATTTATTTGTCTGTCCATGAACTCAACACTAAAGAATTCGCTAAGAATGTTGTTAGAGGTTGAAAAATATGTAATGTGCAAATACAAGTGGTATAAAAATATTTATGCAGTAAACAGATGCCTTTGTATAGTTGATGGCTACGAATAGGTCAAGTATTCAGGCTTTAACACGACTCAATGATACTGCGCAGCTATAACAACTTACTATGCACAATAAACAATTAAATAATTTGTAAGGCAAGTCAGTCAATGACCCTCGTTTGCTAAACAATCAAGTAAAACTGGTTGCTATTATAATGGTATTATGTCAATCAACCATATATCAACACGAATTGTGTTATACTATCGACAAACTGTTATAGTCTGTTCTCTATTTTGCAAATGACATTTCTGGAACATTCTATTGTAGGACGCGTTACTAGAATAGACTTTATCCTCGTTTTATTATTACTTGTAAGCTTATTATTAGGTTTGATGCTTTGATTCATCATTACCTCATGCATACCACATGTATCTATTAACTATTATGGTTTGATACGTTAACATTAATTTAAAACTAACATGCTTTGTATTTGAGGAGACAAGTCACGCCATTTTTGGCAAGATTTCGCAGGAGGTGTGTCATTGACGTATGAAGAATCACTATGATTCAATTTGCTATCTCTAACGCGAAGTTCTTTCTTAGTTTAATTCCCAAAAATCTTATTAATGTAGTGATCAAACTCCCTTATGATATGACACGAATCCTGAACAAACATCCTTTTAGAAACAAAAGATTGTTTCCCTGTCCACAGGATGTATTCTGGTTTAGTATACACACCGAGTCGTCGGCAACAATGACCCCGTGTTTTAATATGCGACGAGCGTTAGCTACGATTGCGGGCGGCCGTGCCTCGCTCATCATAGCTTTGGGAATACAGGCTGGCAGAAAAATACCCGAGACCATTTTTATTTTTGTAAGCTGAAGGGACGCTAAGGGTGTTCTAGTAATTGGATTTGAGTAATAAATTAAATCTGAACTCACAAAATATGCTTTGTGTAATAACGTGAGGAGACGATAACCTGATTTCAGATAATTTTTTACTTGATTTTTTCAGAGAAATGATTCCAAATTCTTCGTCGTAATGAGACGGTAGCAGCATAGTTTGTTTTCATCTTACATTACATGTGGACGAAGGTATAAACAGTTAGCTTACCAACAATGGCTGTGGTACGCATATTATGCTTGGTAAACTGCCGTTAGTTCACTCTCCGCTCGACAAGCGATTTGTGATTGAAGAGGTCGCGGTAACCGTGGCGAAAGACAGTTAATCCTGATTATTTATTTATATTAAGTAATAATATAAATAAATAAGAGTAAAAATAAGAGTAAGAAATAATTAATATTTTCTAGATCTTGTGTTGTTACATTATTCTGTGTAGGTAATATCACTGTTTCACCGTCTGGCGACTCCTAAGTAAATGAGAGGAAATGAATGAACGAATTTATACAATACAAGATATTAAAATTGTTTTAGAAAACGCACTAAGTTTGTGTACTAAGGAACGTAAAGTTCATTAACATTTAAACAGAGTGCACTATGTATTTGGAACTGTTGGAAACGTATCGATAACTAGGTACTAATTTCTTGTAAACTACGTTTCTTATCGATTGTTTGTTAGTAAGCTATGGGCGTCAGTCTACCAGCGTCGCTAAGCCCGCTAATGCGATGTTTCATCGACAACCAATTTAGTTCGCCAGCGATACGTGAAAGCCGTACACCCACATCCAATGTAACTTCTAACATTCTTTTACGTCGTTTAAATGCGTTTCTTCTGACTCACTTTTAACAACATTGACTCAATTGTCGAGCTAAATACAAACAAAGGAAATTGTAGAGGCCTACATTTATTAATTAATTTGAGAATTAAGAACTAGGAATATGTAGTGTAGATACTTAAGTATTTAGCAAGCAAGCTAAGTAGGTGTAGGTTAAATAAAACTATTTATTTTATAGGTCAAAAGCCTTTTTGACAGCCGATAAACCAAAGGCCAAAGCTTTCTTTTACAGGTACTGATTAAAAATTTAACTTTCGCCTCTAAAATCTAGGCACTGTTCTTGGTCCATAAAATGTTGAAATGTTATATAGGTACCTACTTACTTTTTATCTTTATCTAAATTCCACTATCTCTTGATTTCAGATTTATAAACAATGGCGTGCTCAGTAGATGCCCCCTCCCTCAAGGACCTGCCCAAGGTAGCCAACGACCTGAAGAGTCAGTTGGAAGGCTTCAACCAGAGTTGCCTGCGTGACGTAGACACTAATGAGAAGATTGTGCTGCCATCTGCCGAAGGTATGTTCATGACATGATATAGACGGAGACGCGTAATGACCAGAATATTTTTAATGTTAAATATTAGTGAAGGTTTTTGGGAGACGGCGCTGGGGTATCTATATGGTGTGGTAACTATTGAAACTTCTTAGAATTTGGATAAATTAGAGATTATGGGCACAGGTTGACTCATTCAGATTTACTTCTCTCAGCAACTCAGCTGTTTGAATTTATCTTACCTACCTCTATTATAAGATATTTAAGTACCTACTCGAAGTTTTTAGACTAGTATGTCACTGGCCGAAATACAGCAACACGACCATCATGTGAGTTTTTCTGTGGATAACAAAATAAGTAGGTATTTACCTACATGTCAGAAATTGGAAGAAATATTCATAATCCTACCTACTTACTTAACGGATTATCATAAAAGATTAAGCATTAATCCGCCTTATCTAAAATCCATAACAGATCACTAAGAACACAAATCTAGAGTCACATAACATACCTACTGAACATGCTTTCATTGAAAACAACATTCCTCGAGTAAAAGTTAGGTATTTTGAAACAGAGTAACAAATAATTTCATTCACAACAGACGTAGCGCAAGAAAAGCAACACAACGCGCTACTTCAAGGCGTAGAACAATTTCAACCATCCTCCCTCAGGAAAACGGAGACGGTGGAAAAAAATGTGCTTCCGAACGCACTAGGTATAACACTGGTGGGAATGCCGCTCCACTAATAAATAATAGCGAGCCGCAATACGCCTGTGAGACGTGGCTGCTTGTGCTCATCGCATTCCTTCTAATTTTAACTGGGGAACTAAACCAGGGGAAACTATGAAACTAATATGTATTTTACGACTCATTGCAGTGCAGTTATTGTTGTAATTCTAACTATCTTCAACGTTTTACTAAAATAATAACGGGCATGTTTTTAGACGTTGTGAGAGTGCGCCAAATTTTTAAATTTAAATATTTGAATGTTCTTTCTAACGCAGATTGTCTATGGTTTACAGATGTTGCCACTGAAAAAACTCAAAAGTCCCTGTTCGATGGCATTGAAAAGTTCGATGCTACCAGGTTGAAGCACACAGAAACACAGGAAAAGAACCCTCTTCCTGACAAAGATGGTATGTTTTTATGATTTTCGCCTATCAACACCAGCACCACTAAACTAAGTTATGCATGTATATGTGCAATTTTACATAATTTATTAAATCCGTATCTCTAATCTCATACGTTCCTATATAGAGATTATCCAAAGTTTCCAGTAGGTATAACTTCATAATTATACGTACTGGAAACTGGAAAATTATAAGCAGTTTTAATGACTCAAGAAGTCAAAACTCATTAGCTTATCAATGTTTTTGTGACTACAGTAAGACACGCTTTTTATTTCATCTAAGCACATGCGTATCGTGTCTATCCCAATAAGCATGTAAATGTGGCCTTACTTGAATGATTGTGTTACAAATACGAGAGATTTCAATGCTTTCATTATTTACTCGTATTTATTATGTTTTGCCTTGCACGATTTGCTTTGCATCAGTTGTTGCCGCGGAGAAACAGCACCAGAATCTATTGGACGGCGTTGAACACTTCGACAAGACCCAGATGAAGCATACCACGACAGAAGAAAAGAACCCATTACCGCCTATTGAAGGTTTATTTTTGCTGCTTTATAATTTTATGCCTAGTGCCTACTCAATGTGTATTTTTATTTACATTTTTGTGTAAGCGCCCTGCTGCTTCATGCCTTTTATAACTTTATTTTTACGTAACCAATAATCTACAAAACTTTATCCTTTTTAAGGTAAAAACAATCAATAATCTGCAGACAGTGTGTCCATAAATTGCTATAAAGTCCAATATAAAATATCTTTACACTCCTTACTCGTCAGTCCACTACTCAGAATCAGAGTAATCTAAAAACTCACTAAATCCTTTTTATGGCCTGTTTGACAAAATACAGATTTTTTTTGTTTCTGATTTCCCTGGTCAATCAGTCAGGGCAAAATAATTAAAAACGGAGTCGTGATGTAGGTACACTTCAGTCTTTTACTCCTATCATACTCAAATTTTTTTATGAGATAAGCCGGTAAACCTAATGGTAAGCAATCGGCGTCGTCCATGGACACCCGAAACACCAGAGGCGTTACAAGTGCGTTACCGTCCTTTTGGGGATTGTGGGGGATTCGGGGATTGGGGAGACTTGGGAAGGGGGTAATTGGGCCTCCGGTAATCTCACTCACACGACGAAAACAACGCAAGCGTTGTTTCACGTCTGTTTTCTGTGAGGCCACATCACTCCTGTCGAGCCGGCCCATTCGTGCCGAAGCATGGCTCTTCACACTCAAATAATACCCTTTTTCCGAGTTTGAAACTATTCTTCACTTTTTAAGCCTAACGATAGGTATTGTAATTATTTAATCGTCTAATGTATTTAGTATTAATGTATGTATGTACCTACGAAAGAATCCACTAACACGAATTATTTCACTCACAGCTATTGAGGCGGAGAAGGAGAAGAACAAATTCTTGAACGGCATTGAGAACTTCGACCCTACCAAGCTGAAGCACACTGAGACGTGCGAGAAGAACCCTCTCCCCACCAAGGACGTCATCGAGCAGGAGAAAACAGCCTGAACATCCTCATTAAATAACCACTTGCAACTATATCTCGCTAGTATCGCCCGTATTTTAAACTCGATGTAAGTCGTCATAGGCCTGTTTGCGGCGTCCGTTTTAACAAGTCTTTATTTTATCTAATGACAGGTTCGATTAGACTTAGAATGGACTTTGTAAACTGGTCCTTATCATTAGTTTATAGGAACCAAATTTTCTATGTCACTTTTTAACGGTATATGTATATTTAATAAGCGTATTTTACGAGCATTTTATAATTTAATTTATATTGAAAAGAGTATTATGTATGAATGTCTAGTACTGATTTATTTAAGTCGGGAACACACTGCACTCCAATATTGTTTAATTCAGTTTCATTCTGTGCTTGTGTTCTCCCTTATGTTGAATTATGCATCTGCGCGTGTGTGACGCACTGGTCAATAAATTAGGAGTGTAGTTACCAAATTTCATTTGGATCTAAATTTTTAAACATTATTTCTGCGTTGATATGGTATTTTTGCATTGTATTAACTTAGAAATATAGTAATAATAATTATATAATCATCGAATGTAGTACTGTAACAATATTACTTGCTCAACCATTTTGTGGTGTAAGTGTTTGGTCTAAATCCAAAAGAAAAGCAATAGTTTATCTTAGCAATGATGTCAACAGTCATAATTTTTATATCATATACAATTATTAATCAAACATTTTTCCATTTTTATAATAATGCTGTCAATGCCAATAAACCATTTTTACCGGAATTTTGTATGTTTTAAAGACGGTGCTTTTTATAAATATAGAATAAAAGTATACATTCGTTTTATTTACCTATTGTAATGTACATAACATAATAATATACCCGAATTGAACGACACGTAGCATAATACTACCAATAGGTACATACACTGGGCAATCAAACTCATCAGCAGGACTTTGTAAACACTGATATCATGTAACAGTTGAAAAATACTATTTATTTATATAATATTTTATCGACCCGGGAACCAAACTGAAGACTACTTGCAATCAATGAATATTAGAATAAGAATCAAGCAATCTTTTAATACGCAATAGAAATGAATTCCCTTAGATGACTCAATATGGCTGTCAATGACCATACATCGAACAAAACAAAAATTACCACGAAATGTGAAAAAAAATAAAATACCACACATTTTTTGCATGGATCTTGTAAAATAATAGACAATATAAATCTTTCACTAGTCTTTGAAATTTGATTCATTGATTTATATAAATTGAAATACCAAATCCAACTTTATATTTTTTTTACGAAAACAATAGTTCTAATATTTTAATAATTTCATCAAGTAATTATTTACAACATTTATTAAAGAGTTTGTATTTTCTGTTTCATGGTCTATGCTTTTTCTAGCGCGTTTCATAGTACGCATCGGAACAGAATCTAGCATTCATAGACAAAAAATGAAACAGCAAGATACGACAATAAACGTTGTCAGAAAGAGACATAAAGCGTTATCAGGAATGCGCTTCCAGTGTGGTAACATTCAGTGTTTTAGCAATAGATGCCGTCTGCCGTCTTGTAAATTTTGATTTGCTTCCCGCCGGCTCTTGACGGTTTGCATTTGGCACGTGCAGTTTTCTCTATATTTCCATAAAATACAACTTCGCACTTACTACAAAGTTCAACACTGATGCTGGCAGTTGGGATTTACTATTTCAGTAAGTGTTTTCATATTATTTTAGCGACATTTGTAAGATTTAACATTTGCACGTGTTGTATATCGTAGACAGCAAAACAACCATTTGCATTCTTCATGACGGTATAGCTACGATATGGTTTTTTGGATACATAATCTGTTTATTTACTGTATCTTGTGTCTTCATTGAGCCTAAAGTAAGACGGTCTCTTCGAAATATTTGGCGGATATGTAGATCGAAGCGGCAGCGTCATTTGTTTTTGTTTACCTGCAGATTGTTAGCAGTGTACAATGTCGCCTTCCCCGATCCGCTGTCGCGGGCCGTGGAAGATACACAAGCGTTCCTCGGAGCCGGACAGGTGGTTGGATGAGATGGGATTTTTCCGTAAACATACAGCTAGGGACTCTAGCTGCCTATTCCGGGCGGTCTCTGAGAACATTTATAACACTCAGCGATACTTTCATAAAGTCCGGCTGGATTGCGTTCAGTTCATGGCTTCCAAACGGCATCTCTTCGAAGGGGTAGGGTATGCCATTTCATTATCAGATAATGTTCAGATTCCGGCAGACTCTTAACACAATGTGCTTTTGTTTTGTAGTCATTGACTTGTCCATTTGAAAATTATCTCAAAGAGATGTCAAACCCATCAGAGTGGGGCGGTTTAATTGAAATATCGGCCATGAGCCATCTATATAGGTAAGACATTTTCATATGAAATTTTGTCTACCCGCATTTTGATTTATATTTTGTAACAATTAATTGATACTGTGCCTATTACAAGTGTGATAGTAATTTCACTTCCAAATGAGAATAATGATCATCATTATTGTGGTGAAACTGCTGTTTACTCCTTGATGATCTTAGCTTTCTAACAACTTTTCAATTGTAACATACTTTCGTTAAACTGTCAAACACCGAGCGGTCACCAGTGACTGCAACCTATTGTTCTTTAATTGTGTCTATAATGACAGTACTCAATGAGTTAATTGAGAAGTTGTTAATATGCGCTCGAGATTAACAATGCTCAACTTGGTCACTTCTAAAATAAACACTACAGCTTGTGTTAGGCACATAGTTCATATGGATTTAAAAGATGTAACTTTAACAAACATTGCAGACGTGACTTTGTAATATTTGAAGCTAACAAGGGCCCTCAGACAAAGATATGCAATGGTTATGGAGACCCCATATACTTGTTTTACTCACCAGACACTAAACATTTTGATGTGGTTTACACAAAAGATTTCATAAACACTTCATCCTACTGCCAGTGTAAGTTTGTATTTGGTTAAAATTTTATGGAAAATTCTCAGCCAAGGTTATGTGTTATAGTTGTGTGTAATAGTTATGTGGCTTTTTGTTTATCCCTTATACTGGCTGATCTGATTCATAAATTGTAAGTGGCTTTGCAAGGATGTCCTATTACAAGTTAGATCTCACAACTGCGCTAATTATTGTGACAGTATTAGTCCATACACATTACATTACACACATTACTAGAATAAAATATGCCTGATCTGCTTTTCCAAACCATAATTCGTCTCTGTGTCAAATTACATGTTAATCCACAACCTTTTGCAATACTTATATAAAATAATTATGTTATAGAAAGGTAGGAAATTGGAGAACTTTATTCCTGCCATTTTAATTTCAACTGTCAAACACCAAGCGGTCACCGGTGACCGCAACCTATTGTTCTATAATTGTGTCTATAATGACGGTACTTGACGAGTTAATTTTATATTGTTAAGGATTTCATTAGATCAACATGTGTGGCATCACAACTATGTGTGGCATACAACTAGCACCTCTTGATGATTCCGTGCCGAGTTGCTGACTAACCCTTACCTTATCACCCATATTATGTCTGCAACAAAGTAACAAAGATAAACACCTAGCTAGCAAATAGCTGTGGAATAATTAAAGGGAAGCTATTGTAATATTATTCCATAATTATCTTGATCACAGGATTATATAGACTTCTTATAATCTTCATTTTGACTCTTCTATTTTGGTCCATTGATTTGAACATCAATGACATCTCAGAGTATTTTATTTTTTTCTTGCAAAAATATCGTATAGCACCATTCTGCTTAGCATACCGCAGCCTTCATTGTCTCAGATCAGTCAGAAAAGGTGGAAGTATACTTGTGCTTACTAGTGCTTTTACAATGTTTAATTCAAATTGCTTTACCTTTACTTCATTTCTGAATATTTGAACATAAAATTGACCATTGTGCTTATAGCTCTAGTATACGAAATACTGTACGACGGTGTCTATCAGCTAAAAGACTTATCTTACGCCGTCGACAAAATGCTCCACGACAAAGTACCCTCCAACCACATCGAATACTTTATGTCGGAGAATGTTGAACGTCGCAAAAAGCAGAAAGAAAGAGCTAAAATATTCATAGAAGCTGCTGATGATGACAAGGACAGGAGCAGCAACGCGTTGGCGCTTAAATGTAAGCACCACACTGAAGATCTAGAAAGGGCTAGTCTGTTGAAGGAGTCTCTGAGTATCTTCGTATTCAATCGCAGCCTAATACAGCTTGAGAACGTATGCATGAACTGCTTGAACGTAAACAGCGCGAAAGACTTACTTGATAATGGAATCACTCCGTTTCCTTACAAAGTTGCGAAAGCCTTAGACCCTGATATCTACAGGAACATAGAGTTTGACGTGTGGAGCGAGCTCAGACGAGGTACTGAAGTTTTCCTATAAACTGAATAGGAGCAGAAACTCTAGACAAGCATAAATCTTTAGACTAATTATATTTTACCGACCTCGTTCCGGGCTACATGCAGTTTTCGGTCGATTGGACGCTTGGTTAATTCGTTTTCCTGATTGTTGACTGGTTACAAGTATTCACAACAGTTTTCTCTCGCGAATTTCTTGTGTTTTTGTTAGCAATTTTCGCAAGAACGGAAATGACGCAGTAATTTTGTATGTAACGAGGTCAGTAGACCCGAGGATTTGTTTTGTTTGGACGTTTCAGTTACCTATTCCAGTTCATTTTGAGGGAATTATTTTAACATATAATTTTCCTATTTCGGTACTTATGAAACTATATTACAGAAATGCGTTATGGCGCGAGATATTCTGATGGAACGACCCTCCAAGTGGGCGTGAAATGTTTGTGCAAACTGCAACCTGAGCAGACTGTTCCATATCACTGCCATATCCAAGAAATGCGACCTGACGGCGGACCCTGTCTCGTGTTTATAGAGGAGCTTGGCGAGAAGCGAGTTGTCAATTTTGAACAGCTGGAGCCACTCCCCCTCGAGGAAATAAGACCGTGGGCCCCTCCCTACAGATACTCGCGAGCTCATTCTCAGTTCCTTACTCTGAGCCAAATGTTACAACAAATAGGTTCGATATTGTATTGCAAAATTCTTAATTGTACTGTCTTGTGAATGGATTGCTTCTTATTATTTTTATTACTTGCTTGAACTACTTTTAATAACGCACATATATTTAGTTTTGAGCACAATTTGAAATAGTGTTTCCCTTTTGCAAATTGCCGTACCTACTCAATTAATGTTCCACGAGCAGGCAACATCACTCTGAAACAAGGTCTGAGCAAGGCCCGGAACAAGTCTAAGGTGGCTCCGGACGAGAAGGCTCCCGAGAAAGTGAGCAAGCCGAGCAAAGTGTCGTGGAACGAGGAGACAGGGCTAGCTTTCCAAAACAACGTCGACTTTACATACCAGCACCTGGACTTCCTTAACTTTGAGCCAATGCCTGTTAGTTGTAGCTAGACTATAGAACTAGGTTTTGGGTGACTTGTAAGCATATCACTTGACTGCTATTACTAAACAACTTTACCTTGGCCTATTTTTTCGGGTAATCCCATAAGACGTTCTATAAATACTTTCCTGTAGGTGTTACGTGCAACTGTTTTGTAACTTAAGCCTGCCACTCGATATTTGCTGCCTTTTTATAAGCCAATTATGTATTATATTTTTGTTATTGTTACGCATTTCGTGTTTTTTTTATCCTTAAGCCCCATCAAACATCAAGAGGGCATCTGTTCATCAATTTAATCCTTTATTAATCGGCCGGTGGAAGGTTCATCCGATTCATCGGAGTGTTTCTTAATTTTGTTTTTAAGTGAAACATTAATGATATAATTTCCGCACATTCATATTTGAAGAAATATAACTTGTATGAAATAAAGTGACGTGCTTATAAATCGCACCCAAAGTACCATATCGTAGCTATTCTAGACTAGGGTTGTTTGGGATCATGTGTTGTAGTCTAGTCAATAGATTGTGTGTAGACGTTAATTAATTTTAGTTTTGTATTGTTGTACGTTATTTGTTTAGCGAGTAGACACCGATAAGTTGCTGACAGGAAAAACAAGCAATTATTCCTTTTGCCAAAACAAATCTCTTGGGTCGTTTGGCATTTAATATGGAGTGCATCGAAATCCATCATTCATTTGATAACGACGCCTCGATCGTATCTTACGTATTTTGTGCGCTAACGACGAACATTTTTGTGGCAAAATCAAACGTGCCCTGCGCCTGTCAGCAATTTAGTAAAATAGTCAGTACTAGTAGATTTTTAAAAATTTATATATTATAATAATTTGTTGGTATATGTCACTAGGTTGAAGTTGAAGCTCTCCCCCTAATGGTGGACTGCAGGACGGGCGCGGGAGCTCCGCCCCTAGAACTCTCACATCCTCAACCAAATGGCGGCGCGCCAAATGAGAATCATCATAACCAGGTCAGCATAATAGGATAATACTAGCAATTTTTTTTTTTTTTTTTAAGGGGGAAAATCATCGAATGACTTCTCCCGCCTGGGTGAGGCGGTTACTGGGTGAGGAAATACTAGCAATTTGTGATCCCTGTAGCGTCGCATCAAGCAGCATGCCATTATCACTGCAAGCGACGTGATTCATTTATTGGGACTCAACTACCTACCTACTTTGTTTACTAACAAAGTTTAAATTGTAAATGTTTGACTGAAATTATTTATGCATCTTTACTATGTGTGATGTGTAATCATATTATTCTATGTAATTTTCTTATGGTTTTGTTTATGTTATCAGGCGGGAGGTAGCGGGGACATGGTGGCGCATGGGATCGCTTCCCCGGCATCAGTGCGGTCTTCCACACCGGCCTCCACAAACACGCTGACCACCTACACCAGTGAGTACTTGTATCCAGAATCCACCTCTTCTTCTGGTTCAGGAACAGGAACAAATCATCATTGTTTACAGAATGGTTTGTTCTTGTGCAATTTCATCGTCGGGATGAAATTAAATCCACAATTAGTTTTCGTAAAAACACATTTATCCTTAAGGTAAACTAGGCAAGTGCCTAAGGCGCCATGGGACAGAGGGGCGCCATTGAGGTGCTTTCCTAAGGTTTCCTCTAGGTTTAATTCCCCTCTATCGTGAGGATAGAGGGGAATCTTTGTAGTTTTTTCATTACCATAAGTCACTGACGTTGTTGCAATATCTATAAAGACTTATTAATGACAACAATTAAAAACTAGTTACCAATTACCATTAATGATTTATTTGAATATTTGCTTTGTATTCCCATGTCGCACTTTCTATGTTGCAATATGTTATATTAATGAAAGAAATTTTTTTACAATTCTAGTAACTAATTAGAAGTTACTTTGTGGTAATGAGTTAGCAAATTAGTCGAATATGTATTTAATGGGCGTGTCGTACATTTCGGAAGGAATTAGAAATAGCAAGCAGGAAAGGTATGTTAACAGTGTATTTGTTCCATAATTTACCTATCTTTGTATTTGTCAAAGAGCTATGTTTGATGATCTAGACCCAAGCTTTTTTTTATAAATTTTGTATTCTTATCAATTCAATGTTTCTATAATTTTTTTCTCTAATGTTAATCTTCAAATATTCGTGTTCCTTTTGCTTAAGTTAAGAATCGGTTTATAAAAGAAAATATCCCGAATGAAACGACTTTCGTATTATAGCTAGGTGTACAGATCTACCCAGTGCAATCACTTGACATAATTCCTTTGTCAGTTAGTGTGGAGGGTCACGCCAAGTCACGTGTCACACAAATAGAGCTGGTTTACTGGGGTGCGTTCACAAAGGGTCCTCAATGCATGATGTAATCATGATACTTGTACCACTGGAACAGGAAAAATATAACGAGTTTTAACTAAAGGGCTTTATCCCTGAACTAATTACAATATAGGTCACGAATTACGCAATCAATGTTGTTGGAACTTGGAACCCTTGTTTAGGAGCCGGGATTGTTTGTAAACAATGGTGACTGACTCTCTGTTTACAATTACATAGTATTTGATAACATTACTTACCATGTTCTTAGGAACAAGTTTATAGATATTTTGAAAGTCAAACGAAATGTTTTATTTTGATGCAATCGTTACGATATTGTCATGTTTAGAAATAAGTAGTTTTGCAGACTGATTGAAAAAGCTAGTAATTTTAAAGTTGTATAAAGTATACCTTCTTATAACAAAATGATTTCTGTAGACGTGATGAATCCTGGAGGTGGAGGAGTCGGAGGTAATGGCTACCCGGTGGCGGGCGTGGGCGCCATGCCGGGCGCGGGCGGGGCGTGCGCGCCGTACGTGTGCGGCGTGAAGAGCGTGGTGTGGTGCGGGGGCGCGGGCGGGGGCGCGGCGCTGGGCGCGGGGCTGGGCGCGGGGCTGCCGCACGCGCCCCCGCACGTGCCGCCGCCGCCGCCGCCCGGCGTCAACGCGCACGTGTTCAAGAGCATGCAACCCAACGGCTCCGACCTGCCCATGAACGACATCCCCACGCTGCGCTTCTACTTCAACCTGGGCGTGGAGTGCGTGTGGGCCACGTACGGGCCGCCGCGCTACAGCCCGCGCGAGCTGGCGCACGACCTGGCGCACGTGTCGCTGGCCGAGCGCGCGCACCACGCGCCCGACCACGCGCACAAGCACAAGCCCGCGCCCGCCGCCGACAAGCCGCCGCTCAACAACCAGCCCAAGGGCAACGGCCAGCGACCTCTGCTCGGGCCCAGGTCGGTGTCTCGGTAAAACAATCATCTTCATCCTTACGTTTCTTATTCTTAACAAGTTGACAGTGAATAATAACTGTCATTTACGTTTTGTAACAGATTCAAGCGCGGAGGCGGTAACCAGGACGGCAATCAAAATTCCAACCACAACCAGAATAAGCACAACAATAATATGGGCAATAAGGGCCCTAACAACCGGTACGTTGAAAATAATTTAACTAACATTTTCACATTATACACGAAGTCTTTTATAGTTACAAACAAAAAACGAATTAAGTCTTGTATTACTTTCCAGTCGTAACTCTCACAGCGAGCAGCGCGGTCCTCACGTCGGCTACAGCGGCGCTGGCGAGGGAGAGTGCGTGATGGAACAGCCCATGATCACTCTGCCTTACATCCCATACCCACCACCCATGTACCCCATACAATACTACCCTGTCGAGACTGATCCCGGTAAGTCATGTAACATTTTTACTGATTTCAATATTTCATGTTTAGATTTGAAGTCTTCTGAACCTGAAATGAACGAAAATGACTTATGAGAAAAGTCCTTTCTGTGACAAAAATGTCAGAAGCGGTAATTTGTTTATTTTAGAGAATGAACCAGCATTTTTAAAGTGTTGACTTTATTTTCTTATATCTTAACTTATGATTAAAATAGACTATTAGATTGTCTTTATTGATTAGAACTTTCATGATTGACTCTGTAACATTTCTGATGATGAACTAATCTTCTATTCCAGCTATGATGGGCATGATGGGCGGTATGGGGTACGTGGGCTACGAGGAAGGAGTGTACGAGGGAGGCATGCCGGCGTACTACCCCCCCGCGCCGCACTACCCGCCCCCGCCCCCGCACCCGCACCCCCACCCACACCCACACCACGTAGAGCACAAGTAAACCTACTACACGTACCGATCAACACACACGCATACATTTAAAAGCTTGAGTACATAAATCCCCCAATACAAAAGTACATAGATGTTATGACCAATATAATGCTTGCAAAATGTAATACATGAAACTATACAAATGAATATCATATATTCATCATCATCATCATCAACTACTGAACAAAGGGCTGCCCCTTGCAGTCTTAGTACTGTCCAACTCTCGGAGGTTGGTCACAATTTCCTAATGAACTTGGATTAGCAGCATATTTTATATTAATCTACATAACACATTTTGCGCTCTACAAAATGTCCAAATCTACATAACATGTTGTTTGATTTACCACAGGCCATCCCAGCGTCTACATGCTCCGTAATTCATCAACATTCACCACACACATTAGGTAATTGCATCCCCGTTGTTCTAGCGTACTTCTTGGTTCCGAGCACAGCTACCCATCTTGTGTACTCAAGCTCTAATAAATGAATAATTTGGACAATCAAAAGTAACACTTTGACCAGAGTTCTTTTATTTCCTTGTCATTTTGCACAAACTAAAACTATTCAAAGAAAAGTACAGTTACACTTTTAGTAACAATTAAATAATCTATCAAAATTTCATTCATATACTCTAATAATCAACAAGTATCAATATAAATGGTTTACCGAATTGTGTCTTCATTGCTAAAATTATTATGTCGAAACTCATAGTCGATTAAACGACTAATTTGAGTTGAATCGGTACATACGTCAACATAAACTAACAAGGCTATTAATAACAAAACAATGGATGTGGTTGAGATATGTGTTGTCTGTCAACGCCGGCGTTCAGGAAGTAATTCAGTCTACCACATTCCAAGTGTAGTTGGATGGAAGACATAATCAAGAACTAAGTAATTAATTAACCTATCATTCACGTAACAAGATCATTAGATATCTCCATCGCACTAGATTGGGGCAAAACTAATTACATAATTTAAATACTACTCAAGTTGTATTCTAAAATAGGATTCAATTCCATTTTAGTTTAAAATTTGAGTATCTATTTATAATAACCGATATTATCACTAAGTATATGTTAACATACACATATTACATTTGTGAAACTAATTTTTTATGTGTAATTGTAATATACACAATACTAAACTGGATATGCACTGAATTGATCATTAACTTATGAAACAATTTTGAAGTGATCACAATCTTTTGAACAAATAAGTAGTTCCTAGTACCCATGTATTTACTGTTGATGTATCAGTGTGTATTCAGATAAACATGTAAACTATCGGCTGACGTGAATAAATGATGTAATACAAAGTTCATTACACTCAGCCGATTACAACTTGTCACTAGTGGCTTGATAGCAACATGAGCTACTAATTAGTGCCTGAATTCAGTATACAACGACAATTGTCATCATAATTTCGGTATACGAATTTTTAACGTGAAAAATATTGGATAAAACGTGTCAATGTTGCATTATTACATTGTGCCACGCTGTGTGTGGGATACATTTGCAACTCGCGTCAATTATATAGACAAATATTTGGAAAAAGTCAATTAAACATGTTATACATCAAAGACCCGTTCGAAGTAACAGCCTAACATTATGTTTCATGCTACTAACATTAGTTGCAGATACCTGGCACAGAATGGCACGATCATTTGTTATTTATTAAGATTTGGGAATAAACATTCGATAACTGTTTTTGAAAAGTAGTCAAATTGTATTATAATATGTACTTAACATAAGGAGGGAAGGTCGCACAACCTTTGTTTCTGTACCGTTTCAAATTCTCGATTGTGAACTTCCATTACTGTGATCTATTTGACTGAAACCTTCTCCATTTGTATATGGCAATTAAATTAATTTACTATATAATTACTATATAGGAACCGTTTTTGAAATTGTTAATCCACAAGTGTTCATTGGTGCTGCAAAATTGATTAGAACAGGGTAAGCGTGATATTTTTGTATGTTACAGCATTATACATACATACAAATATTACGTAGTTGTTAGGCGCTGTATATCATTCCTTGTAATGTAAGGTGAAACTGTAAATTTTAAGACAATTTATTGTAGTTTTTATGTCGCAAATTTAAGTTTCCTGTTTCTTAAGTATTTTTTTATCACTTATCACGACACGTGTACTCTAAGTTACACCTTAGCCGCGCAGGTACGACTATACAGCCTGGGCTTGTTTCTATGGGCCCTGTACCCAAGACGCAATATTAGTCGAGTCTTGTGTAGTGATAAGTTTATTTTTGGCTTAATTTTAGTTTAGTTAGAATAAGTCAAGACGATTTCACACGCCTCAGTTTAGGTTCGCACTAAGATGAATGTAGATTTACTTTTAAATATTCTCAGATCTCAAGCTCAATATAAACGCAGACCTTTTGAATCTCCAATTAAACATTCAGCACTTTAAAATAAAATGTGAATCCAATAACGTAAACACATCAAGTATCCTACTTTGATCTCATTTAAAAATAACATTCGTAAGAAAACTGGTGCTTGGGTTTGTTAGTTGTTTACTTGTATTTAAGTAACTTGTTCAAATTTATTAACATTTAATGTAAGCGGGACCATTAGTAACCTTGTGAACAAGAAAAGTATATTAGTATTATTATAGATATTTTCGCTACATCGCCTAGTCTCTGCATTTACTACATTAGTCGGTGCACGCTGCATCTATGTCCAGAGGCTGGAGAGATAGAGCCGAGGGAAATTGTGATCTCCTTTTTGGGAGATCAACGTTCAGTAACATACATGCGCGCCATATTTAATTTAACAGTTCCTTTTATTGCTATTATCTTGTTTACGCGTGGCGGTTTGAGACCGCTTGTTACGTCTGCAGACAATGACAAAATTGACTCGTGTTTTGGATTGTTTATATAAGTATTTGGCTGTGATTCTCAAGTAATCTCAGTAACGATTGGTATTATGTTGTTGGCTGACATTTGTTATATGAAAAACAGATCGCTTTATATCTATTACTAATTACATACCAGACAATCGAGTTTGTCTGTATGTACAAATATTATTCCTTATAATATTTGATTGTTTATTTATTGATCACTAAGGTTGTACCTTAATTCCGCCCATGATTATTATACTTCACATTTACACTCCAAACATAATTATATATTAATATTTACTATATATTACGCATAGATTTATATATTTGCGTATGGTAGTGAAATCTTGAATGTTTTACAGAGTTGTTAAAGAAAATATTAAAAACAAAAAACAAGTGTTCTTACGACAGGTTACGTGTCATATTCATGTTAATTATAATTTTCGGTTTTCAGTATTAGTTTAAATCACTAGGGGTTAGATTTTTATGTTAGTCGTTAATTAATGTTTACGTAACTATAGTCTAGTGTTACTTTATTTAAGTATACCGTCAGTTACTTTGTAATCTCGTCAGTTAGGGCGTAAAATATATATTTTTTGTTCTCAATGTAGTTGTATAAGTTTGTGTGCCAAGTTTAAACTTTGATGTATGATATAAACGAGCAGTGTCACCCATGAGTAGCATCTTGACGATCAACATCACTGCCGTAGAACAAAATTCTCGTTGTCATATCAGTGTTAAAGATACATTAGTAAATACAATAATTGTGTTGTGAATAATACTATTATAGGTACATGTATGTCTTACTATATGGTTGTACAGTGCTCAAAGTTAGGGTAATGTCCGCCTTTGAGATGTTATTTGTAATTCTTTTTCAAAATTCCATCAATAAATGTAAACTGATTTTTCATACGTGTTTTATTTCTTAACTTGATACCTTATTTAGGTGAATGATTATTAAAGCCCTACTGATAAAAATGTAAACTAAATTAACGTTTTTATTTGTACTCTTGGTCAAAAATTTCATAGTGAATGACTTTCTCATTTTGATAGAAAAGTGTAGGATGACCTGCTGCCCACTGTACCACGTGTTACTTGAGATAATAGGGATAGCAATCGACTAGCTTAAAATTAGTTATTCTCCCCTCTATCAGTTAAGAAACAACCTTTTGTGAATGCCGGTGGTAGTACAACTTAGTTTGACAGGTGAGTAACCTAAAACTTTTAAAGTAACGTAAAACTTTAATATTTATGAAAGAATCATTAAATAAGTACTAAATATTGCTTATCTGAATATTATCTTGTATGTAACTTCATTCATAGATTCCTTAATCTATCTACTTGATTTACCAACTTATAATTAAGTATTGCACATTCAAATGAGTTGTGTTTTCTAGGGCACAAAAACAAATGCATAATTATAGTCTCATAGTTCAAAATTCTTATCGTGGCACAAGGAAAACAGCATAGATGTTTTATTGTGACCTAGTACCTACGCAGTCTATGACGGATAGAAGAGTTCTTTCATAGAAGGCAGATCTCTAAATGAGTGCATCTTAACAGACGTTGTATCTAAGGGGGACAATCGGTTGACCTTGTAGTAACAAGTGCTTGTTATCGTGTGTAGTATCAATAAGCCAGTTGTTTGAGTTGGTAGCGAGCCTACTGCGACGGAAACGCACAGTTAGTAATCATAACGTTCACGTTTGTGAAGATTTAGATATAATTGTTTGTCAATTGCAACCGGCGTTATTTGCCAAGAGACTCCCGCGGTGCAAGGTACGTAGATATTGCTAGTTGTGTAATTAATTATTCTAAATATTGTGCATGGTTGGTTGATAGTACTGTAGTTAGATATCCAATGAAATAAAGAGGTCGTGGCTTGTGGATTGAAAGAAAATTTAGTTTTTGTTTTTAAATAAATGTTTGCTACTACGTTACGTATTATTTAAGGGCTATAAATTATTTTAAAAGCTCATTAATTGTGTATCTAACTATTTTCTCACAAAAAAATATATTTTTATGAAATCCAATATTTATGTACCTACACAGGGCCACACATCTATCTATACAAAACCAGTTTATCCTGGTGTCGCGTCGCATCATTTTTCCGTACATTTTACGTCTAGTTTATACTGGTTATGTAAAGCTCAATATGTAGCCGTGTATAGGTACCTATTCATTAGAAAAACTTTCCGAGTGTCAATAAGTGATCTTAATGGGTAACCGGGGCTCCGGCTCGACGTGCAGGAGAAGGAACAGGGTGGTTTTTAGTCAGTAAGAGTCTGACACTCATTCGATGATTTTCCCCCATTAAAAAACAAATATTTAGTAGGTAAACAAAATAAGTAGATAGGTAGACTACTTAGACATGTAGGTACTAATTATTTAAAAGTACTTTCCTTTCCTAACAATTTTACAAGATAATTTAAGTAGCTCTTTACATGAACATAATAGACACTTTAACTATTGATAATTCAAAGCTTAATAGGTATTAGGTACTTTATCTCCTCTTTAAAATTAATGTTATTCAAGTGTGTTATCAGTGCTTTAACTATTTTGTTATGTAATAACAAAAATATTTTGATTAGGTACAGATACCTAAGTTATATCTACCTATAAATCGAATCAAAATTAATTCAGAAAGATTTTAATAATATTGACTTTTTTGAAGCCCTCCCCTCACTAGTCAGTCACATATATGAGTTTTAAGCAATATGTAGATACCGGTGCACATCACACCCAAATCGGAACACCATTTAGCAGCGTAAAAATCCTTTTGTGTAGGCATCGAACCCCCGACTCGTTGCGCGACAGTTTTCCCAATCATAAATTGCGTCAAAAATATGCAGCATATTTGACATACTTAACTATACCTTTCGAGTAGGTATAGGTAGTTACTTTTTAACTATCGCGACACACTAAATTAACTAAAAAACTAAGTGTGGGAGAGCCATGCTTCGGCACGAATGGGCCGGCTCGACCGGAGTGATACCACGGCCGAGCATAAAACCGACCGTGAAGCAACGCTTGCGTTGTCTTTCGTCGTGTGAGTGAGGTTACCGGAGGCCCAAATACCTTCCCTTTCCCCAATCTCCCCAATCCCTGAATCCCCAACGATCCTCAAACTCCTAATCTCCAAAAAGTCGGTGACGCACTTGTAACGCCTCTGGTGTTCCAGGTGTCCATGGGCGACGTCGATTGCTTACCATCAGGTGATCCGTCAGCTCGGTTACCGGCTTATGCCATAAAAATAAAATCGGGTTTACTCACGTGGAATATACTGAGAAAAGCTCTACTACATAGTTTCGAACCATAGAGGGGTTCTTCCTCATGAGCAGCGTGCGCATTCGCGGGGACGTCGCACAGCCTACTGCTTTTCTCAATATATTTACGTAAGTAGGTAACCCCCGATTTTTAGTTAATTTAGGTATAGGTGGTGTTTTACAAACAACTGGAAAACCCGATCTCATCTAGGTACTTTAGATTTGAATGACGAATTCACGAATCTCTAATCATAATCTGAAAATGACTTTTAACTTTTGTAAGTGTGAAATGAAATATCGTTTGTCATGCAATTCATTATTTACGTATATTTATCTCATTCCAATGAAGTAGGTAATTACTCTTGTTTTAATAATATTTGTGTTTATCAAAATAAATACAGTGTAACAGAGATATCGTATCTAAGGGAACAATCTTGATTGAGTAGGTAATGTGTGTTTTTCTCATACGTTAGGTACATTAGGCTATAATCTTAAGAGAGTTAATAAACTTAAGCGTACTTGAGCACTTGAAGCCAGCTGAAGCCAGAACCTTGTATCTGTGGATACACATGCGACTTACGATGGTCTAGCGACGTCACCATTAATACAATAGGGAATGCTTATATAAAATTATAAATACATAAGTACTGGATAATGGTGTTTGGTCAAACATTTTCTACGAGATTTATATCGTTTTAATCTCAACAATCTTCCGTGATTACGTGATACACAGCTAGCGAATACCTACCTACCTCAGCAGAATTAATTTCACACGTAATGAAATCCTAATTGAAAGGTTCTGTAAACTAATATTTTACCAAAAACGAATTAACCAAATGTTTAAATTAAACACAGCGCTAAATATTTCGCTGTGAATGTGTGTTGTGACGTCTTTAACGGTTCTATTCAAACTAGCGATATATTTTTACAATGCAAAGAAAAATAAGGTCTGTAAGTACCTAGATAACAAAAATTAAATACCAGCTTAATCTACCGCATGACTGTCTATAAAGGGGTCTCGAGTTCCATCCGCAGGCGTAGGTATTACTTACCTATTGAAATTTCTTTTGCTACAACGCGCAAAAATCAGCTTATATAAAAAAATCAGTTAGTTCAGTAAATATGATGTTAAGATAAAGAAAGAAGAGTTAAATAAATTTCTTCGCCTATAACTCCCAGATGTCGGTAAAAGTGCAGAAGATCACGGAGCCCCTGCTGCTGGGCGAGGGTCCGCACTGGGACGAGCAGCAGCAGGCGCTGTTCTTCGTCAGTATACAGGAGCACACCATACACAAGTACGTACCCGCCACTGGAGTGCACACCAAGACCAAACTTGGTAAGTTGGCATTATGTTTTGGTTTGTTTAGAATACTAAGTGTAGTAGAGCCATGTTTCTGCACGAATATGTCGCTCGACTAGAATGATACCACGACCGAGCAGAAAACCGACGTGAAACAACATTTAGGTACGATGAGTATCGCCGTAAGAGTGACGTTACTTGAGGCTCAAGTCGTCCCCTCCCCAATCACCTATCCTCAAACGCCTAACACCCAAAACTCCGGCAACGCACCTCTGGTGTTCCGGGTGTCCATGGGCCGCGCCGATTGCTCACCATCAGGGGGCCAGTCTGCTAGTTTGCCGGTATAACCATAAAAATGCGCATAATATTCTTTCGGTATAAGGCTCATCGCGCATCGATTCTTCTGAACTGTTGCAGGCGGTCGTGTCGGCTTCATAGTGCCGGTAGAAGGCACCAGTGACCAGTTCCTAGTGGGTGTGGAGCGCAAGTTCCAGGTGATCAGGTGGGATGGAGCTGATGGAAGCCCAGCCACCGTGGTCAAGGAGCTCGAAGAGGTGGACCGTGATATACCCACCAATAGGATCAACGATGGCAAGGCTGATCCCAGGGGCCGAGTGTTTGCAGGTCAGATATTGAAAACTATCATGTAAAATGTTCTTATTCTTAAAAAAATTATGAGTGTCTCCTTATATTGAGTATTTTTAATAAGATTACGCTGTAAACGTAGATCTCCTTACACATTCTTGGCCAAGCGTGGCTAGCAATAAGGACACGAGATTACATAAGTGCCTGTTAAATAATTTTACGGTTCAAGGATGGTAAAACAGTTTACGTGATTAACTCGTCGAGTACCGGTTCTGTAGACACAATTATAGAACAATAGGTTGCGGTGACCGGTACCCGCTTGGTGTTTGACAGTTTAAACCATCAATATTAAGGAAGATTAGTTTGTCACGTGAAAGTTATTACATATATGTGGAAGGCTATTTAATTATTAGGTCAAAATAAATATTCGTCTATTTCTGTCCACAGGAACAATGGGCCATGAAAGTCCTCTAGGCAACGTCGCTCTGAACAAAGGCAACCTGTTCCGGCTGGATGGAGGGAAGGTGACGAAGGTGGTCAACCAGGTCAGCATCTCCAACGGCCTGGCCTGGGACGTCCGGGAGAAGGCCATGTACTACACGGACTCACTCGAGAAGAATATCAGGAGATACGATTATAATGTGGACACTGGAGAAATTTGTAAGTTGATATTTGATTGAGACTTTATGGTGACTTCCAAGAGTTCCAAGTCATATACAGGTTTTAATTTAGAACACATCGTTTCAGCCAACGTCAAGTACATCTTCGACTTCGAAAAGAACAAGATAGAAGGGGTTCCAGATGGCACCACTATCGACACTGACGGTAACCTCTGGGTTGCTGTGTTCGAAGGCTCCTGCATCCTCAAAATTAATCCCAAAACTGGAGAACTGCTGCAGAAGGTCCCCATACCAGCGTCACAAGTGACCTCGGCCACTTTTGGAGGTCCGAACTACGACATTATGTTTGTAACGACCGCAAGTCTGAACATTCGTGAAGCCCAGGATCCGCCTTGTGGATCCACGTTCATGGTCACCGGACTGGGGGTCAAGGGATACCCCAATGTTAACTTTAAGCTTTAACTATTCATATAATCATTTATAATTTAGTTAAATATTTAATTATATAAACCTATTTACAATTTTACAAGCTTATCTAAATGTTAATAACATATTGTTTAAATTGAAATAAAATTATGATAAAACAAAATGACAAGGAGACCACTATTAGACTGATATGTTTATTACTATAATACGTAATCTAAAGATTATAAATGTTTTAATGAATTTATTGTTTTTAAGCCGTTTTTACTATGAATACCTATTAAATAAATATATTATTATTCTGATCAAATTGTTTCTCTTATAATGAACTTCAATTTAATAAATTTCCAGTCTACTGATAAGGCCATAAGGGACGAAAAATCGGACGTAAGTTTGTAAAAGATTAATTGGTTAAGAAGTTGATCAATGAATATGGTTCCTTGATCCAATCAAGCTACTATAAAGATAAACAATCTTTGAATCAATCAATTTTAAACAATCTTTTAATGAAGAAATAAACGGCAAGTCATAATAAAAATGTTTTGTTTTATGGCACATAAATACTACGAAGTACTAGGACCTCATTATATGACGTGTTTTATAACTGAACTGGGGTGGTTGTAGATCCTGTCAGATTTAAATGAGTGACTGAAATGAGCTAGAGACAAGATAAGAAATGGGTGTACCCACTCCACTTCTATCTACAGACTTTTTTAACATTTTTGTAGGACTCAGTGGAAAAGCGAAAACATACTATTTTTAAATGAATGAATGAAAATGTGAATGCAATATTAGAATTGCATACTA
Source organism: Spodoptera picta (assembly GCA_038387885.1). NCBI lineage: Eukaryota > Metazoa > Arthropoda > Insecta > Lepidoptera > Noctuidae > Spodoptera > Spodoptera picta. The sequence goes on from JAZHFQ010000380.1 coordinate 1,141,804, forward strand.
CGTGTAGTTACTATACGGACAAAACTATATCTGCTAGGCCCATTATCGTTTTATAATTTTGTAGTTATTGATAAAAAAAAAACAAAAAATATAAAATATAACAATTTATTCGAATCTGACGTAGTTATTGGGGAGTCCTTTAGCGTTGAGTCCGGTGAGTTTGAAGGTAGACCCTGCAGGCGGCAGCTGTTCCTGTCCTCGGTTCATGCAGGCGGAAGTGACGTACAGAACGTCTAGCGCTGGTCCTCCAAACGTTGCTGATGTTACCTGCAGCGCTGGGATCGGGATCTTCTCAAGTAGTTCGCCCTTTTTGGGGTCAATTTTCAGTACCTGAAATGAAAACACATGATCATATTGGGAAAACGAACAGATAGGTCAACGTAGCTAATAGACAGCTAGCTAATAGCACCATTTGAATCTTGAAAAGTAATTGCCGCATCTTAAGGACATCTGATATACCAGCAGCGGTGTAGCTTGCATTGTGTACAGTACTTGCATAATCAATTATTTACGTAAAGACAAAATTGATAAAACTAACTACCCTATAGATGTATTATATGAAAATATGTTAAATAAAACTGCCTCGCTGGCCGAGTGGTCACAAGTGGGGCAATAGGCTCACCCCCTATTCATAACATAAATATTGAAAAGTGGGTGTTAAATTGTACAGTGACATTAAGAGCCGTAATGTGCATCTCTGCCTACCCCTTCGGGGATAAAAGGCGTGATGTTATGTTATGTAAAAATATTTTACAAACAAAAGAGAAAAGTTTTTAATACACAAACGTAAAAATAAGTCAGTAAGTATAGATATTTACCCGATAGCCATCAAAGTTGGCGACCCAGAGGTTGCCGTCAGTATCGATGGTCATGCCGTCGACGATGCCCTCCAACTGGTGGTCCTTGTATGCAAACACGTTCCGAGGGTTCGCTGGAAATATTAACACAACACACTTTACTATGATTATCTTACTCTAATTACAGTACCTCTATAATGCTATAAGAATTCTCCGTTAAACATTAATTGTATCCACATACTAATCTGATTATAAGCAATCGGCGCCACTCATGGACACCCAACCCACGACACATAGAGGTTATAAGGACGTTGCCGGTCTGTTGAGATTTAGGGAGCTCATTCAAATGGTGAAACACTACGCAAACGTCGTTTCACGTCGGTCTACTGTGTGGCCGTGGTATCAAAAAGCGTGGCGTTCAAAAGTGCCTTCCTGGTGCAATTGAAACAAATGACTTTGACTTTGATCATTCACCACTCCGGTCAAGCCCGCTCATTGGCCGTACCGAAGCATGGGTCTCCTATATAAATCTTGTTCTTCTATATAAATAAAATACTCACAAATATTGCCAGTGTTCACATCATAATCGTATCTTCTGATGGTGTATTCGAACGAGTCAGCGAAGTAGAACGCCTTCTCTTCCAGGTCCCAGCACAAACCGTTGGAGATGTCGATGTTAGAGGCCAGCTTGTGGGTGCTACCGTCAGGGTCGATGCGGTAGAGGGAACCCTTCTTCAGGTCGAACTTGCCTGGCGCGTATTCATGGCCCATTGTACCTGAGGGATTCATTTGAAATAGTTGTAGTGAAAGTGCAGTGGATTCTTATGGAAATATGATATACAATAAAACTTTCCGCAATAATTACTACTTTTTCAATTGGTTAAAATTGCATAAAAAAATCGTTCAGTAATTATTGTTTATCGAGAACAATCACAAACAGTTAAACAGACAAATTGTAATAAGGTATTTCGTAAAAAGTCTGTCGTTTTTAGATAATGAAAAATTAAGGATCCCAGTGATATAAAAAACAGACGAATAAAGAACGTCGACAACCAAGAATAAAAGCAAAAACGGGGGCAGGCCTATGACCCGAGCAGTGGGTTGTCCTGGGCATTTATGAAAATACTAGCTTTTACCCGCGGCTTCGCTCGCGGCCCAAAAGGATGAACCGTAGCCTATGTGACATATACCAATACACACAGCGCCATCTATACCAATACTTTTGTTTTCCCTCGGGAATATCAAATTTTTCCGGGATAAAAAGTACCCTATTATTTAATCCAGACTTGCAAAAATTCAAAGCAATCGGTTTAGTAGTTACGGCGTGAAAGCGGAACAAACAAACAAACAAACTCACTTTCCAATTTATAATATTATAGTAAGGATTAAATGTTGAATGATGATGGTCATAAACTCACCAGCAAAGAGTCTCCCCTTAGGATCAGCCTTGGCATCATTGAACCTGTTCTTAGGTACGTCCTGGTCTACTTCAGCGATGGTCCTGATGACCTTGGCATTGTTCTCCTGACCGTCCCACTCGATCTCCACCACCTTGCGGTTGAGGCTGATGGCGAAGTGGTGCTTCTTACCTTCTATCGGGATTATGAAGGTTGGCTGGCCCTCTGGAATGATAGGTTCAGTTACAGTATTAATTTATTAATCTAAGAAATAGATGTGCATAATAAATGTATGTTTATGCTTTTCGTCAATAATTAGAAATAGGGCAATAGGCTATAGGCTATTCCTGCGCAACTGCCCAGATGTTGCATTGAAAACAGAAAGTTTAACAGTTTAAAGATTTTTTAAAGTTCAAAGTTTAAATTCCTTGTCCAACACGCGTCATGTTGCACAGGAATTAGATGCTCAGTCATTACTAGAATTAGGTATGTAGTATGCACATGACGCTGTGCTCTAAAAGCGCAGTACAAACGATCTTACCTAGTTTAGCCTTGGTGTGTTTGCCAGTCTCAGGCACGTACTTGTTCACGGTGAAGTCGAAGATGCTGACGAAGTAGAGGGCCTGCTCCTCGTGGTCCCAGTGTGGACCCTCACCCAGCGTTACTGGATCTGTCACTGCTTTTAACTCGGGTGCCATCTGGAATTAAAGGCAAGGTGTTATTGTCACATTAGGCAGGTAATATTTGAAAACTGTTTATTACAAGGAATTATGGAGCTATTCCCCATGACAGACTCCTAAGAGGATAACACTTTTCTTATAGTATTTTCAGAAAATGTTTTCTTAGTAGTTCTAGATGACGTCATTAAGTAGATGGTAACGAGAAAAGCTATTGAGCTCAAAATACTAACTAAAAAAAAACAAAATTATTTCACCAGCGGTTTATATAGAGACAGCCCCAAAACGAGGAAGTTGGTTAAAAATGGTAACGTATAATTGAGTAA